>NW_006497930.1:734401-767106 GCF_000471905.2 Amborella trichopoda
CTCTAGAACCGGACGATTTCCGATTTTTTGGGCAATCCGGTCCCTTTTTACTATTTTCGAGTCGAACCGGGCGAGTCCGGTTCGACTCGGCGTTTTTTAAAACGCTGGTCTCAAGTATCAAGTACTTCTCTTGGAAGTAAACACGTCCCGATGCGTAGATCCAAGTAATTTTTAGTAAAAAAAAGAAGTAATGTACATATAGAGGGGATTTCAAGGTTCCAATGACATATCAAAGCTCAAGATAGGTGCTTCGTAACCTAAACAAAACTAGGATCCGACTAGTGTAGGAAAAATCGAACCGGAATGGTTAACTGAACATGGGCCGAAACCAATTCAACTGGACTAATCGAGCAAGTCCCAGACGGTTAAAAAAATGTTAAAAACATGTCAAAAAAATGCAACAAAATATGAAAAATGTATTTAAAGTATGATTAAATAAAGCACATCCAAATGAAATTGAAAATTAATGAAAAAATAGATTTTAAATATTTGATTTGTGGCCAAGGGTATTTTTAAAATTTCCAAAAACGATGAAAAAACGTAAAACTAAGTATTAATGGCCAAAACAATTTCCAATGTTTGCTAAAATGATGAAAAACATTAAAAAATGCATTAAAAATAAAATACCTTATTTTTTGGGATTTTATATAAGTTTTTTGAATTTTTTCAAAAATACCCGCTCGGTTTCCTAAAACCAACAGAAACCGAAACCGGCTACTGGCCACTTCCGATCTAACCGGGTCTAACTGAGCGATTAGAATTTGAACTGCCTGATTTTTCTTAAATTGGATCCGACTCAATCTTTAAGTGTAACTAGTGTTTTAGAAAAAAATAAGAAAAACAAGGTTTGACTTGGTTCCCCATAAACTCAAGTAGAATTGCCAATTTTGTTCTAGATGGCCTAATTTGGGGTGGTCAGGTAACAAAGAAGTTTAAAAAATAAAATAAAAAACATAGATAAATTGGGTGATTCTTAGTTCATCGAAGTAAAATCATTCGCCTTCCTATCCCGATTGACCTCAGGGGCTTACAAGTTGGATGGACAGTTTTTAAGTCGCTGTATATTCATGGCTAACTTTGCTTAATTTCTGGACAAGATATATATAATTCTTTAATGGAAAAATACAGGATAATTAAGCATAATAGCTATTAAAAAAATTATATATGGATGTTATATATTCGAAGGTGTGTGTATTCATATCTTCTTCCCAAAAAAAAAAAAACAGTGTTGCTCATTGTTTGTTGATTGGATAATGATACTTCTCCTCATTTTGCAGAGATAAATGGAGAAGGAGCCTCTAATTTCGATACATGTGGATTGCATCAATGGTGAATTGCATTAATCTCAGTTTCCATTAAAGATAGAGATGCGTGAGGAAGGGACAAAGTGAGTTTGGGTGGAAGGACCCACCCATCAACCCATCTCGCCTAATCTAAGCTCAGTGTGCCATACACATTTTGTGAATATGACGTGGTAAAGCTTGCTATACATCACCACTCGTATATATTTTACTTACGTCTCTAATATACTAGCCGTCCAATCCAAATGGATGGTTGTGATAGCTACAATTATAATGTTATGAGTGAGCCACGAACCATTTGATCGAGATATGACGTCTCAGAGCATTTTAATTTTAAAATTTTCTATAAACCATATGAATATGAAATTTGGTGTATGTCATCATCTCAATTAGAGAAATCTAAAAAATATTTAAAATAAAATAAAATGACCAAAATATCTATAAAACATTCAAAGGTATTTTGGTCATTTTATTTTATCATGACTTTTTTTTTTTTCTTTGGTGCAAGCTTAAGAGAGGATTTGACGACCCTAATTTGGTGCCAATATCATTCCTAAAAAAAATTAAAAAGAAAACAAACTAGTGTTTAGGTGTGACATTGTGATTGAAGCCATCTCAGCCGTCCATTCAGATTGGATTACACATCTTTATGCATCGCTTGTATATAGTGCCCAGTGGGAGATCTCCATTGTCCATTCTGCGTGATGAGACCCAAGAGATAAGCCAACCCTACGTTCAACAGGGGCAAAATGGAGGACCATGACCAAACGATATTCATCTCCAATGAGGCCGTTAGATGCCATTGTTTATGGGCGGTGTACCATACATACAGCATGCACCATAGGTTTTATGGGAAAATATCATATTAGGATTAACCAGACCTGATAGGCACCATTCGAACTTGAGATAATGGAAATGAATTGTTTGTCCACCTCAAAAATTTCACTAGAAGAGGTTGTTTTAATGCTCAAATATCCTCAAATTGATCATCTCGACATCAAGATGCATGGACATGAGAACAAAAAAGAAAATTAGATTTCAAGTTTTGAAAATAGTGCATCTTGGGATGCATTTTTGGATCGTCAATTTTCAAGATTTTCAAGTTTTCAGATATCTGCTTGATCTAGACACTTTTTGAAGCTTTAAATTTTATAATTAAAGATCAAAATATATTTAAGGCTATCACAAAGATTTCTAGTATTGAAACCATATTTCTTGACACTATTTGAAGGTGTGCTTTACTTTAACTGTTTAGAGCCTCAGCTCTATACAAACTGCACCCAATAAAATATGAGTTATAAGTGCCCATTGCTATTTTCTATACTTGCACCATATTCACTATAGGCTTGTAGGGTCCCTTTTCAATAGGCAATATGTCTTTTTTTAAAACACAATGGGTACTATATTGTATGAGTATACTAATTAGGTATTATAGTCAACCAACATCGTCAGTTCATTGAATCGAACAACTAAGAGTGACCATAAATAGTAGGCAATAACGCGTCGAGTAAAGAGGGGATTGTATATTATGAGACAATTTATTTTTGCCTTAAAAAAGACAATTTATTTTTTGCATAGAAAATGAATGTTGGATGTTTTTTTTCCATGACTGATGCCATATATGGAATATTTTCCTTTTACTGAAAAAAAATGAGAGCTCAAAGCCATGCTTTGATAAAAGAAGAACAGCACGCACCTCTCATAAAGTAGAATGACATCGGAAAGTGGCGATATGCCTGGTATGAAAAAGTAAAGAGATGGAGGTTCTGGTGAGCGTTTTCTCTTTCCTATATATATGGTCGCGCGTTGTTCGTATTATAAAAGCACACTAAATAGCCTCAATTTCCCAAATAATCATTCAAATTTTTTGAAAAAAGAATGGTAAGCATTCATGCTATTGTGTGTAAATGATAAGTATTTCAGAAAGAGAGCACACGTTGTATTAAGTAAATAATTCCCCTAGGCAAACTTACCTATTTGGGAGAATATTTGCGACATATAAGAATCATTGTATCATTATTTTCATAAATAAATAAATAAATAAAATAAAAAAGTTTAGATATTGAGTTTTCAACATGGCGTCATGCTCCAAAAAATTGGAAGATTTCTGCTCAGTGTTGGCACAAACAAAGTCCCATTTACAAGTTTTTTCTCTCTCTTTTTGGGTTAGTCTCTGGATCTAAGAGATTAAGTGCTTTAATAACGAGAGATTAGGTTTTATCAAATGGAGTAAATCAATACTATGCTCCCACGGAGACCACGAAATATTTTGGTGTAGGCATGGCGTTGTTTTGGTGGATGACCCCTAATTAGAGGGGAATGTCACATGCTTTTTGCCTCTTATAACTTTTCATTTGTTATGGGTGACAGGTTCTATGCTTTAAGCCCAAAAGTGTCATGTTTCCCTTGACATAGAAACTGAATTAACCATCATTACTTTTAACCAAATGCCTCAAGCCTAAATCAGCAACCTTTTCAAAATTGAAATAATTTTGAAACTAATGCTTAGTCTCTAAATTGACCTACTGCATAGAGAAATGGGAGCATGTGTTGCCCTTGTTGCCTATAACATCCCTAAACACCAGTATTAAACTTTTATTCACGACTAGCAGAGTGTTCGTGCTCCACATGTGATTTGAATTTAATCTATATTTGGTAACTCCCTGACCGTGCCTTTTTTTCCTGGATAATATCTTGATCATATCATTTATTTAAGTCATTTATCTCTAACCATGTTTTTTTTCTCTGTAACTTCTCTTTCTATATCGATATCCATTTTTCAAATTGCAATGTCACTCTATTTCTATAGTTAACCATGCTCAATGTTCTTCTTAAGAGTAAATTAATAGAGTTTTGTGGACCGGACGTATTATTAAAAATCCATTTCAATGCATGGAATTAGTCTAAGAACCTTTGAATTATTATAGTGACAATCTTACATCAATGAATTAGTCACCATAATAGTGTGTGGCTAATTTACTTGCAACTGATATTTATTGAAATGTAGGCTTTTATATTAATATTAAGTAAACTATTGTAAAAGATTTGTAATTTGCCGAAATCAAACCAGTTCTAAAAAAGTATCGAAACCAACAGTGTTCGCAAAATCGAATCGGAATGGTTAACCGGATTTGGGCTCGGAAGCATTTTAACTGACCGAACCGGTAAACCAGCCGATTCAACCGTTCCAATCGGGCAAGTCTCGGGTGGTCAAAAAAAGTGTTGAAAAAATTAAAAAGATATTCTACTAGAATATGAAAGCATATAAATAATGATTAAAACAAAACACATTCAAATGAAGTTGAAAATTAATTAAAAAAAAATAGATTTTAACAAAATCGATTATTGAATTAAAGTGAGTAGTAATAACCAAACAATTTTCAATTTGTATTATGATCTAAAGAATATTAAAAAATACATTTCAAACCAAATTCCTCATTTTTGGGAATTTATATACATCTATTATTATTATTTTTTAAAGTATTGGTCGATCACCAAAACCGGAACCGGCCACTGGCCGGTTCCGATCTAACTGGGTTGTTAGTAGTTAGAAACAGTGGGTAGCGATTATGTCCGCCTCCCTAAATGCTCACCTTCATACTTTTGTGTTTCTATTAATCTTAAGTAAATTACTCCTTAGAATACTGAAATGTGTCATTTTTCACGGCATTATACAGTGCTACACACTCAACTTGTGCGAAATTTACTTTAAAGAAATTAACTGGAAGGTAGAATTTATTTAAATTAGATATATTGTTTCTTAGAGAGTTTAAAGGGGCATGTTATGGATTGTCTAGAAGTTGGAAAATGAAAGTTCTTTATTGTGGTCTTATTAGGCTATATTGCATTTTTGCTTTAATTAATCTTACAGCAGTTCATCATCATCATCATCTAAACCTTATCCTAACTATTTGAAACCGACTACATGAATTCAATTCTACCATTTTGCTCATAGGCTCAAGATTCATGAGAAAGATTTTTGACAAAGTTTTATGCTGACTGCCCTACATAACACGACCCTCCTCATTTTTCCGATCTTGGAACTGACATGACCGGCTTGGGGATAGCCAAGGCAGAGTTATGTAATGTGCCATTTGTGTAGTGGTAATGTTTGTGCTACCCACACAACGTGTGTTAAATTTATTTTAAGGAAGTTTACATGAATGTAGAATTGTTCCATTATAGAGTTTAAATTCGCATGTGCATTACACTCTTGGGAGTTTTAAGCTTTAATTGTATAAAAATGGAAAAAAGTGAAGTTTTTTTTATTGTGGTCTTACAAGACTACATTGTAGATTTATTTGCAATTAATTTTTTTTTTTTTAAGTCAAATTGATTCCTTCATCAAGTTTTAGAGTTTGTTCTAGTAATACGTTATAATTTATAAATTACAAAAAATATTTAAATATTTGATAAATTATTAGTTATAAATATATATTTATAAGCTATTTATATTTTAATAAGTTATAATTTATAATTGATAAGAAGCAATTTAGATACATTTCAAAATAAAAAAATAGATAAATTAATACCTTTATACACTTACAATTACGATTACAATAAAATAATTTTAAATTAAAATATAAATTTTACTTTTTAAAGGAATTGTAGTTTACAGTAAAATGAAAACTTTAAGAATGAATTAAATTAATTAAGATATGAAAAATTTAGTAAAAAATATAAACCTCGAACTACACATATTGATTCTCATTGGAATCCATATTTTTCTTCATCAAAGTTTAAGCTCATCCACGAAATCTCATTTATTATCGAAAACATGATCACCAATTCCATTTGAATGCATTGCAAAGATTGGCAGCAAGTCACGTAATGTTTTAAATCCTCAAATTTGAATAAAGAATCACTAATTAGGTATGGTAATTTCCTGGAATCAAACCAATTTTGAGAAAGTATCAATACCGATTTTGTCCCTTTGCCTAAACCCTTTCCTTCAAACTTTTTGTATTTCTACTAAGTAAAATACTGCTTAGAGTAGTGTAATACGTCTTTTTTGTTGTGGTACTATGTTGTGCGACCCACTCAATTTGTGTGAAATTGACATGAACATAAAATTTATTTACTAATTTAAATATATTTCACTTAATTATATAAAAAATAGACAATAACTTTATACAATAATTTAAATATATTTATAAGTTATAAATATATTTAACTTAATTATATAAAAATAGATAATAACTTTACACAATTTGAAATTACAATGCAATAATTTTTTAATTGAATTATATATTATATTATTTTAAGAAAATTTATTTTATAATACAATAAAATATTGTAAACAAATTAAAATAAAAAATTGAAAAATTTAACAAAATAAAAACAATGGTCGAACTCCAACTTCACCTATTGATTCTTTTCTTCATTAAAGTTCAACGCATCCATGAAATATCGTTTATTATCAAAAGCGAGATCACCAACTACGTTTGGACAGTTGTCAAAAGATTGGTGGCAAGTGTTTTTATTAATGTTAAATAAATTTTTGCTTAGAATAATGAAATGCATGATTTTGTGGTGGCATTATGTTGTGATACCCACTCAACTCGTATGAAATTTCTTTAAAAACATTAACACGATTATAAAACTATTTATAATGCAAATTTGAGTGTTTTTCAAGTGAAGATCCCCCCATTTGACACTACAAACCATTTAATTTTAAATGTTGTGGAGATCTATCAAATTGCAACCTAGGGCTTATCCACTTAGGCAAGCAAGCCTTTCCTTAGATTGTCAGCAGATCCAGCATCATCTTCGCACTAAAATGCCAAATAAATGCTACTAAAACCAAAATCTAACTAAGAATAACTAAATCAAAAGAAAAGGAAAGACTCACCTGCCCAGCCCAGTTGGCCCAAGATTCATGAAACTTGAAGCTTCGCTCGTATCAGGACCACGGTTGTTCTTTACGCTGCCTATCCTCTTCCTCCTCTTTAAAATTGACCAATGTTGATCATTGGTTGAAATCGGGTTCTCAAGGGATTATTGAAAACCTAGATTTCTAAGTTTAGGGTTCAGGCTCTTCCTAGTTATAAGGTTTAGAGGTTCAGGTATGGGGTTTGCTAAAGGGCATATATGGTTTCTTTGTCTTAGAGGCTTATGGTCTTATCACACTCATTTAGAGTGTAACCTAAATATGTAACCTAAGTGTGTAATCCCCCAAGTGGTCGGACTCTGGTCCTTTTATAGACCCTCTGAGTGGTTGCAATGTGGTTGGAATCCTTATCCAATCTGTTCAACTCAAATTTCGAAATTCTATCTGTCAAAGTATTAGATGACACGAGACAAGTCGTCTGGGTCATCTAGGCTATATGACATGAATCACGTTATCCAAGCTCTATGTCACCTTGATGTCAAGTTTTGGCACCAGGTGGTTTAGATGACACGAGACATGTTGTTTTGGTGAAATCTACCCTGACGACAGGGTCTTGTGTCGTCTGGGTTAAAGACGACCAAAATCTTGAGATTTCTATTTTGGTGATACTCCACTCATTTGTTGATAATTCTTTTCTCATTTTCAATGTTAAACACTACCATTATCCCAAATTTTGATTATTCAAATTCAAATGATGATTTTATAGGATAAGGGACCATGAACTGGGGACTATGGACCATGGTGTTTGTTTTCTAAGGTGTCTTGGGATAGTATGGTCCTAAGGTCAAGCAAAGGAAAGAAAATTTGCCAAATTCTAATATGGGTGTCTTGGGATAGTATGGTCCTAAGGTCAAGCAAAGGAAAAAAAATTTGCCAAATTCTAATATGGGTGTCTATAGTTGCCCCTCTTTGGCGCTCCCTGCTCTTCGAGGACAAGTGAACTACAAAGAAGTAGATGCTACTGACACTTCTTTTTCCTTTTTTTTTTATTTCTTCCTAATATCATGTAGTCAAAGGGCACACCAGCTTTCCTGCCTAGGCATTGGGCTTTCCTGCTCACCCACCTAGGATTTCATCCTATGGTTTTTTGGCCTAAGTCGGTTTGGGAAATTATTTTGCACTAGTCCACACTTTGACCTGGATTTTCTGGCAATGCCACTTAACTTTAGGTGTTCTTAACTTGCATTTCAAATTTATGATGTTGGCCACATTTTCTTGACTTTCTTTCAAGGCTTTTTAGGGTTTAAGGAGGCTTTTCCTACTGAGAAATTTTACCTATAAAAGATTTTAGTTGATTTTGAAGAGAATAAAGAGGCAATAACATGACAGCATCATTTATGGGCATCCAACTCCTTCGTTTTAGGAAACATTTTAGAAATTTTGAAAATAAAGATATATTTTTTAAATAGAACTATGAGCTTGGTTGTACAATTTTAAAAAAGGAAATTAATTTTTTGCAAGCACAAGACATGTAGGTGAAAATTTTGAAAAAAGGAAGATATGTTTAAAAAGAGAGTTTCATCAGCAATTGTAGCTCATGCCAACATGGAGCCCTCTAAGCAATTTAACATCATGTAGTGATAGACGTAATCAACTTGACAATTTAACATCTTCGGTTGGCGAATGTTTTTGAAAACCGCCGACTATTTTATGTTGAACGAGGATAGACATTCTCTAGAAATACCCAACCTTTTACATCATATGGGGCTAGATATTTTTTGAAAATACGCCTGATCTTTTATGTCATACAGACATTTTGGAGTACACCGGGCCTTTTATGTCAGATGGGGCTAAACATTTTGAAGATACACCAACTTTTTATGTCATACGATGCTAGACGCTTTGGAGATACAACTGACCTTTTACACTACGGGGCTAAACATTTCTAAACTATCTTCTAAAATGATTTTTGATTGAAAGTGGTGAGAAGTTTAGGCTCATGCTACCCAAGAACATTTTATGATAGTTTTGAAATTTCTTTTCTAGTAGAGAAGTCATTTTTTAAAACACTTTAGAAAATTCTAGGGTTTTGGTGGATTGAAATTGAAGCTTGTGAGAAATTATTTGAAAAATTGTGACAAATTATTTGAAAACCAGTCTTATCAAGAAAAAATAGTGCACATCTGTGTTGTACTGCAACCTCTAGGATCTTCTGGGTGCTGAAACCCAATTTGCTAGGCCTGTTGGTACAAACGACACGAGATGTGTTGTTTCTGAATTTTGGCGTAGGGGACACAAGACGTGTTATTTACATCTTTGGTATAGACAACACAACACGTCTTTCAAGTGATAACTCCTTTCTACATAATTTTCTCAATTCTGATCATTTTAAGTGTCCTTGTTCATTCGAGAATTATCATGCACAGATAAAGAAGGGTTTTGGCAAAAATTTTCTCTATTGCATTCTTTCCTTTCTTATTGTCTCAAATTTTCAAATTTATCTTACTTCTAGGGTTTTATTCCTTCTGCTTCCTATTTACTCTTTACTGATTTTTTATGGCCCCAAAGAAAAGTAATGAATCTTCTGAAGAAAACGTCAAAGAGTGGTCCCTCCTCCCTTCTCCAGAGTGAGGCCCTTTCCAGATAGTCTCCGTTATCACATAAGACAAAGGTCAAGGGCTGGGGACACCCCGCGAAGGCCTTGCATCACTCCCTAGTTCAAGGATAGGTTCTCCTCTACGAGGCAATGGCCAAAACTTATGGCTTTCCTCTCCACTACTTCTTTGGTAGGAGTTCTGACTATGACATCATCTCATATGAACTTTAAACACATGGTAGCTCTCTTTGAGACGTTTAATTCCCAAACAAATACATTATTTCTTCCTACCAGAGAGACTTGTTGGAAGTATGGCCTTTCAAGGCCTTGTGTGCAATGCCAGCACTAGTGATCAAGAACATAATGGCTACCAGAGTTTTTGAGGTGAGGTTCTTGGAGCATATTGTGAATTGATAGGTTTTAGGATTTTCCTCTAGTCAGGGTTGATATAACTGGGTTCAGCTTATGTCGTGTGAGCCAAGGCTTGGGGATCAGTGGAACCCAGTTTGTTTGAGATATATTATAGAAAAGTCTTGTGTGAGCATAGTTGGGTTGTAAAAGGACATAAGCACAAAACCTTGACATATGTAGCTTACTTACATCGTGTGCACAGATAGTCTTATTTTGGGAAGCCGTTCTGATAAGGTAAGATATACCTATCAGAACTATTCATGCATGTTGAGAGAGGACCCCTACATCCGCAAGAGTGCATGTCCTTGGGGGGCACCTGTAATCCATTGAACACACTGGAGTCCATCCAACTATCGGTTAGCTTTGATATGTCCACTCATATCCAAACTGAAGTTTGCAACTCATCGGGGCCAATTGTGTTGGTATGGGAAATTGGATTGGTTTTCTGGGTCTTGCCTAGTAAAGTATCATACAGCTTGACCTCATGTGGAACCGGGTTTTCACATCGAATTTATGAGAAGGGCCTAACATTTTTTTATATAAGAAATTATAAAAAATGATTTATGATGATTTTAGATATTTTTTTGGAATTTTATTTCAAAGGAAAAAGTCTTGGTTAAAGTTATTGTGTTAATTCCAATTGAGGACGTCCACACATGTGGTGGTGTGTGTCATACAAATGGCCAATATGTGCCACACGTGCATCACTTAGGGCAACCACGTAATTTCCCAATGGCCATGACATGGAAACCCTAACCTTAGACATGGGACCCGTGTTTGGATATGACGCATAACATTGATATGTATAAAGTGATTTATGGCACATATGTGGTGACATATGTGTATTCAGATGTAGGAGTGTACAGATTTTACATTTCATAAATTGATTTGAACTTCTAATTTTGTGACTTGATAATCCCTTAGATATTTGAATTAGAGGGACATGATCGGTGTGAAGAGGATACCCCTCTTCCCCAAAAAAAAAAAAACGAAAAGAAAAAAGGAAATTAAGGTTAATAGGAATCCCAAAAGCCTTGGTTTTTTGTCTAAGGATCACATTAACACTAGTAAACCATAGTGAATCTAGACACTTTATAATTGTCCCAATCACCCTAAACCTATCACAATATTTTTAATTAGTCACCTTGGAGACCCATGAGTCTCAGGAAACTGACCCAAACACGAATCTCACACCTAGAAACATAAAATCGAGACCCTGAAGTCCTAGCCTTATATACCCCTCAAATGTAACTTAAATTTTTACCAAATCTTATTCCACATTATAGAGGATGTCGCAAGCTTTTCAATGGTCCATGAATCACCTGAATCCAACTTAAGGTTAGAAAATTATGGCTCGAAGAATCTTGTTCAAGGAAATAGCATTTCAATCTTCTGCATGACAGGTCGCATGACCTGATGGGCCCATACGCGGTTTAGGACCCCAAATCCTCTTTTGACTATTATTGCTAAGTTGGTTTTAATATGAAATATTCCTAAAATTCCTAAAATTACCATATTCCTAATCAAATTAGAACTACGATTAGCTTAATTAATTTCAAGCCTAACCCTAGCTTAAACTTATAATTTGAGAGAACTCACTCTCTACACTGATCTAAAATTTAACTCGTTTTGCAAGAGATTTAAGTTGATCTCACTCAAAGATCGATCTAAATTCAAGCGTAAATAGTTTGGCGCCCACCTTGGGGCCCTCAAGCTTCAAATCCACATACGAAGATCGTAAAAAGCTTTCTATAAAATTACAGTAGTTATTTTCCAAAAAAAAAAAGAAAACATAGAAGCTGGTAAATACCAAAAACCATCGATAAAGACCGAGAATCCGATCCGGGGCCTTCTGAAATGCACAACTCGACTTGACTCATGCAGAATGCAGCTTGTACGGAACTACTAAAAATTTTTGACAGTCCCATCTTCGGCTTTGTTTCAGCTCCCTATGATTTTTAAGTTTTTTGTTTTCTATTTCTAGTGATTTGAAATTCCAAAAAAAAAAAACGATAAGCCATTGGGTTAGATTATGTTTTCTTTGGATTATCTGTTTCAGGTAGATTTGATCTTTTAACTATTATATTATATGCTTAATTTAGAATTCTTGATCTTATCTTATAAGATTAGATTTCATTGAGATTCTTGTCTTTTGTTTTGCATTAATAGAATAGGCTGATTGCTTGTTGCCTGCTTGATCACACCACTTGCCCACACCACTAGAGTGTTCATTTTACACATCACCGCACACGTTCAGACATACCCAACAAAGTTTTCAAATATTCTAAAACCCCCTATATTGACACTTAAGTCTTGCAAGAACCCAGTTGTGTGCGCAAGACATTGGGAATGCGTCAACAATGAAGCGAGCACCCCTTTAGGGAAATCTTGACAAAAACCAAACTCACAATAATGTAGCCCAGCCTCCTCAGTTGAACTGTAGCTAGGTCTTACATGGGCACCTGTCAAACCCAGTCGAGTTTTTAGCTTTTTCTTAGTTAGGTAATCTAGCATGCCTATAGTCCTAGATCAAATTGTTGTCAAATTGTTTTCGTGTGCCTTTCTTTAAGCTAGGTTCAAGTCTAGATCTAATCAGGTTCAAGTTTAGATCTAGCCTAGTATAAGTCTTGATCCATCCAAGTTTGAGTCTAGGTTTACCTAGGTTCGATTCTAGGTAGTAAACCAAGTCCAAATCTACATCCAAGTCCAAGTTTGAGTTTAGGTCTAGCTAAAGTCTGAATTTAGATTCACCTGGGTTCAAGTGTCAGTCTACTAAGGTTTGAATCTAAGCTTAGTTAGGTCCAAGTCTTGGTTCAATCTAGGTCTCTAGCCCTAGGTCTGAATCTAAGTCAAAGCCCAAATCTAAAAGTCTAAGCCCATGCCCACACCTAGGTTCACATTTAAGGCTTAATTCTTGGCCAAAGTCTAGGCCCATGTCTACTTTAGGTCAAGGCCCAAGTCCTAGACCTAGGTCCGTGTCCAGCTCCAAGTCCAGGTTCAATCTAAGTCTAAGTCCAGTCCAATCCAAGTTACGTCCAACCTTTTTAGTCTGGGAATCATGACTCAGGACCAGACCAACATGCGGTCTAATCCTTTAGTCCAGCCTAGGTCTAGGAAGCCAGATCAGACTTCGGGGGATCACTAAGTTGCACCCTCAAGCTGTAAGACCCATGAGGGTAAGTCCAGCCATAACCCACATGAAACCACATCTAGTCCTAGGTCTCCAGGCCACCAGTCATCCTTCCCATGGTTCAGGAACTAGGGATCAACATGCTAGTAAAGTCCATAGCAACCCGAATGATGAACTCATCAGGCAAGCTAACCTGTGAGATCTAAAGTATTGTCTATGATTAAATTGATATGACCAAGGCAAGACAAAAATCCAAACACCAAGCCCTTAGGTCAGTCAACCCAAACTAGGTTGACTATGGTGCCCAGTCGCCTTCACCATCTTAACCTTGATAACCAGACAGTCAAGGATCAATCCAGTCGAGGTTCACATAAGGGTAGCCACCAAAAGAAACTTGAGAGTGGGGCATCATTATCAAGCCCAAGAGTTCGTCAAGCCTATCCTCCACCCTCCAAAACATTATTAGTGGCTTTGAGCTTAATCCCACTATATTTTAAGGGCTAAGCCGTAGTAGCTTAAGAAACTCCCTGCAGTCCGGGCTTTTCTAAAAGCCATAGGTTTGAGGGATGCATCTAAGAAACCACCTTAGCTCCCAACCCAGGGGTATGAATCCCATCAGCAACTCAGTCAAGTTAGCCAATCTAGGAGAGTCCCTAACCCACAAGTTAGATCGCCCTTACCGGCTGGGGCACCTTCTCAATTCCAAGCTCAACCAATTCTAACCCAAACTTAGCCATGTTAGGCTCAGTTGATCCAATCGGCCCAATCCCATTGTCCATTAGCTCAGTCAATTCAGGCTACACCGATAGTTCATACCTACTATGTGTCAACTCAACCAACCTAAGTTGTACCACTCATGCAAACACATTATCAACAGGTCCAGGCCCTTCTGACTGTGCCACAAGCCCGAGTTAAACCAACCCAAATTGTACCATAGACCATGGGATGTCTTGTTTGTCACCCAGTCTAGTGATACCTAGTTCAGTCAGTAACGACCGTATCACCAGTTCAAGCCAGTCCATCAGTGTCAGGACACCAGCTAGCTGAGGCGGCCACAGCTGCCCAATCGACCGAGTTAGCCGACCTGAAAAATGAACATAAAACCTTAAGCATACCCTAGCAAAGATGGGGGTTCCTAATGTCCTCCCACTAAAATCTTACGTCAAGGATACTCTCGGAGATGTTGAATCTCTCCTACTAAGACTAGGGTTTGTATACTCCCAATTTGAAAACACATTTAATGGGAAGGGTGACCCAAAAATCCACGTTACAACTTACCTTCTATATATTCCCTCCCTTGAAGATAGATCTTGCCGACTCAAGGCGATATTTCAGTATACCCTCTCAACACAACCTCTAACTTGGTTCCGAGAGGTATAACTAAGTACCTGAATCAAACACCCAATGAATTGCTCCAACGATTTGTTGAGGAATATCACAGGACTTGACAGCCAATGACCCTTGATGAATTGGTCGCCACCCAGCAAGATTTTGGCGAGTCATTTATGGATTTGTGAAAAGGTTCAGGGATGCTGCATCAAAAGTTATTGATTGCACACACTCTAAAGCCTCTCATATAAGTATTGTATAGAAAATGTGTTCTCTAAGTATAAACTTTACTTCATCAAAAGTACTCGGCCTTTCTCTTTTGATTCAATGCGCGAAATGGTTTCATGTTATGAGAGAACAAAGGAGAGGGCTCAAGATCAATTACTAGCCATACTGGAACAAGAACTGGATGAAACTATACTGGAGCAAGAGCTAAATGAAACAATACTAGGGAAAGAGCCTGATTATGATGAAGATTCATCTGAAAGTGGCCCCAATGAGATAATAATCGAAGAGTGTGAAGCTCATCCCAAGTTGGAATCATCTTGGCTTAGGGATACATATGGAGCTCACTTATAGCAAAGCTAGGTGATATCAAATGATACAACTGTTTCACATGAAGATGACGAAGTCCTAGTCGATATCAATATGATAAAGACCGATTAGTTAAGTTCCCTGCCCAAGCTTGAAAATCATCCAATATGGCCTTGGACCATGGGAAGAAACCGACTAGAAAAATTTAGTAAATGAATAACAAAATGATAATATTACACAATCCCATAGTGCTATGGAATTTAGAAACCAAATGATGATAACTGCCTTAGCTCTGGGTCTACAGTCCGTTAGGAAAAGGTAAGCAAGGTAAGCATTCTATGGGGAGCTTCTATAAAATTGGAAGAGCCTAACCCACAAAAGGAACATACTACCTTTATAACAAAAACTAGTGTGAAGATCCTTCAGAATTCAAAACTTAATACCATTAGTCACCCAAAGGAGTAAGCAATTCCAACCATCCCAATAAAAGTTGAGAACATGAAGTCACAAAGGGACCAAATCATCCAACCCCATGAAAAAAGTACCACATGAGCATGAGCTCACTCAAAATCTTGTGGCTAGGGAATCTCAGAAACAAAATTCTAAAGACTGCCTTAGCCTAGGATCCAAAACTGAAGAAGAAAAATATGAACAAACTTCCCAAAAAATTCCAGTCTTGGTATCTGACTTTCTTTGTTTTTTTTTTTTTGAAAACGCCACATATCGTGGCGTCTAAATCTAGGAACCCGAAAATTCTGCTGATTGAACTCGGAGAGCCTAGTACTTAGCGTCTGATCCAGTTTAATCAAAATGCCATATGCCTTGGCATCGAAATATATTTGACTGGTCAATTCAATTTTTTGGGAGGAATTCATTGGGATGGTTCCTAAACCGAATTAGAACCGACTTTGGAGCCTATACATGGGTTCTATTCTGGGTAATTGAAAATACATGGAAGCTTAGATTTAGAGAACTAATATTTAGAGAAAACCTAGTATTAAGAAGCCTAACCCTCAATATACATAAACCTGAGCTTTCTAAACCGAATTCCTAATAATAAAGCCCTAGTCTGGGTCCTCTTAACCATAGACTAGAGCTTTAGCCTTCAAACCTTAGATCCTATAAGCCATGACTAATCTAAGCTACAAAGCCCTAGGATTAAATTTTAACCTCTCTTACCGTCCATAGCCAATATTTACAACAAATATCAGAGGGAAAAATCAACCAATTTAAAAAAGAAAAATTGAAGGCAAGAGGCACAAATAACCCGAGGTCTTGATTTGGGCGGCATCTTCCAATTTGGGCATCCTGGTCCAGCTGGCCCCGGGTAAGTAAGTTTCCTATTTCTTCTTTATTTTTCTATTAATATCAAATATTTTAGTTAGATTTAATCTACATAGAACTTCTTTATTTTTGGCAAAAGATCAAGCCAGCACTGCTAGCGATTTAAGGGGAATTGGCCTAAACAAGTTAATTGGCTTCTAAATCGTACTTCAACCGTCATCCACCTCAATCTCAATTGAATTTCAAATTAACTAATTTTATAGTGATTGATAAGGGGATCTATGTAATCATCTTGATTTCGAGTTGTAAACAAAATTATATCAAATTTTAGAAAGAGAAAGTACCTGAAATTTTTAGATAGAGAAACTATATCAAATTTTGGAGAAAATATATAAAATCTTTAGAGATAGAAACTATCTCAAAATTTTTGGAAATAAAAATTATTAGAAATCTTAAGTTTTAGAGAGAGAAAGTATTCTCAAAATTTCAAAAGAGAAACTATAATAAATTTTAGAAAGAGAAACTACCAAAAACGTTTTAGAGAGAGAAATATCTCAAATTCTTTAGAGATAGAAATTATCTTAAATTTTAAGTTTTAGAGAGACAAAATATATTAAAATTTGAATGATAGAAATTATATAAAATTTTAGAGAGAGAAACTACTTAAAAAATTTAGAGTGAGAACCTGTTTCAAAATTTTTAGAGACAGAAAGTATAGTAAATTTTATGTTTTAGAGAGATAAATTATCTTAAAATTTTAGAGGGAAATTTTGTCAAATTTTAGAGAAAAATTTAATCAAATTTTACAAAGAAAATACCTGAAATTTTTAGAGGGGGGAACTATTTCAAAAATTTTAAAGAGATAAACTTTTTCAAAATTTTAAAGAGATAAACTATCTCAAATTTTAAGCTTTAGAGAGAGAGAGAACATCTTAAAATTTAAAAGAGGGTAACTATATCAAATTTTAGAAAGAAAAAGTACCTAAATTTTTAAAGAGAGAAATTATCTCAATTTTTTTAGAGATAAATTATCTCAAATTTTAAGTTTTATAGAGAGACTATTTAAATATTTTAGAAAAAAAATTGTAGGGATTGTATACAATGAGACCATTTACTCTGGGTATAGGGAAGTCACAATTACTTACAACCATCCAATGTGAAATTTGATAGCTTTGGTATGTCAGAAAGTTCAAGAAAATTTCTTATGAACTTCTAGCTTGGTCAATTAAATAAATGCAGCCACCCAGTTTAACATCCGATGGCTAATATTAATGGTGACCACTTTGTACCAAAGGTAAATGATCTCATTATATACTTTCCCAAAGGGAAAAACTATATCACATTTTAAAGAGATAAACTACTTAGATATCTTAGAGAGAAACTATCCCAAAATTTTGGGAGAGAAAAATTGTCTTAAATTTTTAAGTTTTAAAGAGGGAAAGTATATTAAAGTTTTTGAGATATAAACTATATTAAATTTTAGAGAGTGAAAGTATCTAAAATATTTAGAAAGAGAAATTTTATCAATTTTTCTAGAGAGAGAAACTATTTCAAATTTTAATTTTAGAGAGAGAAAGTATAGTGAAATTTTAGAGAGAGTGTTGGTCGTATAAGACCAATGGACTAGAAATGCGATCTTTTAAAAAATTTCCATTGTAAAAAAACTCAAGAGTTTAAATGGATGAATATCTTAATACAAAACCATAATACATGTATTCCAACCTACAAATATGGTTTATGCACATTTGAATAAGAAAAATTCAACCCTAATAGGTCAATTACAAATTTCTTACTAAAAAATACAATTAAACTCAATATAATATCCAAATACTCACAATGTACATCTCTATAACATATTACATAATTTGCACTTGCTCGTTATATCAAAATTACATGATAATTCAATATTCATTCTTCATCCTCATCATATATCAAAATATCTCATACACATCTTAAACTTGATCATAATAATCCAAAGAGATTTCAAATCACATAAACAATAAAGCATAGCATTAAAGTTCATTGGTATATGTCATTTTTAACGTACTGGTATCCCCGAGGCGAATAAGAAGAGAGCCAGTAGTAACCTGGTCCCTTCAGTACCCAAGACGCCGCTAGACCATGAGAATACTGCAGCAATAAATCTAAAACTGAGCGACCTCCAAAGAAGTGTCAGAATAGCCTCAAATTGCAAGAGACATGAGAGGGTAGTTTGGGATACCCTAAGGATACCTGTAAATTTTTGTCGCGTTCTGATAAGTTTTTATATGATCAGGACAAAACTTGGTTTTCAAATTCAATTCATATCATGTTGAAATGGACCCTATAATTACAACCCTATTTTATGGGTCTCAAAACAGTACCAAACTACTGCCATTGAATATGGAACCTTGAAAAACCGCTCAGGTGCCAAATTCCGACTCAATTGGACCATCTAGGACCATTCTGAGCCTAAATTACCATAAAAACGTGGGTTTTATACTATTGCGATACATCATCGGTTAACCAGTTTTCATTTATGGAAGCTATGTTTTCTCATTTTGGGATGATTTTCAAATACTCATAACTTGCTCATTTTGAGTCCAATTAAGCTCAAATTTGGACACGAGTTAGATCTTGATGACCCGATCGTTGTGGCATATGGCACGCGTCATGGTGTGGCCCAAAAAAAGAGAATTTTTAGAGTGAAGATAGGCTCAAAATATGAAAATTCAGATTTTATAAAAGATAACATCAAATTCTTTGAGAGGCCATAGCTCAAGATCTCGATGTTTGATCATCGCAAGTATGGGTCTGTTGTGACCATGCTTCGAAGAGCTACAATGTGTTATAATTTTATGAATGATTGGAGGCCGGATGACACGAATTTTGAGGTCGAAAATCGCATACTTTTTTGGTCGCCGAAATCCCATTTTTCGGCGACTTCCCAAAATTGGAATATGCTCAAACGGAGACCAAAATGGACGAAATTTACAGTAAAATGATCGTGATAGTGTCTTCTTCGATTTATGATAAAAATGAAGACTTTGAACATCATAGATCATGCTAGATTGGTAGTCGAACAATCACAAGTTTATGGAACTTGGACGGATTTTGGGTTCTTTCTAAAAATCTATTTCAAGACGATCAAAGAGTATCAAAATGTGCGCAAAAGTTCAAGCAATGATTTTATAATGATTGATTGTTTGAATTACTACCATAAGCGTCCAAAAACACTCCAGAGGTCTAACAATGGCGCGAGCCTCATGGAAGGATGGTTTTGTCATTTGTTGAAAAGTGCTTAGGGGTCTTCAAAGATGCTCACAAACCCAAGCCGGTTTAGGTCCACTCTCTCTCTCTCTTCTTTCTCTTTTTTTCTCTTATTTCTCTCTCTTCTATTTCTCTCATCTCTTATAACTCTACTTATCTCTTACTCTATCTATCTTTCTAAATTTGGACAACTCACGCGAGGCTCCTCGAAAATGATTTCCTGATAGTTTAGAACTGCAAACTTCACTCTCCAGCTTCGGAGGTGATTTCTCGACAGTCTAGAACTATGCACCTCACTATCTAGAATTCTTCGAAGTGCTCTTGACTTTGGTCTTGAAGTCTAGGGACCTTTTTGACGTTCCTGATTACCTCCTCAAAGAGGGGATGACGGAAAGATGTCTGAGTTTTAAGAGGCATTCCCTTCATCATATTCTCACTCCTTTCTCATAGCATCTCTTATGTATCTGTTTATGTTCTTCTTAGTTACTCATTAGGGGGCTCATACGGAAGTGAGCTCACGATAGTCTATATCTTCAGACTGCACTCTCCCTTTGCGAAAGTGAGCTCTCGATAGACTAGAACTACGGGCTACACTCTCCTAAATCCCTCAGGATACTTGTGGCCTCCAAGCCCAGTATATCTCTGGTCTTTGATAATACCTCTTAGGAGAGGTGACGTCGAAGGTTGCCCAATTCTGAGGCATTTTCTTTCTCTCTCTTCTTTTTTTTCCTTTCTTTTTCTCTTTCTTCTCTCTTCTTTCCATTTCTTCTCTCTCTCACTCTCTTTCTTTCTCTCTTCTCTCTTCTCTCTGTCTCTTGCTTACTCTTTCTCTCTCTCTCTGTAAGGTCTGGGACTTTTCGAGTCATTGATCCTATTTGCATCATGAATCTTTTTGTACTAATGCTTCCCTCAGATTTATTTTTTGATTTACTGAATAACCTCTGTCTGGTATTTTGAGTGGTATCGTGTTATTGTAGGGATCACGAGCTTTCCGACGGTACGAAAATCACTCAGATCCAAGCTACCGTTAGAAAGTCATGATTCGTACTCTAAATATTTTTCTGCAAGCATCCTATTGTGTCGTGCATGAATCCCATAAAAATGCACCAATCCCAATGTACATTATTACATCATGCATGCCCCCCACACAATGATTACATAGATGCACTCTCTCTCCTCATCCATAATCACTTGAGTGTCATGTGGCACATGCATTCTTCTACCCTCATCATTGTATTCCTCATGCATACCTTCTCTCCTCCTGTATAATCACTTGAGTGTCATGTGATACATGCATGCTTCCACCCCTATTATTGTGTTCCTCATGCATATCTTCTCTCTCCTCATGCATGATCACTTGAGTCTCATGTGACACATGCATGCTTCTACCCCCCATGCTTATATATACCCCCCATCCACTAATAAATTGGGTTAACTCTCTCTCCTCACCCATTCACTCCATCACTTGCCCCTCTTTCCACATTGTTCTTCTTCTTCTCCCTTAGCCCATTAGCTCCATAAGCCTTAAACCTTTGAAGCTTGAACCCAATCCACTTGAAGTTTGACAATCGAAGTGGAGCTTGTAGAACATTTCAGCTTGGGGATCTTGATTGGAGCAATGTAAGTAGATTTAGTTTCCATGGTTTCATGCTTTTCTTAATGCATGTTTCTTTGCTTAATTAAAATTTGAAATTCAAGTGTGTGTATGAGTGTGGGTGCATGCTTACTAAAATTCTATTGAAGGGTATTCTGATTTTCAGAATGTACATGATTACATCATGCATGCCCCCACACAATGATTACACACATGTACTCTCTCTCCTCATGTATAATCACTTGAGTGCCATGTGGTACATGTATGCTTCTACCCCCATCATTGTGTTCCTCATGCATACCTTCTCTCTCATGCATAATTATTTGAGTGCTATGTGGTACATGCATGCTTCTACCCCCATCATTATGTTCCTCATGCATATCTTCTCTCTCCTCAATCATGATCACTTGAGTGTCATGTGGCATATACATGCTTCCACCCCTCATGTTTATATATGCCCTCCATCCACTGATAAATTGGGTTTAACTCTCTCTCTTCACCCATTCACTCCATCACTTGCCCTTCTTTCCCCCTTGTTATTCTTATTCTCCCTTAGCCCATTAGCTCTATAAGCATTAAACCTTTGAAGCTTGAACCCAATCCACTTGAAGCTTGACAATCGAAGTGGAGCTTGTAGAACATTTTAGCTTGGAAATTTCGATTGGAGTACTGTAAGTAGATTTAGTTTTCATGGTTTCATGTTTTTGTTAATGCATGTTTCTTTGCCTAATTAAAATTTGAAATTCAAGTGTGTATGTGTGAGTGTGGGTGCATACTTCCTAAAATTCTATTAAAGGGTATTCTGATTTCCAAAATTGTGGTTCATGTATGAGATACTGTTAAATTACCTTAAACCTTGCCTTAGACCATGAATTTTGGTGGGTCAATAGGATTTTGAATGTATTCCCACATGGAAAAGACTCCTTGTTAATATCTCATGTAATTTGAAAGCTATTAACTATTTTCCATGGCAGACATGTGAATTGAAATTCCAAGGATTTAATATGTTTTTGTGTGAATCTTTTGACTAAAAACCACTTTCAGATGTTAGATAAATGAGTCGAGTTTAAATTTGGTTTTAGACACATAATGAAATTCTTTATGGTTTGAAAGTTATGACCATTTTTCTAGTAAGGTGTCACCCTGTATTTTCTGCTGCACAAAACAGAAATTTCATCTGGGAGAATCAAATAGTTTGACAAACTTTAAACCAATATCTAGGGTTACTTCCTATATTAAAGTTGTCTTGCTATGAGTCTAGATTATTAAAAAATTGGTTGTAGATTTAAATGATATTTTAATTTAATAATATACCCTTAAAGGTGGACAATCTTCATCCTAAAAAAACCAGTAATATGATATAGTGATATCTATTACATTGATATATAACATGTTATTGACGTGATAATGTCTATTGAGCTGATAAGCATGATAATATATTATAATGATGTCTATTACATTGAGATATAACATACTATTGACATGATAATGTATCTTAAGCTGATACGCATGATAATATGACATAGTGATGTCTATTGCATTAATGTATAGCATAATATTGACATGAGAATGTCTCTGGAGCTGACAAGCAAGATAATATGACATTATAATGTGTATTGCATTGATATATAACATGATATTGCCATGATAATGACTCTTGAATTGATAAGCATGATAATATGACATAATGATATTTATTACATTGATATATATCATGCTATTGACATGATAATGTCTCTTGAGTTGATAAGCATGATAATATGACATAGTGATGTTTCTTGTGATTGTATGTATAGCATGCTCGGGACATGTTGATGTTTTTTGTGATTATATGTATGACATGTTTTTAATATGATTCGTGTGTATGGAGACATGCTTCTGTTATCTGATTCACGCATGGTGACATGCTTTTAATAATATATGTGTGCATGGTAACATGCTTCTGATAAGATATGTGTGCATGGTGACATACTTATGTTATATGATTTATGCATGGTGACATGCTTCTGATACGATATGTGTGCAGGGTAACATGCTTCTGATAAGATATGCGTGCATGGTAACATGCTTCTGATAAGATATGTGTGCATGGTGACATGCTTATGATAAGTATGTGTGCATGATAATATGTTTCTGATAAGATATGTGTACATGGAGACATGCTTCTGCTATATGATCTATGCATGGTGACATGCTTCTGATAAGATATGTGTGTATGGTAATATACTTCTGATAAGATATGTGTGCATTGTAACATGCTTATGATGAGATATGTGCGCATGGAGACATGCTTCTATTATGATCTGATGAGATATTTGTACCGGCAGCTGTGATCTTTTCATGCTCTCTATGATATGATGAGAGTTAGGAGTGTATGTTGTTTGGGTGGTCACTCCCCCAAACCTTATGTGAGGCACTACTCATTGAGACCCCTTTAGTAGTGTAACGCTCTCTCGCCAGAAGGGCACATGAGATGGTCGTGTCTTGCATGGTCAATGCCTATCAAAAGCCCCAAAGTGCGCTAGGGACCATATGCGTGTGTAAGGCACTATGCAACAAATTTACCCATTGATGGTGCTTCTCTCTTGGTTTTGATGGTAGAGGCACTACGCATCAAGATTTGATTGGCATGATGAGTGAGGCTTTTACTTCAGGAGTTAGTTGACATGCCTAAATGTTTTGATTTGTTATAATGCTAATGCCTGAATGATTTGATTGACTTCTTATTACAATCATATTTGATTAATCTGATTAGTTATTACTCCTCCTTGAAATAAATCATGCATGACATGTATGTTTAAATATGAATTTGACACATGATTCCATGTTTTGTAAGACTTGCTTAAAACCCTGATTTTTGACATGACAAAATATTTGTAAGCATGAATGCATGGTACCTAGATCTTATTTATTGAGCTTTACAGCTCACTCTGTTAATTTGTTCCTCCATGTAGAGTGATAGCCAACCGTAGCTGGAGTGATGTGTCCTGGTGGTCGTGCTTGGGGTTCCTTACCCCCTTCTGTTAAAGCTCTATTTTGGAATGTATATTTTGGTTGGCGATCTGACCATATAGTCAATTTTGATTTGGTAACATGTCTTGATGTTGAGCATTTTGTGCCTTGGACCTATATATACTATTTTGGACTGTTATATGTATTTTGTGACTTGTTTGTCCAACACATTATAGTTATGTATATTTTGTTTCGTTTTTTTATTCTTTTGTGGCTGACTTAATGCCGAAAATTCTTTCTCTTTTCACGGTGTTGAGCGCACTCCAACCAAAGTGGCACTCTTAAACTGTGGTCCTAGCCCCACTCCCTACGGTCATCCGACGGGCCCAGGCCTAGCCCTATGTGGGTCCGATGGGGATAGCAGGAAGCGGGGTCATAACACACTCTCTCTCCTAAAATTGTAGACCCATGCCATAAGAGGGTCCATCTACCCCCTCTCTCTATCTCTCTCTCTCTCTTGCACACCCTCTCCCCCTCCCCTAATCATGGACCCGCGCCCTAGGTGGGTCTGTCATCTTCCCCTCTTGTACTCTATCACCCTCTCTCATCACCTTGTTTAACTCACGAATGTGCACCATAGGCGGGTCTGCCCCTCTCTCTATTTCTCTCTCTCTCACCCTCTCTCACCACCGCATCTAAGACGGACCCGTGCCATAAGCGAGTCCGTCTACCTCCTCTCCCTTGCACACCCTCTCCCCCTCGCCTAATCACGGACCCCCACGTCTCCCCCTCTCTTTTACTCTCGCGTTCTCTCTCAATACTTGTCACAAACCCTCGCCATAGGAGGGTCCATCCCTCTCTCTATATCTTACTCTCTCTCGCTCCCATTCGTCACCTCGTAAGCCATGCCATAGGCAAGCCCGTCCCTCCTCACTCCTTTCATCTATCTCTCTCATCATCTCTCCACCCCCACCTAGACTTGGACCCATGCCATAGACGGGTCTGCCTTATCTCTTCATCTCTTTAACTCTCTCACTTTAATACTCCATTGTTTCTAACTCACACCCTCACCTCTCATCATCCACCTTAATTTCATTATTTCTTTATCACTTCTTCACTGAATCCTTTGGGATACCTGTGGCCTCTAAGTCCAGTATTTTTCTTGTTTTCGGTGATACTTCTTGGGAGAGGTGATGCCGAAAGACTGCCAATTTTTGGATTAGTTTTCTTCTTTCTCTTATCTACTTCTTCTTCTCTATTCACTCTCAACCGCTCTAACCCTTGAACTAGATTCTCAAATCTACCATATAACTACCATTAGGAGGAGATCCCAAAAAGTATACCCTGAAGGCCATTTTTATTATGTGGATCCGAGTGTTGTGTAGTGAAGCAAGGGAGCCAAATTCAAACTGTGCTGCAAGGACAGCCAGAGGTATTTCGAAATGATCTAAGCGGGGAATCGCTCGGACGCGTCCCTCAGACCCAACACAGCGAGGTAGGTACTCAAGCTCTTCTTTATCAATTAAGATATCCCTCTTTTATGGTTCATATCCGCACATCACGCACATGCACACACACGCACGTGGGCCCCGTGGTTGTTCGAGAGAGGACAAGACGACGAGAAATCAGGTCCAACCACTCATACTATAAGATTAAATAACGATATCAATATTCACATAATATACTCAATTTAATCAATCATGAATCACTTAATAATTGTAAGTGTATTAAATTAACATGCAAACATGCATGGAGAATACCATGGTTCGAACCATGGTACCCAGGCCACGAAAGGGCCTTTTCATGACCTAATTTTGTTTCATTGTCTATGGCACATATGATAATAATAACTCAAGGAGATTAATCTAATGAGAAGCAAATAATCACATTTATTTCATTTAATGAAAATCAAATCGTGAGAGAGACATATATCAAAACATCTTTCAAAGTTTGAGAGATATACTATACAAAATAAAGAAGTTATGGTGAAACTACACCATATGGTCTATAAGGGACCAAACAAACTTTTCAACACTTAAAAAAAAACTCAAGGGACTATTTCATATACTGAGATATGATGAAATAAACCTCTCATCAGTTTTATATTATCAGTAAAAATTACAGGAAATAAGATCAAGAAAATCAAAGTGAAACTACTCAAGATCATGGAGTAAGCAAGCTAGTCAATATATATTATATGTATGGACTACACTATTACTTTAAAACTCTTCAAATATCAAGTTTTCATGACTAAAAAATGAAGAAAGCTACTGTAAATTAAGAATTACAACAAGCTTTGATAATGGAAATGAGGTAGGAAATGAAATATATAAAGAAAAATCAATACCTTGGTGAAGCAATATTATGGGCTTGATCTCACATATGAGGGACTACTCCATCAAAATGTTTCAGCTCAAGGCTTCAAAAATGAAAACACAAGAATGGGGGTGTTAATCTCAAAAGGGTCATGGTGGCTAAGTTTTTGTCAATGGGGCTCTCTCTCTTTGAAGTGAAACTCAAAATTAGGGTTATAATTGATCCCTATAAGTTCATTTTATACTTCAATCATAAAAGTGGATTTGATCTTGATCCTTGTTGTCTTAGATCAATGGTACATGAGAAGCTTTTATCCAAGTCACTCATTCATATCTTATCACCAAGATCAATGGATGAACTTTGGACACCCTTCATTTCTTCAAACGTAGGTTTATAACTATTTTACCTTAAAGCCCTTAGCACTATATTTTATTTTTCATTAAGTCCAATTTCATGTTTACACTTATGCCCATTGGTTTTGAATAAAGACATGAACATAAAGATAATATGGGATATCCACACTTATAAATAAAATATCTTATGACATCACCAATAAGATTTCACAACATTAAAGTTTCACATGGGTCAAGCGCATAATGTGGCGTCACATAAGATATACCCACATGTCACAAAATCATATGTGGATAATAATATAAATAAAACTAATTTTCAAAATCGCATGACTTCACACATGCCAAAAAATGGTACATGTGAACAAAAAAATGCATGTGACTTAAATCAAACTTAAGTCATAACAATATATAATACTTTAAATAACAAAATAAGATGTTAAAATACAATACCACCAAAAGAACTAATGACAAATAAATCCCCACGTAGATAAGACGTCAACATGATGTCTTCCATGAGTAGGAAGGTGCGGTGCCATGTGGCATCCCTATGGTCACTTAGGATCCACATGGCATCCCTATAGGATGTTCTTGTTTAATATTTATGTCAAATACATTTGAAAAACACATTTTTTATTATTTAAAAATTTTGAAAAAATCCCAAAAATTATCAAAATAATTTTTCGACATTATTACATAATTTCTCATCAATATAAAATCTTTTCTCATTAATTTTAGATTAATTTAGGCCAAAGGTAAATAAGATATCTAGACTTATAATACTAGTCGGAGCCTTCCATTGGGCTAACTCGAATGACATTACACTGGTTTATCAAGCCAACCCAATGGACATATCCTCTATAGTCTATGACAGAGACACATAATTGGTCACATCAAAGTCGTTGAGCCAGAGCTTCCCGTCACTTAGGGTTCAATGTATTATTGGTGTACCCCTGTGTGACATGTTATTACTCTAATACAGGGGTCATCTCAAAGTACATATACACTAGTTCTTCTAAGTCGGATAATACTATAGAAGAGTGGCTTCCCCATACGACTATGGGTGTACATGTCATGAAACTGTCTTATGTCAGAATACAGGCTCATGCCCCATAAGCCAACCATTCTCTTTTAAATGCTTAAGTTTTATATAACTCAATTGGATTGTTCAAGTCCTGGCGTATCGCATCAATTATGAGGCATTCTAATTAATATAGTTATGACTCGAAGGTTACCCTCACACCTCCTCGAGATATCACTCTCTCAAAACGTAAGCTCTCAATGCCTCATAAAACTCGGGTATATGAATTTGGGTCCTAGCGCGCCAAGCACCCAAATTCAATCTCCCTCTCTAGCTCCCATTGAGCGAAAAACTCTTAGCTTTAAAGCCTTGAAAGGTCACATAGCCAATAGACCGTAACTATATCAAATTTTCGAGAGAAAATATCTCAAAAATTTTAGAGAGAGATTAACCCAAATTTTGGGTTTTAGAGAGAGAAAGTATATTAAAATTTTAGAAAGAGAAATTGTATGAAATTTTGTTACCAAACAATAGACATGGAAATGCTTGTAACGAATCCTGAATTTTGTATAGATTATCCAAATAAGAGATTTGAGGAATCCATGACTAGAATCCTTGATACTAAAAATCCATGAATTTTCTTCGATTTCAACTATCCAAAATTTTATAATTTCCTCCTATCCAAACTGGCACTTGCTTGGGTTTGCCCAAGTAAGCAAATAAACAGTTTACTCTAGGGGTTCTTATCATGTTTCTTTAGGAAAAATTACAAATAACCCCCAATGATACACTCCCTATGCAACTTAACCCCAACTGAACCTTTGATCTCATTTTTTTTTCCCAAAATATACTTTCTTAGCAAATAGTCCCCCCAAGTGCAAAAAGGTACATTTTTTTAACAAAAATACTGTTTTCATATAAAAAATAATAATAATATTGGTCGGACATTCACATATGCATACAAACAATACCAAAAGCCACATGGGCTGTTGAACCGCCATGAACCCATTGCCAGTCCCCACTAAACTAAAAAACATGTCGTATCACGTTTATTCTCTGCCGAACCGCATTGTGTCCAGGAAAAATGTGCCGGACCGCTTGTTCAATTTGCCAGACTGCACTTTTGTCGAGAAAAAAAAAGTGTCGGAGCGCATGTATGTTCTGCCGGACCGCACTTTTGTCTAGAAACAACAGTATTGGACCGCATGTATGTTATGCCAGATTGCAGTTTTGACTAGAATGGAAAGTGTCGGACCGCTTGTTTATTGTTGGACCATAATTTTGACCAGAACAAAAAGTGTCGGACCGCTTAGTTTGACTGTCGGACCGCAGTTTTTACCAAACGAGGGAAAGAAGAGAGAGAGAGAGGCATGAGTAAAAGTGTTAAAGTAGTTTAATCTTTTTCTGTTTTTCGTTTGGGTTGAGGGGGTATTTGCTAGCAAAGTAAGTTTTTGGGTAAAAAATGAGACTAAAAGTTAAGGTAAGGGTAAGTTGTATAAAAATGTATAGTTGGGGGTTTTTTTATAATTTTCTCTTTCTTATATTTCTACACATAGTTGATTTGATTTAGAGCATTGCCTACGATATTCTTTTGCCATGACTAACAGGACGTATAGATGCCCTTGGTCTTTTATAATTTTTGCAATAAAGCCGTATACAATGTCAAATATACCCTCTCTTTCAAATATGACCGTTACACCAATTTTGACTGCATTCAATGGACTCTATTATTGAGCTGCTCTCTTTAGCATACACGACTAAAAAAGTTCAAGAACTGTTGGCTCATGGAAGCGTTTGTAACCGTTATTTGCAGGGATTTTAAAAAATGTCTATTCATATAGAACGGCATGATCTTGATTGAAAATAGGTGGGACTCATTTGGTTCCCACCATATTTTGAATTCTTATTACGAGTTAGCTGGTTGTCTGACAAAACCAACCTATTTTATTGTAGAATCGACCGATATAACCTCAATTTATATTTTTATTATTTTTATTATTATCTATTCTCTATTTTTTTTATTTGGCAATTTACTTGAAAGGATAGACTGCTGATGCACTAATCTGGACCAATACCGATCAAGTCACCACCTGAAGTCACAACCTGGTTTGCCATGTGTCTGAGAATGACGAGTCTCACTTCTATCTACAAACTAAGAGCCAAACCTTCTCTGCAAGATCAACGTGGTGATTGAGAGCGATTGAACCAATTGGTGTGAATTCAATGTTTCAAATTTTGGATCTATGGGATGGATCTGCTGTCCCAGATATCCGTGTTAAATGGTTGGATTGGTGATCCATATTGGTAAGGATTTGTACGAAATGGTGATCCAATTTTTTTAAAAAATATAAAAATTAAAATTAAAATAGGGGTTTTTATAATGGGGGTTTAGAGGAACCTAAGGGCCTGTTTGGATCCTTGGATTTTTCAATCTTGAAAAAAGTCAATCCTAGAATTGAGATTTATTGAAATTGACACTTTCCAAAATATGGTATATGCTGTTTGGATCGCATCTAGTAGAAATCAAGAAAATGCAAATTTTCTGTTTGGAATGCCTGAAATATCTTTTTTTTGGAAATACAAATCCCCTCTCTCTCTCAATTTTTTGACATAGTTTCTGTCTCTAAAATTTTCTCTAATATTTCAATACAATCTCTTAAAAACACTTAAATTTTGAAAATAGTATATTTCTCTAAAAATTTTGAGATAGTTTCTCTCTCAAAAAATTTTATATACTTTTCCCTCTCTAAAATTTGTTGTAGTTTTTCTCTCTAAAATTTTGCGATACTTTCTCTCTCTAACACTTAAAATTTGATATAACTTTTCTCTATAAAACTTTTGCGATAGCTTCTCTCTAAACAATGTCAGGTAGCTTCTCTCTCTAAAATATGATATAGTTTCTCTCTCTAAAATTCAACATACTTTTTCTATCTATAACTCAAAAATTGAGATAGTTTCTTTCTAAATTTTTTAAAACATTTTCTCTCTCTAAGAAGTTTTAGGTACTTTTTCACTCTAAGATTTGATATAGTTACTCTCTCTAAAATTTTGAGATTCTCTATCTCTAGAACTTAATTTTTGAGATAGTTTCTCTCTCTAAAATTTTCATATATTTTCTCTCTTTAAAATTTTAATATACTTTCTCTCTCTAACACATAAAATTTGAAATAGTTTCTCTATCTAAAATTTTAATATACTTTCTCTCTCTAACACATAAAATTTGAAATAGTTTCTCTATCTAAAATTTTAATATACTTTCTCTCTCTAACACATAAAATTTGAAATAGTTTCTCTATCTAAAATTTTAAAATATTTTTTTCTCTCTAAAAATTTCAAATACTTTCTCTATCTAAAATGTGATATAGTTTCTCTCTCTAAAGTTTTAAGATATTTTCTCTCTCTTTTTAAGACTTAAAATTTGAGATAGTTTATCTCTATAAAATTTTCAAGTAGTTTCTCTCTCTATAATTTTAATACACTTTCTCTCTCTAAAACTTAAAATTTGATATAGTTTCTCTATCTAAATTTTTTAAATAGCTTCTATCTCTAAAAATTTAAGGTAATTTCTCTATCTAAAATTTGATGTAGTTTCTCTCTAAAATTTTAAGATATTTCACTCTCCAAAACTTAAATTTTGATATAGTTTCTCTCTAAAAATTTTTAGATAGTTCACTCTTCAAAACTTAAAATTTGATATAGTTTCTCTTTAAAAATTTTCAGATAGTTTCCCTATCTAAAATTTAATGGGAAAATATCTCCATAACCCCTACTTTTAGGTTTCATTTCGCAATCGACCTAGGTTTTAAAAGATATCTTGGGGCATAAAAATTGTAGATGTTATTTCCTCTAACTCTTATAGCTAATTTAAACCTTTTTTTTTAAGCCAAACAAATCTAAAAAAATATGCCTTTTTTAAAAGCCATCCTCCCAAACTTTTAGAAAGAAAAATGGCTTCACGAAGGTGAGAGGTTACCGAGAGGAGAGAGATAAAGGTGCTTGAAGAAACACAGGAGGAGAGAGAGTAAGAGATATGCAGGAAGAGAGAGAAAGAGAAAAGTTTGAGATATATAAGTGAAGAGAGAGAAATGATTGAGTTATAAATAACATGTCTTTCTCACATTTGTTTAGATTAAAAAATAGGTTTAAAATGGTCAGGGTTAGAAGTTATCTATCAAGAAATGAAACCTAAAGTAGGGGATATGGAGATATTTTTAATCTCTAAAATTTTAATATGCTCTCTCTAAAACTTAAAATTTGAGATAATTTATCTTTCTAAATTTTTGAGATATTTCTCTTTAAAATTTGTTAAGTAGTTCATCTCTTTAAAAAGTTAAGATACTTTTTCTCTCTAAAACTTAAGATTTGAGATAGTTTCTCTCTCTAAATTTTTAATATGCTCTCTCTAAAATTTTAAATTTGAGATAGTTTCTCTCTTTAAAAAATTTCGTATATTTTCTCTCTCTAATAAATTTTGTATACTTTCTCTCTCTAAAATGTGATATAGTTTCTCTCTCTAAAATTTTAATGTGTTTTATCTCTCAAAAATTTGACATAGTTTCTCTCTCTAAAATTTTTATTTTTTTTGTTCAACAACAAAATGGATCATTTCCATGAAATGTGAATTCCATCTATTTTGGTGGAATTGAGATTTCTAAAATTTAGGCTTAAAATGAGCATTCGAGAATCCCATGAAAATCTCAATTACCACAAAAATGTCAATTCTAAGCGAACTAAACGCGATTGGCCCAACTTTTTCAAGAAAAGTAATTCTGAGAAATCTAAATCTAAGGAGCCAAATGGGCTATAAG
>NW_006497930.1:769888-781214 GCF_000471905.2 Amborella trichopoda
GTCTCTAGACTCCATACTCCTCAAAGTTATGGGTCGATATTTCGCTCCTTGTTGCCCCTTTCTATTGATTGCATGGCCCTTTTCCTTTTTGTAAACCTTCCTTTTTTTCTCCTCCTTTTCTCTCCCTTACATTAATAAACTTAAAACTTTAAAATATCTTATTCAAGTGTATTATGTATATTTTTATTGATTTATTCATTCCGACTAAGAGTAAGAGATTTTTAGTAAATTGTTGTTTTTGGTAGTTCAGAGGGGCAGGGTTGGAGTGGGAATGGGCTGAGTCCGGTCTGGACCCAACTAGGTCTAAGTTAGACTGGGACCTGACCTAGACCCTGTTCGGGTCTAAGTTAACTGGACTACGACCCGACCAATCGATTCAAGTCTATAAAGAAAAAATATATAGAAAATATTTTCTATATTTTATACTATATAATTAGTATTATTTATATATAGTATTTTCTATATTTTATACCATGTAATTAGTATTATTTATATATAGTTTATACTTATATATTCAAGTCGGTTTGGCCTTGACTGGCACCCGATAGGATCTAAGCTAGACATTGACTTAGTCAAATCAAGGTCAAATAGATACATACCTGACCCAACGGTAAGATTGACCCATCGGGTCCATGGGTTAACCAGGCTCAATTCCCACCCCTAAAAAAGGTCATTTACTTATGGTAGGAATGAAACTTAAGATCTTATGTTGCGGCACTCACTACCCTGATCAATACCTTGAGTCCACTCCTAATTTTAAGTAAATTATTTTGAATAAGGTAAAAATAACTTTTCAGAGAAAAAAAAATTTATATATAAAACTACCTATAAGTTTATCTCTTATATCAGATAATTTATTATTAAGATTAAATTTATTGCAGTACTAAATTGTAATAATAACAAATACATCGAAACAACCCCTAAAAAGCTACCTTTAAAAAAAAAAATTGCATCACCTTCTTATATTAATATTAAGCTCGCATTCCATGCAACTAATGGGCAAAAAAAAAAAAACCAGTTGCGCAAGAAACCTACACGAGTCCCACTCCTAATGGGACTCCAATCAAACCTTATATCCTAAAAAAAAACCTATCTATCCTTTCAATGCCATGTATCATATAAAGGCCATATTATAAAAACATCTTTGTCGTTGGACATCTTAGGAATGTCATAATTATTTTCTTTATACATGACATATCGGGCCCATATCAATAAAAAATTAATGAACAGTTCAAAATGGGTTATTGGCAGGTGACAGGTTTAAAAGTTCTAAGATGAATCAATCATAGTACTCTAAACTTTCTCAACATTTCAGCAGGTACTCAAATACAGGTAACCAGAACTTTTTTAATATTTTTGCAGGTTATCAAATATCGATATTCAGAACTTCTTTAAACCTTCTAGAAAATAACATTCCATTTCTCAAAAAATAAGAACTTTGCTTTTTTTCAGGGAACGATTATCTTCAAGCAAACAAACGCACCCCTAAAATAATACCCCTCCACATTTTATATGAAAAATTCAAGCCTTGACAACTTTTTTTTTTATGCCATCCCAGAAAGAGAGAGGGGGAGAAGAAACTAGCATGTCCAAGTTAGAATAGCACATCTTTGTTGACAGAAGTTAAAAGATTTTATACTCTTATGAGAACATATTTCTTCCGTTTCAGACGAGTATGTAACTACTTCAATAGTTTAAACTAGCTCCAGTTTCAAAAAGAAAAATTCTAAAGTACATTTCACATAGGCTCAAGAAAATAAAAACCTAAAATTGAGCACCGAAAACAAAGGCCTCACAATCATAATGAGGCCAGCTCGATATGGCTAGGCGCCATAAATGGCTGGCCAAAGCCCAGCCCAGTAACAACCTAGGGCGAGCAGTTTGGAATCAACTCAACCTAGAAGCAATTTAGGTGGTCCAGTCCACCCCAAAAACTAGGGTATGGGCCACAAAATTTAGCTTGTGGGCTAGACCACCATGGCCTGAGGATCAGGCCTAAGCCAAGATGATGACAACGTTAGGGAACGATTTGACCTTCATTTCTTAATCTTTTGTTTTGTTTTATTTTTTTTTAATTTTATTTAGCCTAGCCTAACCCAGCCCGGTCCTAATAGGGCCGGACCTCTTTGGCCTGGTTTAGGCCAGTCTAAGCCTAAGGCCCCATAAGGGAACAAGGCTGAGTTGGGGCTAAGACTGATCTGGCCCAGGCGCATGTCTTGGCCGGGCTGGCCAAATGCCGGGCCTTCAGTGTCCAAAACCACTTGTGAAGAGCTCTATCCTAGAAAGATAATATTAGAGCGTGATCCCACTCTGCATACTTTATGCGCGGGAGAGAGACCCGTAGCGGTGAGGACGTAAATTAGAGAGAGAGAGATATGACCAGTTTTAGAGAGAGAGATGGGGGTTTGACAAATCATAAAGGGGTATTTTTGTCACTTAGATAAATTGGGGGCATTGTGTGAATCCTTTATTAGAAAATTCGGTAAAGGTTAGAGCACCCTCTCTCCTCTGCAATCATTCTGTTCCCATATTTTCTATTTTTACTCTCTCTCTCTCTAAACTTCTAAGAATATATATACACTTTCAGTAGTGTGCAAGTTGTTATGGTAAATTGAAGAAGCAGAAGAAAAAGGGTTTATCAGATCTCAAGAACCCTAATTTTAATTGAAATCTTGTTCTGCGATGGGTTTGTGGGAGGCCTTTCTCAACTGGCTTCGAAGGTATCACTTATCTTCATCAATGGATTTTTTTCGCGAATTGGCCTCTTTTTTGTGCTTATTTTGTATGAAATGTTCTTGCATCAATTGGTTGTTAGGGGTATTGCTTTGTGGGTATCTCTAATTGCAACATGTGTGGATTGTTCTTCAAATATACCTTTTTGTGGATATTCTATGCAATTGAGTTCTCAATACTGATTTTTTCCTTTGACAAATATGTTTATCTGGGAAGGTATGTGCACTTATTTATGATTTTTGGAAAATTGGGATCTGTTTTATGTGTAGCCTGTTCTTTAAGCAAGAGATGGAGCTTTCTTTGATCGGTCTCCAAAATGCCGGAAAGACGTCTCTCGTGAATGTCATTGCGGTAAATTGCTTTATCTGTCTACTTTTTTTCTTTAGTTTTTTGCGTGCATTAATTGGATTTTGTTCTCTTTTTTATTGTGTAGTATTCTAATGATCTAATGTTAGCTTTCCTTTGTAGACTGGTGGATACAGTGAAGACATGATTCCCACCGTGAGCGCTTCTATCCTTTGCTTTTCTTTTTTCTTTTTACTTCAGTAAGTGGGTTAGGAATGGTACCCTTGATGTCAACGCCCTGAGCACCAGTACCTCATGTTTTTGGTTGTCATTTTATGTTTCTCAATGCCGCTTCAACCTGGAAAAAAAGGTCTTTTGTCTTATTTTTTGAATTGGGTGGTGGAATTGCTTCTGAGTTTTGCTTGATTTGATATCTTTGTTGTGTAAGGGAGCTGATTTTCTGATTTCTAGCTGCGTTTAATTTTGAAATAAGTCTTTCTACCTAAAAGGTTAATTTTTATTTGTTAATTGTTTTTTGAATGGCCGGCAAGAACTAGCTGTTTTCTGAGATGAATCATAATGAATTGCTTCATGATTCTTGTGGAAAATTTTACTTTTAGCCTGATACATACTGGTTTCTTAATGACTAGCAAGATTGAACTGCAAAAATTGATAGGACTACATACTCAGGCCAACATTCGTTGTCCATGTTCAACCATGGGAAATGGGTGATGGGTTTTTGTCCACTTTTACTGGGAACCGTTACTCAAGGTCACCACCCATGAATTAATGTGGATACTAGTTGTTGGGCATGAGTACCTGAATATTATACTTGTATGTAGCCTAGTGTTCTCTCCCAAAATTGTTGGCTTTGTAATCTTTCTGTCTGAATGCATATATTAGGTAATTGCCGGTTCCTAATTGCTTGGCAAATATAAGAGCATATTTATTAGGTCATTGACTGCCGATTTTTTAACTTATTAGTAGGTTATTAATAGTAACATTGGCAATTAGTATATGTGAAAATTTATGACCTATTGTTGGAATGGAATCATACGTGTCATCCTCAATCTTATTTACAGGTAGGTTTCAATATGCGCAAGGTCACAAAGGGGAATGTCACTATTAAATTGTGGGACCTTGGAGGTCAACCGAGGTTCCGAAGTATGTGGGAGCGTTACTGCCGTGCAGTCTCTGCTATAGTGTACGATTCTTTATTTTATTGTTGTTTCTATTTCAGAACAATATAATAAATCAAGGGCAAATTTGCTTCATTTTGAAAACACTTTCCTAGGGCCTTGGGCGTGTTTGTTCTGAGAGCTTTCTGGTAAGTGTGGGAAAGCATTTTCACACCTAAATAGGTCGAGTGCAGCTTTCACACAAAAATACATAGAGCGCTAGGAAAACGCTCTCCGTGCTGCTACAATAACTACTACTTTCCTAAAAAATTGGGAAAGCAGTAGTCCAGTGAAAAAGAACGATAGTTCTTTCCCTGCTAAACAAATGTGCCCGAAAGGTAATAATTATGTGTAAGTATTCAATGATTGGAACAGTTTTGTCTGTATTCTTTGTTTTCCTAATGCAATTAATATCAATGGAAGTACATTAATTTGTTTTGGGTGAATAGGAAGTACATTAATTTTCTTGTGCAGAATGTGAGGTAGGATAAATATGAAAGAAAAGAATATCAGATAGGATCATGTATTTTAATTTATCTATCCTTTTGGTTTGAATGCCATAGTTGTATTGATTATCACTCATTTCTTGGTTATGGATTTGTTATTGTTCACAAATCTTTTTTTAAGATGTTTTGCTGTATAATCCGTACATGGTTGTAGATTTAGTTTTAATTTGGAGAGTTGGGATGATAGGCATTGTTTGATGTTGGATGAGATCATTTATTAATTTTGAATAATAATGAGGTGTTATCAAAGGAACGGTGATTACGCTAAGAATGAAGAACAGAAGTAATCAGTCAGCCATGCTAATCGTAGAATTGCTCTTTATTGATCTGGAGATCTACTTCTTGTGTCTATGGCGATTGTTGAGCCTATGAATCTTTCTTTTGTAGCATAATATGTTGTCAAAATATCATACAGCTTCCTGGGGAGTCTTAACTCCTTAGAAAGGCAACGATGGCAACATAAATAGTTAAATTGGATTTCTTCAAAATTCCCATTTGGTGAGGATGTAATGATGTTTATGGCAATTGTTGAGGTTTGGTGTACTTAACTTCTTTAGCTTAGTTGGGGCCTCTTGATGGCTTTGCTCCCAAATCTTCAAATACAAAGGAAATGATAAAAGCATGTTCATATAACAGCTTTGTTTAGTTTTTGTTTTAGGCTAATTACCAAGTAAGCTAAACAAATATCAACTTCCAAAAAAAAAAGAGGTAAGCTAAACTATGCATGCTAAACTTGATCATTCCCCATGCCTGACGCTGTGCCGTTGAGATTTTTCTTGAATGTTATAGGATTCTAGTGAAATAGATAAGGAGCTAGAAATCAATTTGGGGGGAGGGGGGGGGGGGGGGAACCCTGCCACTCCTTGGTGTTCTATCCATTAGCGCACCCATCTTCAACAGCTTACACGCTACTTGGTTTTTAGCATACTATATTTGCTGCCTTTTATGCGACTTGGTTCTTGCATTTTTATGCACGGTTGTATGGATATTTCTAATGGCAGCCATGTTGTAGAGTCTTTTTTTTGTTTGCCTAGTTCAGAGGCAGGAATCAAATTTGAGATGTCATGTAGCAGTCGTCGACAACTAACCAATCAAACCTAGCCAGATTCCTAGCATGTATTGTTCATGATTTTGCAAGTTTGCTAGAATGTTTCTATGACAAAATCTTTTTATTTTTGTCCAAACACCTATATATTATCTCCATTGATCTTAGAAAACGCGAATTATAAAAATCTTAAACTTGCTCTCACAGCCAAAGCTTTCTCATACTATTCTGGCCACCTTACTTACCAATTAATTATAATCTAATTAGTTGCATTTATCTTGATGATTCCTCCTACCCCATCTTATGAACAGTGTGCTTCTCGGCATCCATGTAACTTCAGTTTGTGCAAGAAACTAGAGAATGTGCCTAATGAAACTATGCCTTGGAACGGGTCTTTTATCTTCTACCATGCCACGCTGTTGCTTTACGATCAATATTTCTTCTCTCCTCTAACTTCATTCCCCTGAAAACTCTTTTCCCTTATGTCCAAAATTCTGCACATTACAAACAAGAGGCACAATTTCCATTCACATGGTTCATCATACCCTGGCTTTAATGATGCTTTAGTGGTAGAATCACTTGAATTGGAATAAGGCGATCATGCGAAGAAAGCCTCTTAAGTAACCAGATCACCATATCAATGACTCTCCTCTATGAAGTAGAAGTCAATTTTTTGTGTTTCATTTGTTTTCCTATTCAATTCGGGTTCTTTGTTTAACTTGTTCCAAAAGGAGTGTAAGTGTAGGTGTTGTCCTTATTATGGTTGTGCTTACAGAACACAAGCAATTCATAATTGGTTTCAATGTTGAGCTTTGGTTTCTCCCATAGTTACTGGGATCTTTCAACCTTGGTGAGGATCATGCTCTGGAATCTCGCTCCAACGCCTTGGGAAAAGGATATTTATAGTATCTCAATTTTTAAATTTTGGGATCTCAATCCTCACTGTTAATGATCATGATCCCCATTGTTAGGGATGTTGGCCCCCACCTTAAAGACCAAAATAACAACCAAATTGATGATTTTCTTGATTTATAGTGAGTTAGTAGTGCAACTATACTTTTGATATAATTCTCAAAAAGAAAGGCTATACTTTTAATATATTTCCATTGCTTGCTGGCCATAAATAAAGAGATCCCTACTTTAAATAGTATATTCAGGTATGGACTAGATATAGTTCATATATAATTCTTTTAAGATTGGGAGCAAGATCATCGAAAGTTTGGGATTGAGATCTCCAAAAAGTTGGGATCGAGAACCCCAAAAAGTTGGTATCTTTATCAATAACATATGCATTGTATGTATGGTGCTTCCAACCACCGGGATCTTTTAGCTTGTCACAGTCGCCACGTTCCCAATTCCTACAACTATGCTTTCACTTATTCTCATTGAGCCCCAAAAACATAGTTTTTTAGGGCAAATGTGTCACCCGCAATAACATTTCTTGATCTCTGATCTTACAAACTCTCCTCAAACTGAATTTCCACTGGTTCAGGATGAGTAAACATTCAAATGCTTTCTGTTTCATGGAAGAACTTACATATTAGGCTTAGTTGAGGAGAGAAGGCAACTTACTCGACTACTGTTAGGCATCTGATATAACTGTAGCCATATAGGCACAATTGTGGGAAATACTTAAAAGTAGATGCATTTCTTTCTCTTTAAAACCACATGCAGGGAAGCGCAATAGCCATCCTCCTAGCAATCTTATCAAAGTCATTGATCAAAAGAAGGGGAAAAAAAGAAAAGAAAAACTCTGAGAACCACTATCATATTTATATTCCAAGTTGTGGACCATCAGCTCTCAACCCATCTGTTAAAATCACGAAGATTAAGTTCATAAGGGTAAACTTTTTTGATGAAAGCTTAGTTAGGATTGTGACAAACATTTTAAACCCCAATGAGTTAAGCAAAGAGGTTATCTTCAGGATAGGGGGAGGGAAGGGAGGAGAGCTAGTGCAGGAGAGGAAGTGGTTCACAATTTACTTGTCCTAGGGATCTAGTTGAAGGTTTCCTTTATGTGGAGGTTATTTGTGAGGCTTATTTAGCACATGTTAGACGAGCTTGGCGTTATAGTTTATATGAGATACCTTAAAGAGTACCTAGCTAAAGAATCAACTTAAAAATATGTATATTGATTAGTTTGAAAGCAAAAGGGGTTTTGTCTTGTTTAAAAACTCTGGCATATGACTTTCATGGTTTTTGTCCATGTTGAGAGACTTTTCTCCATTGAAGCATCTTGAGCTTGAGTTGCTCATTTATTAATATTCAAGATCTATGTCGAGGTTAAATTGCTCATTGCAAGCCCCATGTCGAGGTTGAATTGCTCGTACGTTCAACCTCGACATAGAATTTGCAATGGGAGCAGGCTTACAGGAAGTGCCCCGTCGAGAGAGTGGCATGGGTATGTGTGGTGGGCACCGCATGGGCAATGTATTTAGGGGCCAACACAAGTATGTATGCAGGGCCCAGCAAGGGTATGTATGGATGAACTAGCAAGGGTGTGCATGGAGGCGTAGCTGCACCTGGTGGCAGTTCTAGTGTGGCAGAAAGGTTGTCTAGGGCTATCTTGTCCCATGCATAAGATATCAAGGAAACTACTCCTAGCTTGTCCAGGAGTGCAAGTGTGGTGGAGACCACGCAAGGAGCACATAGTCGATCTGCACATCCCATGTATTAGGGTCACGTCGACCCATTCCTCTCCAAGCCTACGTTTGCAATGAATGGACATTGTAGCTAGCATGATGTAAGGTGTAAGGGACATAGTGAAGAGGTTATTGGGAAGTGGTTTTATGATGGAAGTATCCCCCTCAACGCAGCCAACAACCTGTATTACGGGCTAATGATGGCTGAAGTTTTAGAAAAGGGGGTTTTGGGGCGAAGCCTTCTACAACATACGAGCTTTAGTGAGCCAATCCTGGATGAGGAGGCAGAGGAATGTTTGGAAATTCATTGGGGACTTTAAGGAGTGTTGTCCGAGAATGGGACTCGCCATCATGAGTGAGCGGTTTGAGAGACAAAGTCAATAAAAAAGATTATCTTAATTTTCGGGTGTATTACCGACGTGGAACAATCTTCATATCCTGTAGAGAGGTCACGGGGGTGAAGAAGGAAGCAAAGCTCGTGGCAGAACTAATGGACCAAATAGTCGAGAAGGAAGGAGAGAAGCATGTAATCTAGACTATCATAGATAATGCTAAGGCATGTGTTTCTACGGGTCGAAGTCGATGCTCAAAATGAAGCATCTGGTATGAACTTGCCCACTACATTGATTCCATGTTAGAGGAGATGAGCAAGATCAAAATTGTGAAGGAAACTCTAGTTTGGGCAAGGTCAGTGTCAAAATTCATTATAACTCCACCAAAATATTTCACTTGATGAGACATTACAGCGAGAATAAGGAGCTAATTAGGCTGGCAATCACCCTCTTCACGACGTACTACTTGGCTGTAAACTGTATTCTACAATCTCAAGTCACATTGAAGAGGTTGACCTCTTAAGAGTGGGTGAAAGACCTCCTCTCATGGTCCTGTGAGGGAGTTAAAGTGGAGGGCATAGTTTCTGGTAAGAGATTTGTTCTAGGTGTTCCAGCAGTGTGGAGGTCACAACATCTTTAGTGACCTTGTAAGAAGGCTGCTATGATGCTTCTCTATGAAGGGATTGAGAGGGTGGCGATTCAAGAGAAGTGCAGTTTTTTGAACAAAGTAGTCGAGATGGTTGAAGACAGTGGAACGACCTATTGGGCATACGAATTCATTATGCAGGTAAATGCTTATTTATATATTTCGGAATTTAAAATTTTAAATGATTCATCAATGTAAGGGTAAATGGTCTCTCCATCTTTGTGTTGTCTAGGTTTCTACTTGTACCCCAAATATTTCTATTCGACGCTTGCTATTCTCAACAAGGTCATGGAGGGGGTGAGATACATCATTAGAAAATTGGAGAAAAACTATAGAAACCAAGTCCAAGCACTGAGGGAGGTAAGAGTTGACCTTTGATCTAGAAATTTCATGGACTTGGTGCCTTTGTGAGTTCTAGTTAAAGCACTAAAGCATGATGTTTTTCTCAGCTTTTTATGTATAGGAATGCTATTGTAGCATGGAGTATTGATGGATAAGATGAGGCAGCAAATAGAGCTGGAAATTAATAGATTCAATAAAAGTGAAGCACAAGAAGCTTCAATAGAGAAAAGCCTCTCTATGATTAAAAATAAAACTCCAAATTATCCCTTCTAACTAATAATTCCAAACGATTCTCTAAAACCTAAACCACCCCTAAACAATATTAAAAATTCCAGAAATACCTGTATGAACAATATCTGTGAATAGTAACCCATGAACAATAACATGAATAGCAAAAAATAAATAAAATGGAGATAAGTGATGGAGATGATATCAGCAGGACTGGATCAATCCCCCCGGTGTATATTGCTTCTACTGTCAAGATCTATGCTTTGGAACTCAGTCTCCAAAATCCACAAATCTTTTGCTTCAGACTTATCTTTCCAATGCACAAGATACTATGCATATGATCCACCCGTCGTGGTGATAATTCTGGTATCACGTACAAAATCAATCACCTCGGCCTTGAATTCTAGCAACTAGTCTTGCCAATCAATCTCCTTCTCTGTCGGTCTCACCATTATAATCATATAGATATGCTATGTTAGATATTTTTTTTGGAGAGAATATGCAATGTTAGATATTAGAGAAAGATTATAACCTGCCTGAAGCGCCACTTTGTATGCATCGTAGTTGTTCGAAATGTCTAAGATTCCGAATCAATTTACGAATCATAATCATGGAATCGTAGGCAGTTGGAAGATTCCTATTGTTGGAGCTGCTTTCCGTCCAAGTCGTATTGCAAGATTCGAGATTCCTACTTCATCGGAATCGTCTTTCAACCCAAATAGAATTGAGATTCCTACTTCTTCGAAATCAAGTGTCAATCCAATAGAAATCAAGATTCATACTATTTTGGAAGCAACTTTTAACCCAACCGGAATTGAAATTCAGGCCATTTTGAAATTGAGTTTGAACCCAATTGGAATCCAAATGCCTACTTTTATGGGATTGAGTTTCAACCTAACTAAAATAACAATTCCTATATTTATGGGATTGCGCACCCAAAAACTAAGAATCACAACAAAAATTAATAGGAAATGAGTTTCATCGGGCTAAAGGATTGTGCAATTGATGTAAAGAGTATGCTTGGACATGGTAACTCTTGTATTGGAATCAAGATTCGCAAAAGTCCAAAAGACCTGAACAAGTGTTCCTTTAGTATTGAAATCGATGTATTGAGCCTTAATCGCATCATTGGAATCAAGGTCAAATGGTCGTAATAGTATATTCGAGGTTTTTTGAGGTTCAGGATTGAGTAAAGAAAGAAGGAATACTTGATTATAATGAAACTTTGGGGGGAGGGGGATATTTATTTTAGTTTAAGTACATTTAACAGATACTGACAATCCACTAGGGAATCCATGATGATCTTTATAACGTACAGATATTATCTTTTGTATACTTGAAACTAAGATTTTGATTTCGTATATATATATATATATATATATATATATA
>NW_006497930.1:790863-847942 GCF_000471905.2 Amborella trichopoda
AACGATACTTCTAAAAAACCATGTTTGTGGTATTTGTATGACCCAAAATTTTGCACACACACTCTTCATCTCAATAATCAATCCCTTTATAAAAAGGCTCAATTTGACCCCTAGATGTGGTCAAAATGAGTCCTCTACAAAAACGAATCTGGACCACTCATTTGGTGAATTTCAAGATCTTAGCCTTTATAAGCTCAAAATCATTTTTTATTTTTTAACATTGTTCATCTAATGATAATAAAACCATCCAAAAAAATTGGAAATGAAAAAATCCTTTTAAGAACTAGATCTAAGCATCTCACCAAAATGAACGGTCTATGTTAATTGGGCTAAAAAACTATTTTTTAGATTTTGTTTCCAATTTTTTCTTTTTTGTGATTGTTCATTAGAATGAAAAGAGTGTATATTTCAAAATTTGGATCAAACAAATGGCCATAACATGGTTTTTGAGGGTTGTTGCATCATATTACTATGCAATCGTTGCATGAAATCATTGCCATATATATATATATATATATAGGAAAATAAAGAAACATATCTATGCCATCTAAAAGAAGAAAAAAAATATAAAACTATAGAGGAAAATTTATTATTACCAGAAATAAAAAAGAAAGAAGAAAAAATAAAAGATCAAATAGAAAAAGAAGTATGCAGCGAATTACCTAATGCATTTTAGAATAGACAAAAACATATAATAAATTTACCATATGAAGAAAATTCGATGAAAATAAAATACCGACAAAAGCAAGACCCATACAAATGAATGTAAGGCTCCTAGAAATTTGTAAAAAAGAGATCGATGAACTCCTTAGAAAAAATTTAATCCGAAAAAGCTCATCTCCTTGGAGTTGTGCCGCTTTTTATGTTGAAAATAATGATGAAAAAGAAAGAGAAGTTCCAAGACTAGTAATAAATTATAAACCTCTTAATAAAGTATTAAAATGGATTAGATATCATATACCTAATAAAAAAAGATCTTTTAGATAGACTAGTAAATGCCTGTATATTTTGAAAACTTGATCTCGAGTCAGGATACTGGCAAATACAAATAAACGAAGCTGATAGATATAAAACCGCTTTCAATGTCCCATTTGGACAATACGAATGGAATTTTATGCCTTTCGGTTTACAGAATGCTCCTTCGGAATTTCAAAAAATTATGAACGATATATTTAACCCATACACTAAATTCATGATAGTCTATATTGATGATGTTTTAATCTTTTCAGAAAATTTACATCAACATTTTAAACATATTAATGTTTTTCTTAATGCTATTAAAAATGCAGGATTAGTTGTTTCTGCTAAAAAAATTAATCTTTGCCAAACCAAGGTAAGATTTTTAGAACATAGTATATACCAAGGAACTATTAATACGATAGATAGAGCTATTGAATTTGCAAGTAAATTTCCTAACATTATTCTAACCGAAGTAGAACTTCAAAGATTTCTTGGATGCTTAAATTATATTGCAGACTTTTATAAAAACCTAGCAAAGACGCAAAACCTCTTTATGATAGATTAAAAAAGAATCCACCAAAATAGACTGAAGTTCATACTAATGCAGTAAAAAAAGGAAAACTAAAAGCACAAGAATTCCCTTGCTTAGCTTTGGCAAATCCAAATGCACTAAAAATTATAGAATGCGATGCATAAGAATATGGTCTAGAAGGAATTCTTAAAGAAAAATTAAATAATGAAAAGGAACAATTAGTTAGATATACTTCTAAAGCTTGGAATACTACACAACAAAATTATTCCACTATTAAAAAAGAAATTCTTGCAATAGTTCATTGTGTAACAAAATTTAAAAGTGATATACTTAATACTTCCTTCATTATACGAACTGATTATAAATATGCTAAATATATACTACAAAAAGATGTCCAAAATCTTGTAGCTAAACAAATCTTTGCTCGGTGGCAAGCTATTTTATCAAGTTTTGATTTTACTATTGAACATCTTAGTGGTAAACATAATTCTCTTACTGATTTTCTCACTCGCGAATTTTTGCAAGGAGGGAAGGACTCTAGACTCTGACCCCAAACCGGAAGAGCACAAGCCTTTAGCTTTGCAACTTTTCAATATAAATAGAAACATATCCAGAAATATATCCACTATGGATAAAGGAAAACTTCCTATGGAAATTGTACCATCATCACCAGGCTCACCTATAACCAGCTATCCACCTTTGTCACCAATTAGATCAATACAAAATTATCCTGACTATTCCAGTCAAATTCCAACAAGTCCAAACCCAAGATTCATAACCTCTCCTGTCCCAAATAAAGTATCAAACTCTAGAAAATATGTTTTTGAGGAAACTTCTTTCCTCATTGATATCATTATCGATGATAAATATATAAAGACCGACCCAAATAAGCTAGCCTCCCTATACCTTTTAAATCATCTGAGCTCATCCAATGGAAATAAATCTAGAGAATGGTATGAAGCCATTCTACTAGAAACTGACTCAATTTCCCTTGTTCATTTCTATCATAACAATACAAAGATGATTAGATATAGCAAATTGCAAATAAGGAAAATATTATCCTATGATGATTGGAGTTGTAACCCTACTTGTGGAAAAAAATTACAGAATCCAGAGTTCCCAAATAGATATTTTAAATATTCTGAATACATTGATGCTTGGCACAAAATATTTGCATATCAAAATACGAATTATTCCCATACTTGGTTTGTACAATTTAAAATGCCAATTTTTGAACCATTTCCCAGTTGGTTTCGATACTGGTTCCTTATCTGGGGATCAGGATCACAAATATTGCCCGAAAAGGTATAATTATCTCAGGGAAAGTTTGCCGAATATAACGGCAAAAATAAAAATATAGATTATCAATTATACTTTATGTCAATATATCAGATTCCTTGGATTGTTAAGTGGGAGTATGGAATCTCAGAAAATAAAGATAATACTTTTGAATATATCCCTAGATTGGGAAAAAGAATATTCATAAAATGATGGGATGTTTTTGATAGTAAGCATCTGGAGCCCGAGTTTATAAAATTAAAAAGAATAGAGAAATTATCCCCAAATAATCCCCAATATGATTCTCCCAATGAAACCCTAACTCAGTTTTCTAACTATGTTAAGAGAATGCGCAAACTAAACCCTAAAGCCACCAAGGAAGAGTTGGAAAAGCAACTTCTACACATTTTTTAAGAATAATCTGAAGAGAATTCAGCATCTCAGACAGAAAATGAAGATGACGATGAGTTTAGCTAGAGGCCGCAGTTCTGACCCGAGGACCCGAAAGAAAGTGGCCGACAAAATTACCTGTACATAAAGAAGAAGGAATCCACCACCTGTCATCACTGTACATAAAGTTGCTGTCAATAAAGTTGTTGTACATAAAGTTGTTGTTACTATACATTAAGTTGTACCTAAAGCAGCTCCATCGACAATATCACATCAATAGCCGACAAAAGACGACAATCCATCACAGCTAGCAGCCAATCAGCCCTAGAAAACTTTATAAAGCAACCATTAAGATCACATCTGAAGACCAAATGAATCTTCCAACTTTCCACTTGTCCAAAGCTATCTTCCAGCTGTCTCGCTATTCAACCGACCGAAAGAATCTTTTCCTTTTCCACCTGGCCTCATACTCTAATCCAGCTAAATTCGTTTGAAGTCCGTCCCCTATAAAAGGCGAACGAAGCACAACGAAGAAGGCATCATCTAAAACGAGCTTGCATCTTCTGCAACTCACTCTCTCAGCATCCCGCTCTCCTCTTGCTTAGCAAAAGTCTCTCTTGCTCTGCGAGTCTTTCTTGCTCTTGCTCTTTCTCTTTCTCTTTCTCTTTTCTTATTAACGTAATATTCTTCAAGCTGGTGTGTCTTATCTGTGTTAAGATCTTTCTAAGGTGTGGATTTCTTTGTACCACCTGGTAACTCTTTCTATTTTTCTTCTTTATTTGTGATTGTAACTTCAACTCCTTTCCGAGTTACTATTTTCAGGAATGGAATCTGTTTGCGAGCTATTGCATATGTAAACAGTAAGTATTGTTGACATAAGTTTTAGTTTTGTCTGTTGTCTTTTTATTATGCAATTTAAATTGATATTTAGTCTTAAATTAAGAAATATTGTTTATACTTCGTGGATCATATTAGATATATCATTGATCTCTGCTATTATTATTATTATTACCTTTTGGAATCTTAAATAGATTAGTAACGTATAGTGCTCCTTTTCTTATGTTAATTTAAGTTTTTTAGATCTTGGTGTCAATTGGTATCAGAGCCATTGAAGAATGATCATTAGTGTTTTACCACGTGATTGTAGTAACTTAGGAGTTAGGAATATAAAAAATTTCTCATTTTAAGAGTTAGTCTGAGAGTCAAGCTTTTTGACGCCCAGGCTAGAGGACCGCCACGGCCAGGAAGAGCCACTATGGTCAGAGGTGCCATAAGAGGCTGTCTATAAGCATTATCCGTAACTCTAAAATGGAAAGTTTTATCAGAAACCTAGCAAACAGGTCATTACCTTCATCTAGTAATATACTAAGAGTTAAAAACAAAGTATAAGTTATCATAGAAAACATAGAACAATAGGTTCAAAATTGGAATATTCCTAAGGTCCCAATAACAGATGTGTACAAAAGGGGAAAATTTGAATTAAAAATAGGGTATGCAATAAAAACAGTAGGACAAAGTTTATCTGTTCATAGTACTCAAGAAAATTTTTAATTATTATCAAATAAAGTTCTACAATCTTATAAGAATAAAAACTACAACTATTTACATATAGGATTAATACAAGTAGTAGTAAAACCACTTATTAGACTAGATCTTAATAATTCTGTTTTATTATGTTTAAGAGATGACACAATAAATTCTCATATTCACTATTAGGAATTGCAGAATCAAGCCTTTGTAATGGTCCAATATATTTTAATTGCTATCCTAATTATTCGGTATCTTTAAGCGATCCAAACATACTGAAGGTATTAACTCTAAACATTAAAACTCAAGGATTTGACATGGATCCAGGATCCCAAAATATAGCCTTAGTTTATAGAATTTGTTATAAAATTATGATTACATTATATCCTAATGCAGTTCCAATAGATACGAAAGGACATACAACTTTCTTTCAAACTAATCTAGATAAATCAAATACAATAGTACCCAAAACAATAACTTGGTCTCAGATTGAACTTCCAAGGTCTCAGATTGGACTATACAAACTGAAAATCATGCAAATAAAATTCCTATCAATAAAATTCCAGAACAAATAATCGAACACCCAAGCGGTGAAATAGAAATACAATTTAAAAATAATCGAACAACTAAAATCAATATTAAAGATGATATTGTAATAAAACCCACTAAAAAAACTATATCTCCTAGAAGGTCAGTTTCTGTAATCTCTTCAGAACCTGAAATTCAAGGAATAATTAGAACTCAGAATAATATACATAAGCCAGAGTATAGAAGAATAGAACCCAGTAATTCTACTGATGAAAATGTTTATCAAGATATAGATCTTCAAATACTAACTATACAAAAAGAAAAGAAAGTAAACATAGAATATATTAAAAATGATTATTTATCTGATAAAAATACAAATATCAGAAATTGGTATTTAAAGACTTGTCCTAAAAAATTAATCGGTATGATACATAATAGATATAATAACTTTTTGAAAACAGAAAAAATTACAATAGGTTTCTTTGAATGGTTAAAACCAATTCTTATAAATAAAGGAGTACCTATTCCGAACGTTAATACTGAAACAAATAAAATAAATATTCTTGAAAAACAATATCAAACCTATAATTCATTAGAAGGTGAGATTATTCAAAGCATACATCCTCTTGAAAAAAGTCTATATATTAAACGATCTTCAAAAGACAAATCAGAAATCAAGATACAGAATGAGACCAAAGCTACACCATATAAGATAGACGTAAGCGATCAAAAAATCGATTTATTACCACACATTATAGAACAAAATAATTACACAAATTTATACCTAACAACCTTAGGAAAACAGACCACGAGAATAGAAAACCTTATAAGACAACCTCATGAGAAAATTAAAGAGAAAAAGAAAGCAGTATTATTTAAACCTCCTCCTCAGATAAACAAGGATAGATTTACTATAAAAAATACTACTGAGGAAAATACAGAACTCATACAACTACTGGTTAATAAATTATCACAATTAGAAATAACAGATAAAAGTAAAAGCATAGCTGATAAAGGAAAAGGCAAAATAGAAGAAGTACCTTCACCTGTATCTACTAAATCCTCTTCAGGAATTAGAATAGTTGAGTAGGGAGTAATGATGCTTCAAGCATAAGAAGAACAACCTGAAATATCAAATGCAATTACTAATATGAAAAATTCCTTTAAGGAAGCCTCTCAAAAATTAAAAATAAATAGAATAGATTATGGGAAAAAATGGAGACCTACTTCTCTCCAAATAATGTATCATCATAAACCTACCCTAGTTGATATTCAATTTGAAGAAGATCTAATATCCCATACTGTGTCCTATTCTGGAAGGACTATTGTCAACTGGAACATAGATGTAATCTCTAATCATCAATTTTAGATACTATGAAACACATGACTATATATGCTACAGCTTGCAAAGTAGCTGGTAGCCATGACCAAGATGTAGCAAAAGCTATAATTTGTGGATATACCGGCTGGCTCAGAAGCTGGCGGGATTTCCACATGAATGATCTCACTAAAAACCAAATTCTTAATGCAACAAAGCAATGGGTAGTTAAGAATGAACTCAATCAAGATATTCCTCACAGCGAAAGTGATGTTGTTAATACATTAATCTATACAATTACTCTTCACTTTGTAGGTAGTACAGCCATATTAGAAGCACGATTAGAGGATCTGCTTTCAAATCTTAAATGTCCAACTCTATCTCATTATAAATGGTATGAAGATGTCTTTTTCTCTCGCCTATTACTTCGCGAAGATAGTAGCCTTGATCATTGGAAAGAGAAATTTATCTCCGGCCTTCCCCATCTCTTTGTTGAAAAAGTCCGCACTCGGCTTAAAAACAAAAATGGGGGGAGTAATCCCATATTCCTCATATACTTTAGGTGAATTATCAGCCGAAATATGTGCTGAAGGTTTAGCCCTTTACACTGATCTAAAATTGAAAAAACAATTAGTAAAACAGCGAATGACTGGTAATAAAGAACTAGGTGATTTTTTTGAACAGTTCGGCTATAGTATAAATATTTCTCCTAACAAAATACATAAACGAAAAAAGAGAGATAAAAGGGATAAATTTTATAGAACTAATAAAATAAAGAAAAGGGATAAGAAAGAAAAATTTATACAAAGATTTGTTTCTAAAAATAAAAATAAAAAAGGAAAAAGAAAACTTCCAGTATGCTATAGATGTGGCAAAGTTTGTCATTATAAGAATAACTGTAAAGTTAAAAAACAAATAGATTCTATTATATTAGATGAAAATATTAGAAATAAAATTTATGATATTATACAACTATATGAGACATCTAGTTCTGATAACTTTGATTCAGAATCAAATAAATCATCGGAAATAGAAATAATAAATGATAAAGATTTGATTTATGAAGCTACAGAACCTGAGGAATGTTCTTGTAATACGCTTACTCAAGAAGAAAGTTTAATCTTAGATTTGATAGATAAAATTACAGATACTAATGAAAGGAGAAATATAATTGAACAATACATTAACATATTTAAGAAAAAACAGAAACCATCTCCATTAGTCAAACCTCCTGAAGAATATAATTTTTCAGAAATACTTAAAAAAATTCAAAAAAGAGAATCCAAAAGAGAAACAACCATATCTGAATTAAAACACAAAATTAATGAAGTAAAAAGAGAAGTTCAAAAACTCAAAAATAGAGTAAGAATACTTGAATTAAATAATGATTTAACAGAAAATACTGAAATCTTTCAGAAGATGAAGAATTAGAATTCAATAACCTACTAAATCAAACTATAAAAGAAAGCCCAGAGTCTTCAGAAACTATACCTCAGAATGATCATATAAATGTAATCAATATAGTTATGAATAAAAAATGGTTTACTTTAATCAAAATAATAGTTAAAAACAAATACAACTTTCAATCTTTAGCCTTAATAGATTCAAGAGCAGACCTAAATTGCATTAATGAAGGGCTAATCCCTACCAAATATTTTAATAAAACTACGCAAATATTAAATACAACTGATGGTAGTAAACTATTTATTAAATACAAACTATCTAATGCTGCCATTTGTAATAATGGTATTTGCTTCGAGTTACCATTCATAATGGTAAAAAGATTAAATCAAGCAGTAATTTTTGGAACACCACTTCTTAGTATTCTTCATCCTATAAAAGTTAATATTTAGTTTTAAAATAAGAAATATTGTTTATACTTCGTGGATCATATTAGATATATCATTGACCTCTGCTATTATTATTATTATTACCTTTTTATATTATATTGGAATCTTAAATAGATTAGTAACGTATAATGTTCCTTTTCTTATGTTATTTTAAGTTTTTTAGATCTTTTTGTTTTTAAGCCGAGTGCGGACTTTTTCAGCAAAGAGATGGGGAAGGCCGGAGATAAATTTCTCTTTCCAATGATTAAGGCTACTATCTTCGCGAAGTAATAGGCGAGAGAAAAAGACATCTTCATACCATTTATAATGAGATAGAGTTGGGCATTTAAGATTTGAAAGCAGATCCTTTAATCGTGCTTCTAATAGGGCTGTACTACCTACAAAGTGAAGAGTAATTGCATAGATTAATGTATTGACAACATCACTTTCGCTGTGAGGAATATCTTGATTGAGTTCATTCTTTACTTCTCATTGCTTTGTTGCATTAAGAATTTGGTTTTTAGTGAGATCATTCATGTGGAAATCTCGCCAGCCTCTGAGCCAGCAGGTAAATCCACAAATTATAGCTTTTGCTACATCTTGGTCATGGCTACCAGCTACTTTGCAAACTGTAGAATACATAGTCATGTGTTTCATAAAATTTAAACTTTGATGATCAGACATTCCATCTATGTTCCAATTTACAATAGTCCTTCTAGAATAAGACACAGTAGGGGATATTAGATCTTCTTCAAATTGAATATCAACTGGGGTAGGTCTATGATGATACATTATTTGGAGAGAAGTAGGTCTCCATTTTTTCCCATAATCTATTCGATTTATTTCTAATTCTTGAGAGGCTTCCTTAAAGGCATTTTCCATATTAGTAATTGTATTTGATATTTCAGGTTGTTCTTCTTCGGCTTGAAGATATTTCAAAAAGCTTAACTCTCGGACTAACTCTTAAAATGAGAAATTTTTAAGATTCCTAACTCCTAAGTTATTACAGTCACGTGGCAAAACACTAATGGTCAACCTTCAATGGCTCTGATACCAATTGACACCAAGATTTAAAAAACTTAAATTAACATAAGAAAAGGAGCACTATACGCTACTAATCTATTTAAGATTCTAATATAATATAAAAATGTAATAATAATAATAATAATAGCAGAGATCAATGATATATCTAATATGATCCACGAAGTATAAACAATATTTCTTATTTTAAGACTAAATATCAATTTAAATTGCATAATAAAAAGACAATAGAAAAAACTATGACTTATATTAACAATACTTACTGTTTACATATGCAATAGCATGCAAACAGTCTCCATTCCTGAGGATAGTAACTCGGAAAGAAGCTGAAGTTACAATAACACATAAAGAAGAAAAGTAGAAAGAGTTATCAGGTGCATAGATAACCTTTACAAAGAAATCCACACCATAGAAAGATCTTTACACAGATAAGACACACTAGCTTGAAGAATATTACATGAATAAGAAAAGAGAAAGAGAAAGAGCAAGAGCAGGAAAGACTCGCAGAGCAAGAGAGGCTTCTACTAAGCAAGAGGAGAGCGAGATGCTGAGAGAGTGTGTTGCAAAAGATGCAAGCTCGTTTTTTATGATGCCTTCTTCGTTGTACTTCGTTCGCCTTTTTTAGGGGACGAACTTCAAACGAATTTAGCTGGATTAGAGTATGAGGCCAGGTGGAAAAGGAAAAGATTCCTTCAGTCGGCTGAATAGCGAGACAGCTGGAAGATTGCTTTGGATAGGTGGAAAGTTGAAAGATTCTTTTGGTCTTCAGATGTGACCTTAATGGTTGCTTTATAAAGTTTTCCAGGGCTGATTGGCTGCTAGCTGTGATGGATTGTCGTCTTTCGTCGGCTATTGAAGTGATATTGTCGGTGGAGCTGCTTTACGTACAACTTTATGTACAGTGACAACAGCTTTATGTACAACAACTTTATTGACAACAACTTTATGGCAGCAACTTTATGTACAGTGATGACATGTGGTACTTTATGTACAGTGATGACAGGTGGTAGATTCCTTCTTCTTTATCTACAGGTAATTTTGTCGGCCGCTTTATTTCGGGTCTTCGGGTTAGAACTGCGGCCTCTAGCTAAACTCATCATCATCTTCATTTTCTGTCTGAGATGCTGAATTCTCTTCAGATTCTTCTTCGAAAATGTGCAGAAGTTGCTTTTCCAACTCTTCCTTGATGGCTTTAGGGTTTAGTTTGCGCATTCTCTTAACATAGTCAGAAAACTGAGTTAAGAGTTTCATTGGGAGAATTATATTAAGGATTATTTGGGGATAGGTCTAGTATTCTTTTTAATTTTATAAACTCAGGCTCCAGATACGTAGTATAAAAAACAACCCACCATTTTATGAAAATTCTTTTCCCAATCTAGGGATATATTCAAAAGTATCATCATTATTTTCTGAGATTCCATACTCCCACTTAACAATCCAAGGAATCTGATATATTGACATAAAGTATAAATGATAATCTATATTTATATTTTTACCATTATATTCGGCAAACTTTCCCAGAGATAATTGCACCTTTTCGAGCAATATTTGTGATCTTGATCCAATATCGAAACCAACTGGGAAATGGTTCAAAAATTGGCATTTTAAATTGCACAAATCAAGTATGGGAATAATTCGTATTTTGATATGCAAATATTTTGTGCCAAGCATCAATGTATTCAGAATATTTAAAATACCTATTTGGGAACTCTGGATTCTGTAATTTTTTTCCACAAGTAGTAGGATAATATTTTCCGTATTTGCAATTTGCTATATTAAATCGTCTTTGTATTGTTATGATAGAAATGAACAAGAGAAATTGAGTCAGTTTCTAGTAGAATGGCTTCATACCATTCTCTAGATTTATTTCCAATGGATGAGCTCAGATGGTTTAAAAGGTATAGGGAGGCTAGCTTATTTGGGTCGGTCTTTATATATTTATCATCGATAATGATATCAATGAGGAAAGAAGTTTCCTCAAAAACCGATTTTCCATAGCTTGATACTTTATTTGGGACAGGAGAGGTTATGAGTCTGGGGTTTGGACTTGTTGGAATTTGATTGGAATAGTCAGAATAATTTTGTATTGATCTAATTGGTGACAAAGGTGGATAGCTGGTTATAGGTGAGCCTGGTGATGATGGTACAATTTCCATAGAAAGTTTTCCTTTATCCATATGGATATATTTCTAGATAAGTTTCTATTTATATTGAAAAGTGACAAAGCCAAAGGCTTTTGCTCTTCCGGTTTGGGGTTAGAGTCTAGAGTCCTTCCCTCCTAGCAAAAATTCGCGAGTGAGAAAATCAAGAAGAGAATTATGTTTACCACTAAATTTTGCTCATCCTAGCCTTGGCGGTCCTCTAGCCTAGGTGTCAAAAAGCTTAACTTTCGGACTAACACTTAAAATGAGAAAATTTTAAGATTCCTAACTCCTAAGTTACTACAATCACGTGGTAAAACACTAATGGCCATTCTTCAATGGCACTGATACCAATTGACACCTAGATCTAAAAAACATAAATTAACATAAGAAAAGGAGCACTATACGTTACTAATCTATTTTAGATTCCAAAAAGAAATAATAATAATAATAGCAGAGATCAATGACATATCTAATATGATCCACGAAGTATAAACAATATTTCTTATTTTAAGACTAAATATCAATTTAAATTGCATAATAAAAAGACAATAGACAAAACTAAAACTTATGTCAACAACACTTACTGTTTACATACGCAATAGCTTGCAAACAGTCTCCATTTCTGAGGATAGTAACTCGGAAAGGAGCTGAAGTTACAATCACACATAAAGAAGAAAAATAGAAAGAGTTACCAGGTGTAGAGATAACCTTTACTAAGAAATCCACACCTTAGAAAGATCTTAACACAGATAAGACACACCAGCTTGAAGAATATTACATTATAAAGAAAAGAGAAAGAGAAAGAGCAAGAGCAGGAAAGACTCACAGAGCAAGAGAGGCTTCTGCAAAGCAAGAGGAGAGCGGGATGCTGAGAGAGTGAGTTGCAGAAGATGCAAGCTCGTTTTAGATGATGCCTTCTTCGTTGTGCTTCGTTCGCCTTTTATAGGGGATGGACTTCCAACGGATTTAGCTGGATTAGAGTATGAGGCCAGGTGGAAAAGGAAAAGATTCTTTAGGTCGGTTGAATAGCGAGACAGCTAGAAGATAGCTTTGGACGGATGGAAAGTTGGAAGATTCGTTCGGTCTTCAGATGTGATCTTAATGGTTGCTTTATAAAGTTTTCCAGGGCTGATTGGCTGCAAGCTGTGATGGATTGTCGTCTTTTGTCGGCTATTGATGTGATATTGTCGATGGAACTGCTTTAGGTACAACTTTATGTATAGTGACAACAACTTTATGTACAACAACTTTATCGACAGCAACTTTATGTACAGTGATGACAGGTGGTTGATTCCTTCTTCTTTAAGTACAGGTAATTTTGTCGACCACTTTCTTTCGGGTCCTCAGGTCGGAACTGCAGCCGCTAGCTAAACTCATCATCATCTTCATTTTATGTCTGAGATGTTGAATTCTCTTCAGATTCTTCTTAAAAAATGTGTAGAAGTTGCCTTTCCAACTCTTCCTTGTTGGCTTTAAGGTTTAGTTTGCGCATTTTCTTAACATAGTTAGAAAACTGAGTAAGGGTTTCATTGGGAGAATCATATTGGGGATTATTTAGGGATAATTCTGATATTCTTTTTAATTTTATAAACTCGGGTTCCAGATGCTTACTATCAAAAACATCCCACCATTTTATGAATATTCTTTTTCCCAATCTAGGGATATATTCAAAAGTATTATCATTATTCTCTGAGATTCCATACTCCCACTTAACAATCCAAGGAATCTGATAAATTGACATAAAGTACAAATGATAATCTAGATTTTATTTTTGCCATTATATTCGGCAAACGTTCCTTGAGATAATTGCACCTTTTCGGGCAATATTTGTGATCCTGATCCCCATATAAGGAACCAGTATCGAAACCAACTGGGAAATGGTTCAAAAATTAGCATTTTAAATTGCACAAACCAAGTATGGGAATAATGCGTATTTTGATATGCACATATTTTTTGCCAAGCATCAATGTATTCAGAATATTTAAAATATCTATTTGGGAACTCTGGATTCTGTAATTTTTTTCCACAAGTAGGGTTACAACCCCAATCATCATAAGATAATATTTTCCTTATTTGCAATTTGCTATATCCAATCGTCTTTGTATTGTTATGATAGAAATGAACAAGGGAAATTGAGTCAGTTTCTAGTAGAATGGCTTCATACCATTCTCTAGATTTATTTCCATTGGATGAGCTCAGATGGTTTAAAAGGTATAGGGAGGCTAGCTTATTTGGGTCGGTCTTTATATATTTATCATCGATAATGATATCAATGAGGATAGTAGTTTCCTCAAAAACAGAATTTCTAGAGTTTGATACTTTATTTAGGACAGGAGAGGTTATGAGTCTTGGGTTTGGACTTGTTGGAATTTGACTGGAATAGTCAGAATAATTTTGTATTGATCTAATTGGTGACAAAGGTGGATGGCTGGTTATAGGTGAGCCTAGTGATGATGGTACAATTTCCATCGGAAGTTTTCCTTTATCCTTAGTAGATATATTTCTTGATATGTTTCTATTTATATTGAAAAGTTATAAAGCCAAAGGCTTTTGCTCTTCCGGTTTGGGGTTAGAGTCTAGAGTCCTTCCCTCCCAACAAAATTTCGCGTGTGAGAAAATCAGGAAGAGAATTATGTTTACCACTAAATTTTGCTCATCCTAGCCTTGGCGGTCCTCTAGCCTGGGTGTCAGAAAGCTTAACTCTCGGACTAACTCTTAAAATGAGAAAATTTTAAGATTCCTAACTCCTAAGTTACTACAATCACGTGGTAAAACACTAATGGCCATTCTTAAGTGGCACTGATACCAATTGACACCAAGATCTAAAAAACTTAAATTAACAAAAGAAAAGAAGCTCTATACGTTACTAATCTATTTATGATTCCAAAAGGTAATAATAATAATAATAGCAGAGATCAATGATATATCTAATGTCATCCACGAAGTATAAACAATATTTCTTATTTTAAAACTAAATATCAATTTAAATTGAATAATAAAAAGACAATAGACAAAACTAAAACTTATGTCAACAACACGTACTGTTTACATATGCAATAGCTTGCAAACAGTCTCCATTCCTGAGGATAGTAACTCGGAAAGGAGCTGAAGTTACAATCACACATAAAGAAGAAAAATAGAAAGAGTTACCAAGTGTAGAGATAACCTTTACAACGAAATTCACACCTTAGAAAGATCTTAACACAGATAAGACACACCAGCTTGAAGAATATTACATAAATAAGAAAAGAGAAAGAGAAAGAGAAAGAGCAAGAGCAGGAAAGACTCGCAGAGCAAGAGAGGCTTCTGCTAAGCAAGAGGAGAGCGGGATGCTGAGAGAGTGAGTTGCAGAAGATGAGAGCTCATTTTAGATGATGCCTTCTTCGTTGTGCTTCGTTCGCCTTTTATAGGGGATGGACTTCCAACGGATTTAGCTGGATTAGAGTATGAGGCCAGGTGGAAAAGGAAAAGATTCTTTAGGTCGGTTGAATAGCGAGACAGCTAGAAGATAGCTTTGGACAGATGGAAAGTTGGAAGATTCGTTCGGTCTTCAAATGTGATCTTAATGGTTGCTTTATAAAGTTTTCCAGGGCTGAGTGGCTGCAAGCTGTGATGGATTGTCGTCTTTTGTCGGCTATTGATGTGATATTGTCGATGGAACTGCTTTAGGTACAACTTTATGTATAGTGACAGCAACTTTATGTACAACAACTTTATCGATAGCAACTTTATGTACAGTGATGACAGGTGGTTGATTCCTTCTTCTTTAAGTACAGGTAATTTTGTCGACCACTTTCTTTCGAGTCCTCAGGTCAGAACTGCAGCCGCTAGCTAAACTCATCATCATCTTCATTTTCTGTAGGAGATGTCGAATTCTCTTCAGATTCTTCTTCAAAAATGTGTAGAAGTTGCTTTTCCAACTCTTCCTTGTTGGCTTTAGGGTTTAGTTTGCGCATTTTCTTAACATAGTTAGAAAACTGAGTAAGGGTTTCATTGGGAGAATCATATTGGGGATTATTTAGGGATAATTCTGATATTCTTTTTAATTTTATAAACTCGGGCTCCAGATGCTTACTATAAAAAACATCCCACCATTATATGAATATTCTTTTTCCCAATCTAGGGATATATTAAAAAGTATTATCATTATTTTCTGAGATTCCATACTCCCACTTAACAATCCAAGGAATCTGATATAATGACATATAGTATAAATGATAATCTATATTTTTATTTTTGCCATTATATTCGGCAAACGTTCCTTGAGATAATTGCACCTTTTCGGGCAATATTCTTGATCCTGATCCCCATATTAGGAACCAGTATCGAAACCAATTGGGAAATGGTTCAAAAATTTGCATTTTAAATTGCACTAACCAAGTATGGGAATAACGCGTATTTTGATATGCAAATATTTTGTGCCAAGCATCAATGTATTCAGAATATTTAAAATATCTATTTGGGAACTTTGGATGCTATAATTTTTTTCCACAAGTAGGGTTACAACCCCAATCATCATAGGATAATATTTTCCTTATTTGCAATTTGCTATATCCAATCATCTTTGTATTGTTATGATAGAAATGAACAAGAGAAATTGAGTCAGTTTCTAGTAGAATGGCTTCATACCATTCTCTAGATTTATTTCCATTGGAGCTCAGATGGTTTAAAAGGTATAGGGAGGCTAGCTTATTTGGGTCGGTCTTTATATATTTATCATCGATAATGATATTAATGAGGAAAGAAGTTTCCTCAAAAACAGAATTTTTGGAGTTTGATACTTTATTTGGGACAGGAGAGGTTATGAGTCTTGGGTTTGGACTTGTTGGAATTTGACTGGAATAGTCAGAATAATTTTGTATTGATTTAATTGGTGACAAAGGTGGATGGCTGGTTATAGGTGAGCCTGGTGATGATGGTAAAATTTCCATAGGAAGTTTTCCTTTATCCATAGTGGATATATTTCTGGATATGTTTCTATTTATATTGAAAAGTTACAAAACCAAAGGCTTTTGCTCTTCCGGTTTGGAATTAGAGTATAGAGTCCTTCCTTCCCAACAAAAATTCGCGAGTGAGAAAATCAGAAAGAGAATTATGTTTACCACTAAATTTTGCTCATCCTAGCCTTGGCGGTCCTCTAGCCTGGATGTCAAAAAGCTTAACTCTCGTATTAACTCTTAAAATGAGAAAATTTTAAGATTCCTAACTCCTAAGTTACTACAATCACGTGGTAAAACACTAATGGCCATTCTTAAGTGGCACTGATACCAATTGACACCAAGATCTAAAAAACTTAAATTAACATAAGAAAAGAAGCATTGTACGTTACTAATCTATTTAAGATTCCAAAACGTAATAATAATAATAATAGCATAGATCAATGATATATCTAATATGATCCACGAAGTTTAAACAATATTTCTTATTTTAAGACTAAATATCAATTTAAATTGCATAATAAAAAGACAATAGACAAAACTAAAACTTATGTCAACAATACTTACCGTTTACGTATGCAATAGCTTGCAAACAGTCTCCATTCCTGAGGATAGTAACTCGGAAAGGAGCTGAAGTTACAAACACACATAAAGAAGAAAAATAGAAAGAGTTACCAAGTGTAGAGATAACCTTTACAAAGAAATCCACACCTTAGAAAGATCTTAACACAGATAAGACACACCAGCTTGAAGAATATTACATTAATAAGAAAAGAGAAAGAGAAAGAGAACGAGCAAGAGCAGGAAAGACTCGCAGAGCAAGAGAGGCCTCTGCTAAGCAAGAGGAGAGCGGGAGGATGAGAGAGTGAGTTGCAGAAGATGCAAGCTCGTTTTAGATGATGCCTTCTTCGTTGTGCTTCGTTCGCCTTTTATAGGGGACGGACTTCCAACGGATTTAGCTGGATTAGGTGGTAAAGGAAAAGATTCTTTCGGTCGGTTGAATTGCGAGACAGCTGGAAGATAGCTTCGGACAACTGGAAAGTTGGAAGATTCGTTTGGTTTCAGATGTGATCTTAATGGTGGCTTTATAAAGTTTTTCAAGGCTGATTGGCTGCTAGCTGTGATGGATTGTCGTCTTTTGTCGACTATTGATGTGATATTGTCGATGGAGCTGCTTTAGGTACAACTTTATGTATAGTGACAGCAACTTTATGTACAGTGATGACAGGTGGTGGATTCCTTCTTCTTTATGTACAAGTAAATTTGTCGGCCACTTTCTTTCGGGTCCTCGTGTCAAAACTGCAGCCGCTAGCTAAACTCATCATCATCTTCATTTTCTGTCTGAGATGCTGAATTCTCTTCAGATTCTTCTTCAAAAATGTGTAGAAGTAGCTTTTCCAACTCTTCCTTGGTGGCTTTAGGGTTTAGTTTGCGCATTTTCTTAACATAGTTAGAAAACTGAGTTAGGGTTTCATTGGGAGAATCATATTGGGGATTCTTTGGGGATAATTTCTCTATTCTTTTTAATTTTATAAACTCGGGCTCCAGATGCTTACGATCAAAAACATCCCACCATTTTATCAGTATTCTTTTTCCCAATCTAGGGATATATTCAAAAGTATTATCATTATTTTCTGAGATTCCATACTCCTACTTAACTATCCAAGGAATCTGATATATTGACATAAAGTATAAATGATAATCTATATTTTTATTTTTGCCATTATATTCGGCAAACGTTCCCTGGGATAATTGCACCTATTCGGGCAATATTTTTTATCCTGATCCCCATATAAAGAACCAGTATCGAAACCAATTGGGAAATGGTTCAAAACTTGGCATTTTAAATTGCACAAACCAAGTATGGGAATAATGCGTATTTTGATATTGAAATATTTTATGCCAGGCATCAATGTAATCAGAATATTTAAAATATCTATTTGGGAACTCTGGATTCTGTAATTTTTTTCCACAAGTAGGGTTACAACCCCAATCATCATAGGATAATATTTTCCTTATTTGCAATTTGCTATATCCAATCATCTTTGTATTGTTATGATAGAAATGAACAAGGGAAATTGAGTCAGTTTCTAGTAGAATGGCTTCATACCATTCTTTAGATTTATTTCCATTGGATGAGCTCAGATGGTTTAAAAGGTAAAGGGAGGCAAGCTTATTTGGGTCGGTCTTTATATATTTATCATCGATAATGATATTAATGAGGAAAGAAGTTCCTCAAAAACAGATTTTCCAGAGTTTGATACTTTATTTGGGACAGTAGAGGTTATGAGTCTTGGGTTTGGACTTGTTGGAATTTGGCTGGAATAGTCAGAATAATTTTGTAATGATCTAATTGGTGACAAAGGTGGATGGCTGGTAATAGGTGAGCCTGGTGATGATGGTGCAATTTCCATAGGAAGTTTTCCTTTATCCATAGTGGATATATTTCTTGATATGTTTCTATTTATATTGAAAAGTTACAAAGCCAAAGGCTTTTGCTCTTCCGGTTTGGGGTTAGAGTCTAGAGTCCTTCCCTCCCAGCAAAAATTCGCGAGTGAGAAAATCAGTAAGAGAATTATGTTTACCACTAAATTTTGCTCATCCTAGCTTTGGCGGTCCTCTAGCCTGGGTGTCAGAAAGCTTAACTCTCGGACTAACTTTTAAAATGAGAAAAATTTAAAATTCCTAACTCCTAAGTTACTACAATCACGTGGTAAAACACTAATGGCCATTCTTAAGTGGCACTGATACCAATTGACACCAAGATCTAAAAAACTTAAATTAACATAAAAAAAGAAGCACTATACGTTACTAATCTATTTATGATTCCAAAAGGTAATAATAATAGTAATAACAGAGATCAATGATATATCTAATATGATCCACGAAGTCTAAACAATATTTCTTATTTTAAGACTAAATATCAATTTAAATTGCATAATAAAAAGACAACAGACAAAACTAAAACTTATGTCAACAATACTTACTGTTTACATAGGCAATAGCTTGCAAACCGTCTCCATTCCTGAGGATAGTAACTCGGAAAGGAGCTGAAGTTACAATCACACATAAAGAACAAAAATAGAAAGTGTTACCAAATGTAGAGATAACCTTTACAAAGAAATCCACACCTTTGAAAGATCTTAACACAGATAAGACACACCAGCTTGAAGAATATTACATTAATAAGAAAAGAGAAAGAGAAAGAGAAAGAGCAAAAGCAGGAAAGACTCGCAGAGCAAGAGAGGCTTCTGCTAAGCAAGAGGAGAGCGGGATGCTGAGAGAGTGAGTTGCAGAAGATGCAAGCTCGTTTTAGATGATGCCTTCTTCGTTGTGCTTCGTTCGCCTTTTATAGGGGACGGACTTCCAACGGATTTAGCTGGATTAGAGTATGAGGCCAGAACGAAAAGGAAAAGATTCTTTCGGTCGGTTGAATAGCGAGACAGCTGAGAGATAGCTTTGGACAGGTGGAAAATTGGAAGATTCATTTGGTCTTCAGATGTGATCCTAATGGTTGCTTTATAAAGTTTTCCAGGGCTGATTGGCTGCTAGGAATGATGGATTGTCGTTATTTGTCGGCTATTGATGTGATATTGTCGATGAAGCTGCTCTAGGTACAACTTTATGTATAGTGACAGCAACTTTATGTACAACAACTTTATTGACAGCAACTTTATGTACAGTGATGACAGGTGGTGGATTCCTTCTTCTTTATGTACAGGTAATTTTTTCGGCCACTTACTTTCGGGTCCTCGATTCAGAACTGCAGCCGCTAGCTAAACTCATCATCATCTTCATTTTCTGTCTGAGATGCTGAATTCTCTTCAGATTCTTCTTCAAAAATGTGTAGTAGTTGCTTTTCCCACTCTTCCTTGTTGGCTTTAGGGTTTAGTTTGCGCATTTTCTTAACGTAGTTAGAAAACTGAGTTAGGGTTTCATTGGGAGAATCATATTGAGGATTATTTGGGGATAATTCTGATATTCTTCTTAATTTTATAAACTCGGGCTCCAGATGCTTACTATCAAAAACATCCCACCATTTTATGAATATTCTTTTTCCCAATCTAGGGATATATTCAAAAGTATTATCATTATTTTCTGAGATGTCATACTCCCACTTAACAATCCAAGGAATCGGATATATTGATATAAAGTATAAATGATAATCTACATTTTTATTTTTTCCATTATATTCGGCACACTTTCCCTGAGATAATTGCACCTTTTCGGGCAATATTTGTGATCTTGATCCCCATATAAGGAACCAGTAACGAAACCAACTGGGAAATGGTTCAAAAATTGGCATTTTAAATTGCACAAACCAAGTAAGGGAATAATTCGTATTTTGATATGCAAATGTTTTGTGCCAAGCATCAATGTATTCAGAATATTTAAAATATCTATTTAGGAACTCTGGATTCTGTAATTTTTTTCCACAAATAGGGTTACAACCCAAATCATCATAGGATAATATTTTCCTTATTTGCAATTTGCTATATCCAATCATCTTTGTATTGTTATGATAGAAATGAACAAGGGAAATTGAGTCAGTTTCTAGTAGAATGGCTTCATACCATTCTCTAGATTTATTTCCATTGGATGAGCTCAGATGGTTTAAAAGGTATAGGGAGGCTAGCTTATTTGGGTCGGTCTTTATATATTTATCATCGATAATGATATTAATGAGGAAAGAAGTTTCCTCAAAAACAGATTTTCTAGAGTTTGATACTTTATTTGGGACAGGAGAGGTTATGAATCTTGGGTTTGGACTTGTTGGAATTTGACTGGAATTGTCAGAATAATTTTGTATTGATCTAATTGGTGACAAAGGTGGATAGCTGGTTACAGGTGAGCCTGGTGATGATGGTACAATTTCCATAGGAAGTTTTCCTTTATCCATAAAGGATATATTTCTGGATATGTTTCTATTTATATTGAAAAGTTACAAAGCCAAAAACTTTTGCTCTTCCGGTTTGGGGTTAGAGTCTAGAGTCCTTCCCGCCCAGCAAAAATTCGCGAGTGAGAAAATCAGGAAGAGAATTATGTTTACCACTAAATTTTGCTCATCCTAGCCTTGGCGGTCCTCTAGCTTGGGAGTCAAAATGCTTAACTCTCAGACTAACTCTAAAAATGTGAAAATTTTAAGATTCCTAACTCCTAAGTTACTACAATCACGTGGTAAAACACTAATGGCCATTCTTCAATGGCACTGATACTAATTGACACCAAGATCTAAAAAACTTAAATTAACATAAGAAAACAAGCACTATACGTTACTAATCTATTTAAGATTCCAAAAGGTAATAATAATAATAATAGCAGAGATCAATGATATATCTAATATGATCTACGAAGTATAAACAATATTTTTTATTTTAAGACTAAATATCAATTTAAATTGCATAATAAAAAGACAATAGAAAAAACTAAAACTTATGTCAACAATACTTACTGTTTACATATGCAATACCTTGCAAACAGTCTCCATTCCTGAGGATAGTAACTCGGAAAGGAGCTGAAGTTACAATCACACATAAAGAAGAAAAATAGAAAGAGTTATCAGGTGTAGAGATAACCTTTACAAAGAAATCCACACCTTAGAAAGATCTTAACACAGATAAGACACACCAGCTTGAAGACTATTACATTAATAAGAAAAAAGAAAGAGAAAGAGAAAGAGCAAGAGCACGAAAGACTCGCAGAGCAAAAGAGGTTTCTGCTAAGCAAGAGGAGAGCGGGATGCTGAGAGAGTGAGTTGCAAAAGATGCAAGCTCGTTTTAGATGATGCCTTCTTCGGTGTGCTTCGTTCGCCTTTTATAGGGGACGGACTTCCAACGGATTTAGCTGGATTAGAGTATGTGGCCAGGTGGAAAAGGAAAAAATTCTTTCGGTCGGTTGAATAGCGAGACAACTGGAAGATAGCTTTGGACAGGTGAAAAGTTGGAAGATTCGTTTGGTCTTCAGATGTGATCTTAATGGTTGCTTTATAAAGTTTTCCAGGGCTAATTGGCTGCTAGCAGTGATGGATTGTCGTCTTTTGTCGGCTATTGATGTGATATTGTCGATGGAGCTGCTTTAGGTACAACTTTATGTATAGTGGCAGCAACTTTATGTACAACAACTTTATTGACAGCAACTTTATATACAGTGATGACAGGTGGTGGATTCCTTCTTCTTTATGTACAGGTAATTTTGTCGGCCACTTACTTTCGGGTCCTCGGGTCAGAACTGCAGCCGCTAGCTAAACTCATCATCATCTTCATTTTCTGTCTGAGATGCTGAATTCTCTTCAGATTCTTCTTCAAAAATGTGTAGAAGTTGCTTTTCCAACTCTTCCTTATTGGCTTTAGGGTTTAGTTTGCGCATTTTCTTAATGTAGTTAGAAAACTGAGTTAGGGTTTCATTGGGAGAATCATATTGGGGATTATTTGGGGATAATTCTGATATTCTTCTTAATTTTATAAACTCGGGCTTCAGATGCTTACTATCAAAAACATCCCACCATATTATGAATATTATTTTTCCCAATCTAGGGATATATTCAAAAGTATTATCATTATTTTCTGAGATTCCATACTCCCACTTAACAATCCAAGGAATCTGATATATTGATATAAAGTATAAATGATAATCTATATTTTTATTTTTTCCATTATATTCGGCACACTTTCCCTGAGATAATTGCACCTTTTCGGGCAATATTTGTGATCTTGATCCCCATATAAGGAACCAGTATCGAAACCAACTGGGAAATGGTTCAAAAATTTGCATTTTTAATTGCACTAACCATGTATGGGAATAATTCGTATTTTGATATGCAAATGTTTTGTGCCAAGCATCAATGTGTTCAGAATATTTAAAATACCTATTTAGGAACTCTGGATTCTGTAATTTTTTTCCACAAGTAGGGTTACAACCCCAATCATCATAGGATAATATTTTCCTTATTTGCAATTTGCTATATCCAATCATCTTTGTTTTGTTATGATAGAAATGAACAACGGAAATTGAGTCAGTTTCTAGTAGAATGGCTTCATACCATTCTCTAGATTTATTTCCATTGGATGAGCTCAGATGGTTTAAAAGGTATAGGGAGGCTAGCTTATTTCGATCGGTCTTTATATATTTATCATCGATAATGATATTAATGAGGAAAGAAGTTTCCTCAAAAACAGATTTTCTAGAGTTTGATACTTTATTTGGGACAGGAGAGGTTATGAATCTTGGGTTTGGACTTGTTGGAATTTGACTGGAATAGTCAGGATAATTTTGTATTGATCTAATTGATGACAAAGGTGGGTAGCTGGTTATAGGTGAGCCTGGTGATGATGGTACAATTTCCATAGGAAGTTTTCCTTTATCCATAGTGGATATATTTCTGGATATGTTTCTATTTATATTGAAAAGTCTCAAAGCTAAAGGCTTGTGCTCTTCCGGTTTGGGGTCAGAGTCTAGAGTCCTTCCCTCGTTGCAAAAGTTCGCGAGTGAGAAAATCAGTAAGAGAATTATGTTTACCACAAAGATGTTCAATAGTAAAATCAAAACTAGATAAAATAGCTTGCCACCGAGCAAAGATTTGTTTAGCTACAAGATTTTGGATATCTTTTTGTAGTATATATTTAGCAGATTTACAATCTGTTCGTATAATGAAGGAAGTATTAAGTATATCACTTTTAAATTTTTTTACACAATGAACTATTGCAAGAATTTCTTTTTTAATAGTGGAATAATTTTGTTGTGTAGTATTTCAGGCTTTAGAAGTATATCTAACTAATTGTTCCTTTTCATTATTTAATTTTTGTTTAAGAATTCCTTCTAGACCATATTCTTATGCATCGCATTCTATAATTTTTAGTGCATTTGGATCTGCCAAAGCCAAGCAAGGGAATTCTTGTGCTTTTAGTTTTCTTTTTTCTACTGCATTAGTATGAACTTCAGTCTATTTTGGTGGATTCTTTTTTAATCTATCATAAAGAGGTTTTGCGTCTATTACTAGGTTTTTATAAAAGTCTGCAATATAATTTAAGCATCCGAGAAATCTTTGAAGTTCTACTATGGTAGGAATAATGTCAGGAAATTTACTTGCAAATTCAATAGCTCTATTTATCGGACTAATAGTTCCTTGGTATATATTATGTTCTAAAAATCTTACCTTGGTTTGGCAAAGATTAATTTTTTTAGCAGAAACAGCTAATCCTGCATTTTTAATAGCATTAAGAAAAACATTAATATGTTTAAAATGTTGATATAAATTTTCTGAAAAGATTAAAACATCATCAATATAGACTATCATAAATTTAGTGTATGGGTTAAATATATCGTTCATAATTGTTTGAAATTCCGAAGGAGCATTCTTTAAACCGAAAGGCATAAAATTCCATTCGTATTGTCCAAATGGGACATTGAAAGCGGTTTTATATCTATCAACTTCGTTTATTTGTATTTGCTAGTATCCTGACTTGAGATCAAATTTTGAAAATATACAGGCATTTACTAGTCTATCTAAAAGATCTTTTTTATTAGGTATATGATATCTAATCCATTTTAATACTTTATTAAGAGGTTTATAATTTATTACTAGTCTTGAAACTTCTCTTTCTTTTTCAACATTATTTTCAACATAAAAAGCGGCACAACTCCAAGGAAATGAGCTTTTTCGGATTAAATTTTTCTAAGGAGTTCATCAATCTCTTTTTTACAAATTTCTAGGAGCCTTACATTCATTTCTATGGGTCTTACTTTTGTGGGTATTTTATTTTCATCGAATTTTTCTTCATATGGTAAATTTATTATATGTTTTTGTCTATTCTAAAATGCATTAGGTAATTCGCTGCATACTTCTTTTTCTATTTGATCTTTTATTTTTTCTATGTTCTTTTTTATTTCTGGTAATAATAAATTTTCCTCTAAAGTTTTATATTTTATTTCTTCTTTTAGATGGCATAGATATCTTTCTTTATTTTCAGTACTTTGTTTTCCATTATTGATTTTTTTTATTTTTGGTTATTCTATAAATTCAAATTTAACCATATTGCTTTCGATATTTGATTCTATTCCAATTTGATCAATTTTTATAGGATAAAAAATACTAAAAAATGGTGTTCCTAAAATTACTGCTTGGTTTAATCCTTTTACCATTTTGAATGGTAACTCGAAGCAAATACCATTATTACAAATGGCGGCATTAGATAGTTTGTATTTAATAAATAGTCTACTGCCATCAGCTGTATTTAATATTTGCGTAGTTTTATCAAAATATTTGGTAGGGACTAGCCCTTCATTAATGCAATTTAGGTCTGCTCTTGAATCTAATAAGGCTAAAGATTGAAAGTTGTATTCGTTTTTAACTATTATTTTGATTAGAGTAAACCATTTGTTATTCATAACTCTATTGATTAGATTTATATGATCATTCTGAGGTATAGTTTCTGAAGACTTTAGGCTTTCTTTGATAGTTTGATTTAGTAGGTTATTGAATTCTAATTCTTCATCTTCTGAAAGATTTTCAGTATTTTCTGTTAAATCAGTATTTAATTCAAGTATTCTTACTCTATTTTTGAGTTTTTGAACTTCTCCTTTTACTTCATTAATTTCATGTTTTAGTTCAGATATAGTTGTTTCTCTTTTGGATTTTTTGAATTCTTTTAAGTATTTCTGAAAAATTATATTCTTCAGGAGGTTTCACTAATGGAGATGGTTTCTGTTTTTTCTTAAATATGTTAATGTATTGTTCAATTATATTTCTCCTTTCATTAGTATCTGTAATTTTATCTATCAAATCTAAGATTAAACTTTCTTCTTGAGTAAGCGAATTACAAGAACATTCCTCAGGTTCTGTAGCTTCATAAATCAAATCTTCATCATTTATTATTTCTATTTCCGATGATTTATTTGATTCTGAATCAAAGTTATCAGAACTAGATGTCTCATATAGTTGTATAATATCATAAATTTTATTTCTAATATTTTCATCTAATATAATAGAATCTATTTGTTTTTTAACTTTACAGTTATTCTTATAATGACCAACTTTGCCACATCTATAGCATACTGGAAGTTTTCTTTTTCCTTCTTTATTTTTATTTTTAAAAACAAATCTTTGTATAAATTTTTCTTTCTTATCCCTTTTCTTTATTTTATTAGTTCTATAAAATTTATCCGTTTTATCTATCTTTTTTCGTTTATGTATTTTGTTAGGAGAAATATTTAGACTATAGCCGAACTGTTGAAAAAAATCACCTAGTTCTTTATTACCTGTCATTCGTTGTTTTACTAATTGTTTTTTCAATTTTAGATCAATGCAAAGGGCTAAACCTTCAGCACATATTTCGGCTGATAATTCACCTAAAGTATATGAGGAATATGGGATTACTCCCCCCATTTTTGTTTTTAAGCCGAGTGCGGACTTTTTCAGCAAAGAGATGGGGAAGGCCGGAGATAAATTTCTCTTTCCAATGATCAAGGCTACTATCTTCGCGAAGTAATAGGCGAGAGAAAAAGACATATTTATACCATTTATAATGAGATAGAGTTGGACATTTAAGATTTGAAAGCAGATCCTCTAATCGTGCTTCTAATAGGGCTGTACTACCTACAAAGTGAAGAGTAATTGTATAGATTAATGTATTGAAAACATCACTTTCGCTGTGAGGAATATCTTGATTGAGTTCATTCTTAACTACCCATTGCTTTGTTGCATTAAGAATTTGGTTTTTAGTGAGATCATTCATGTGGAAATCCCGCCCGCCTCTGAGCCAGCCAGTAAATCTACAAATTATAGCTTTTGCTACATCTTGGTCATGGCTACCAGCTACTTTGCAAGCTGTAGCATACATAGTCATGTGTTTCATAGTATCTAAAATTTGATGATCAGAGATTACATCTATGTTCCAATTGACAATAGTCCTTCCAGAATAGGACACAGTATGGGATATTAGATCTTCGACAAATTGAATATCAACTGGGGTAGGTCTATGATGATACATTCTTTGGAGAGAAGTAGGTCTCCATTTTTCCCATAATCTATTCTATTTATTTCTAGTTCTTGAGAGGCTTCCTTAAAGGCATTTCCCATATTAGTAATTGTATTTGATACTTCAGGTTGTTCTTCCTATGCTTGAAGCATCATTGCTCCTGACTCAACTATTCTAATTCCTAAAGAGGATTTAGTAGATACAGGTGAAGGTACTTCTTCTATTTTGCCTTCTCCTTTATCTGTTATGCTTTTACTTTTATCTGTTATTTCTAATTGTGATAATTTATTAACCAGTTGTTGTATGAGTTATGTATTTTCCTCAGTAGTATTTTTTTCAGTAAATCTATCCTTGTTTGTCTGATTAGGTTTTCTATTGTCGTGGACTATTTTCCTAAGGTTGTTCGGTATAAATTTGCGTAATTATTTTGTTCTATAATGTGTGGTAATAAATCTATTTTTTTATCGCTTACCGCTATCTTATATGGTGTAGCTTTGGTCTCATTCAGTATCTTGATTTCTGATTTGTCTTTTGAAGATCCTTTAATATATAGACTTTTTTCAGGAGGATGTATGTTTGAATAATTTCACCTTCTAATGAATTATAGGTTTGATATTGTTTTCCAAGAATATTTATTTTATTTGTTTCAGTATTAAAGTTCGGAATAGGTACTCCTTTATTTATAAGAATTGGTTTTAACCATTCAAAGAAACCTATTGTAATTTTTTCTGTTTTCAAAATTTTATTATATCTTTTATGTATCTCATCGATTAATTTTTGAGGACAAGTCTTTAAATACCAATTTCTGTTATTTGTATTTTTATCAGATAAATAATCACTTTTAACATATTCTCTATTTACTTTCTTTTCTTTTTGTATAGTTAGTATTTGAAGATCTCTATCTTGATAAATATTTTCATCAGTAGAAGTACTGGGTTCTATTCTTCTATACTCTGGCTTATGTATATTATTCTTAGTTCTAATTAATCCTTGAATTTCAAGTTCAAAAGAGATTACAGAAATTGACCGTCTAGGAGATATAGTTCTTTTAGTGGGTTTTATTACATTATCATCTTTAATATTGATTTTAGTTGTTCGATTATTTTTAAATTGTATTTCTATTTCACCGCTTGGGTGTTCGATTATTTGTTCTGGAATTTTATTGATAGGAATTTTATTTGCATGATTTTCAGTTTGTATAGTCCAATCTCTTAGAAGTTCAATCTGAGACCAAGTTATTGTTTTGGGTACTATTGTATTTGATTTATCTAGATTTGTTTGACAGAAAGTTGTATGTCCTTACGTATCTATTGGAACTGTATTAGGATATAATGTAGTTATAATTTTATGACAAATTCTATAAACTAAGGCTATATTTTGGGATCCTGGATCCATGTCAAATCCTTGAGTTTTAATGTTAAGAGTTAATACCTTTAATATGTTTTGATCGTTTAAAAATACCGAATAATTAGGATAGCAATTAAAATATATTGGACTATTACAAAAGATTGATTCTACAATTCCTAATTGTAAATCTGAGAATTTATTGTGCCTATCATCTCTTAAACATAATAAAACAGAATTATTAAGACCTAGTCTAGTATGTGGTTTTACTGCTACTTGTATTAATCCCATATGTAAATAGTTGTAGTTTTTATTCTTATGAAATTGTAGAACTTTATTTGATAATAATTGAAAATTTTTGTGAGTACTATGAACAGATAAACTTTGATCTACTGTTTTTATTGCGTACGCTGTTTTTAATTCAAAGTTTCCCTTTTTATACACATATGTTATTGGGACCTTAGGAATATTCCAATTTTGAACCTGTTATTCTATGTTTTTTATGATAACTTCTTCTTTGTTTTTGACTCTTAGTATATTACTAGATGAAGGTAATGACTTGTTTGCTGGGTTTCTGATAAAACTTTCCATTTTAGAGTTACGGATAATGCTTATAGACAGCCTCTTATGGCACCTCTGACCTTAACGGCTCTTCTTGGCCTTGGCAGTCCTCTAGCCTAGGCGTCAAAAAGCTTAACTCTCGGACTAACTCTTAAAATGAGAAATTTTTCAGATTCCTAGCTCCTAAGTTATTACAGTCACGTGGTAAAACACTAATGGTCAATCTTCAATGGCTCTGATACCAATTGATACCAAGATCTAAAAAACTTAAATTAACATAAGAAAAGGAGCACTATACGTTACCAAAAGGGTGCACTTTATATATCTTGGGGTCGATAATCTAAGAAAATTGAGAGATTGAAGAAGATGTCACATATATAATTAGAGTTGAGTGGGCGAAGTGGAGATATGCAACTGGAGTATTATGTGACCGCCACTTACTAATGAAGTTAAAGGGCAAATTCTATAGGATTGCTATGAGACCAACATTACTTTATGGGGCAAAATGTTGGACGGCAAAAAGAAACATACCCATAGAATGAATGTAGCTGAGACGTGGATGTTGAGATGGATGAGTGACACAACAATAATGGATAAATTTCGTAACGAATACATTCGAAAGAAGTCAGATGTGGCACTAATAGATGATAAAATGAGAGAAAATAGACTAAAGTGGGCTGATCACGTGTGGCGCAGACACAGTATAATACATGTTAGGAGATGTGAGTTAATTCAAGTAGAAGGCTTAAAAAGGGCACATGGTAGGCCCACAATAACATGATTGAGAGCACTGAGAATAGATATGGAGACTTATGGCCTCACTGAGGGTATGACCCTTAATAAAGCATAATGACAGGCCAGGATTCGTATAGCCGATCCCAATTTGTTGGGAAAAGGTTTTGATGATGACGATGTTACACATATTATAGGGTTATGTTAGGTTCTCATATATATGAGTATTTCTTTAAGGTACTCGGCATTTTTTGACATTTAATACCACCATGCAATAATTTTTCGTCTAGAGGTATTTTTGGCAATTAATCAGGGGAAAAGTAAAAATTCGTGATAGAAAGATAATCATTTATTAACTATAATAGATGATAAAATTATTCACATAAGATATGACATCACCTGTATAGAGCAATGATTGCTTCTTAACCACTAGTAAATAACATTAGTTTCTTATAGAGATATCTATTCTACCCCTCCGAATAATGAAAAATGGCAATGCCCTTGCTCAAAAAATTTTGTAATACAAAACAAGGGGCAATGAGTGTCCAATAATGTTTAGTATAATTAAGAAAAGGATACTAATATATATGAGTATGTTAACATAACCCTATATTACATATGTGGTTTTCTAATGTTAACACAACATGACAAGTTACATACCAAAATTACTTTAGTTGTCTCTTTCCTTATTCGATTATTATAAAATGACTAAGGCTATTATTGCCATTAAAATGGTAATGTTGATATTTGCACTAAAAAATAAAGAGTATTTTTATCATTTAGAGAATGACATATTTGAAATATTCATTAAAAGACAATAATTATAAGAACTTCACTCCACAGTTACACTTATATTTTAGTGAAAATCTCAAAAATACCATTTTTAATGGAGAAAAATACCTTACTAATTTTATGAACATTGAACAAACAAAGGAGCAATTATGGTAATTTTAACATTTCACACCCCTTTCTAAATATAACCTATAGAATTTTATAAGGTGTTAATAATAGAAAAGTCATACACTTACACACATACACATACATGTGTGTGTGTGTGTTCCACCTGGGCATCTCTCCAACCTTATCAAGATAATCCTACAAACTTGCCATAGTTGTGCTTATTATACCTAGAGCTATAAAGTTTTCATACTTTGTACCAGGTATAGCCCGTCAAACTTGAGTAAGTCACGACATAACAAAACATGTCCCCCATTAATCCCATCAGACCCTACTCCCACTATAATCATCATATATGTATTCATACTTTTATATGCTCTCATAAGGTTTTTAAATGACCACAAAACCCCAACATTGTGAACCGCATAAGTAGGCTAAATGTAGCATCCTAAATTTCATTTGGACTGTGTCATTAGAAAAATAAAAAATATTATAATTTAGACAATGAAGGGAGGGGGTTAAATATATTTTGGAAAATTGTTGCATGCAGGCTTGACCGCATTTATACAATATGCATCCCAAGATATAATGTATCCATCTTGAAAATGGATGCAAATAGGTGGTCCATCTAAAAAAAATTGAAACTAATGGTCCAAATGTTCTCTTCATAAAATTATTATTTTTATTCTTTAAAATTTATTTATTTATTTTTATCTGTGATCTCCATGTTAGAGATTACATGTCCTTAAAAATTGGGTCTGAAAATCTAAAATAGATTTTTAAGAGTCACGTGATTTCTACATGGACTCATAGAAACCGTGTCCATGTATTTTTCCTCTGACTTGAAGGAATCCATAAGCTTTTTATAGATCCAATTACTCAAGATTAAAGGGGTGTAGATGTTTTTTTTCTTTTTTTGCTAACCCCTCACACCTATGAAATGCCTTTGAAAAGGCTTGAGCGTATCTTACCTCAGTCCCTTAAAAATAAAAGAACAATACACATATGATGTTTTCCATAATGATAATTCAAAATAAACCTTCCCCCCTAAGGTAAAAGAAAAACATGTTTAAACACTTCTTTACCTTTTTTTAGTGTCCAAATTACATTTGTATCCTCTTTTCTAGTAACCCCATCATCCAAATACTTCAAAAAGCTACCCCTCTATATTTCCCCTTCATCATCACCCGTGGACCCCTTCCTCTTGCTCTCTCTCTCTCTCTCTCTCTCAACCTCCATTGGATCCCCATATCTCTCTCAGATCTCATGAACCTCACAATTAGTTTAATGTGGCATCTCAAATTTCATTTGGGTGATGGGGTCATTAGAAGAAAGAAAATGATAAATATTATAATACAAACAATAGAAAAAATAGTAATTTATGAGTATGTCCTCTCAAAGTTCTGTTTGTTATAAGGTATTTTTCGATACTTGTATTCCGATACGAATAAGGAGAATACTAATTGTGACCTAGGCCCGCGAGTACCAAAAGCACTATTAAAATAAACCTTGATCTAGAGTGAGTTTTTGAAGAGTGATGGTTGGGTCCCAAAAAGCATGTGGGGATAACACTCGACTCTCTAATAGTACTCGCCAAGTTTCGTCGCGATCCGACGAAGTTAAGGTGGATCTGACGCAAAATTAGTTTTCAAATTCGGCCCCTAACATGCTGAAAAAGAACTTTATAACTACAACACTATCATCGGGGCCTCAGATGAGCACCAGACTTGGATTTAGAAGGTCTAAAAACCCACAAATATCAAATTTCAGCTCATTTGGATGCTTTTGGACCATCGTGCAGGCAACATACCCAAAAATGGTAGGTTACAAACTATTTTGATGCATCCAAGGTGAATGGAAACTGTCTTATGATTTCGTGATCACCATCAAAAGGTCATTACTTCTCCAATTTAAGTCGGATCGAGGCCAAATTTCACGAGGTTCTTCTTCTCATAGACGTGCACTTTTTGATATCTGGCATGCCCGTGACACGGCTTGAGACAGAAAGATTCATAGAGAGAAGTTGTTCAAGAAAATTCATGTATTGCAGATTTTTACAAGAAAGAGATCCCTTCAATCAAATGATCATATCATGATGTCCCAACCTCGGATCGAATTGAAAGTTGGTCTATTGTGATCGTGATGTTGAGGGCTTCAATCCAAAGTACATGTAATGTGTGATAAACGACCGAAAAGGCTGTATTTTGAGGTTGCAAGAAAGGCTATTTTTCAACAACCATAATCCATATTTCGACAACTTCCCCAATTCGAAAATTAGTGGTCCGGTCACCAATCGAGCCATTCTTGTCACAAAACGATCATGATGGCTTACCCATCATTCTATGATAGAAAGATCAAACCAAAACGTCAAGAAATGAACAAGATCTAAGATCTCAAATTTCCCATCTTTTGCCAGATTTTATTAAGAGCTCAATACTTCGATTCGATGATCAAGTAATATGTCAAAACGATCGTTTTGCCAAGACCATCACTTTCGCGGCATTTGTTTCACTGGAAGGTTGCCAGAACGGCCCCAAATGACTATCATAGCCCATGGCCCCTTTCTTGGGACCATATTGCCAGTTACAAGATTGTGGGTAGGGGCAAAATGGTTATTTGCACCAAACATGGGATTTAAATTTAAATCATGAAAAATGTAATTTTTAGCAAATTAGGGTTAGTTTTGAGCATCACCCTTGTTCCAAGGGGGTGCTATATAAGCATTGCATAATCATTTGTAGATAAGTTCTCTTCCATAAACTAAAAAAATTAATGGAATTAGCTTGAGTTCCCCTTAGTTGGCAATATTTTTTGTCTCTACCATTTTCACTCAAAGAGAGGCGAGAGAAAACTTTTCCCCACAAGCCACTACCCCTAGAACTCCTCACTTCCTACTTGGAACTCCCCACTCCCTACTTGGAACTCCCCACTCCCAACCTAGTCCCCGGTCCGGTTCAAGGGCCACACTAGGCGTAGAGTGCAAGCAAGGGAGCTAGAGCCGAACCAGCCTCGGGCTAGGAGGCTTTCCATCGTGATCTAAGAGGGTGTATGCAAATGTCCGAGCGTGTCACGAACCCATCGTGTGGTAGGTCCCACCTCAGACCCCATAATTCTCTCTCATTAATTGGTACCTGCCTGCACGTGTACTGCACACATGGTAGTTTCCGAGAGAGCGATCATAAGCCAGACCTATCCATCCAGCTCCCCGCGCAGTCTAACGACCCGACGAGATTGAGGCCCAACCAGCTTGGCAACTCCACTGGGGATATCACTACCCCATCGTCAGTCTAGTTTGCTTGCCAAGCATTGTGCTTTTCACACACATGCATACCTTCGGGATTATTTAATCCCTATGTCCGAGTTGGGGATTTCGTGATCCCCACACTCTTGATTTTGTCCTCAAGGGACGGGGTTTCGCGAACCTCAATCCCTACTTTTCTCTTGAGCGTGAACCAAGTTTCACACTTCCGAGTTCTCACTTGGCTCGAGGTGAGAAGGGACCCTCAAGTCCCGTACTCCCCGCCTACCGACATCAACGACCTACCCGTTGGTGTCACTTACATTGGTGGCACCTCTCACCGCATTCACTCAGTTACCGACAAAACACTTGTCAGTCCCACTGCTCGAGGCAACCGAAAGGCCACCTCTCTCTCTTCTGTAATTGGCAGAATGCCTGCCATTGCCTCTATAGGTCGCCATGGGGGCAACTCCTCACTCTCAATCACTCCGAACCACTAGTCTTCCTGGCAGTTCGACACAAAGATGAGGCTTCAAGGCCACTCCCTCTCACCCACTTGATAAGACTCGCGATTTACTCGTTGGGTCCACATCTCAAGGCAGCCCCAGGACTACCCCAGTGCACTATCATCTGCACATGCCTGCATACCCAGTGAGGCATCATGCACACTACCTCGTGAGGCTAGTATTCCTGAAGTCGAGCCTTCTGTTCAAGCCTAGGTCAGCCCCCAAGTCACTCGAGAGCCACTCGCGAGTCGTGCACACGCATCTGACCCCCAGACTACCCCGAGCTCCAAGGGTAGAGGTCACTAGCACATGCCTTCTCCCCTGTTCACCCGCCTATTCCATCAAAAACGTTGACTACATGGTACTCTAAGATGTTCCCGTCAAGTACCCTTCGCCATTCCCCTCAACAATGCCATGTGCCCGCTGGCTCTCGAAGGTGAGCTCGGGGCAGAGATCCTATGGTCAAGAAAGTCCAGCATCTTCCATCTCTCCCGGTTAAGCAAAGACCACCTGAGAAAGTTGTTGAACCGACTCCTGCGGGTCCCCATTCCCTGCCCGCCTGATGGAGGTGGCTTTAGCCTGTTTAAGAAGAGATGACTGTCTACAATCCCACTCCCAGTTCCAGTTTTGGGAAAATATATATCGGAACTTAAGGATTAAGCACAAGAAGGGCGTGCAGATCACTCAGAAAGAGAAACCTGTGACACTGGCTGTACATGAACCCATCGATCACCTACAAGAGAATTCCTTCTACTATTGCAGGTGGCAACAGAATCCAAAACAAGAAAGGAGGAACAATGCATGGTTAACGAAATTGTGGGAGATGACCCAAGTTATCAGAGTCCATGGTCCCAATACCATCGCGAACCAATGATGACCTAGCCTACCACTAGAGCCCAATCTCAGTCGGGGCACGCCGAACCCCTTCTGGCTGGCCTCTAAGACCGAGTCACCCGACGGTGCAGAGCCCCTGCTATGTTAGAAGCCTCCTTTCCCTAGGAGAGGGCTGACGTCATGGTCATTAACCAAGCCAGTGACAAACCTCAAGATCGCATAGCCAACTTCAGAGGATGGTTCATCAGATGGTGACGAGGATTAATCAGGGGGAAAATGCTAGACCTCCTGCAAACTCGTCCCACCATGGGCCCAGTTCACCACAGTTACCTCACTCCACAAATGAGGTACTTAGGCAACCATCCCCTCCAATGTCGTACGGTCATTCTCTCCCTATAGCATCTCAGCCTCACCCTCACTCGATTACACAGGATGATATTGATGCCATGGTCAACCGTAGCCTATGAAGCAGGCAGATTCTCGAGGTACAAGAGACGGCCCTTTATCGCAGGCCCTACCTTGCATTCATCGACTTGTTGCCATTCCCAACAAATTATCAAAAGGGGAGACTCCCAGTCTTAAATGGTACGGGCTCACCCCATCAACATATTGCGCACTTTGCGTTCGCATGCCAAGAAATGGCCTTAGATGGTAGGCTCCTCCTCTGTCAGTTTGTGGAAACACTAGATCGGCCGACGTTCAGGTGGTATGCTCGTCTCCCACTGAATTCTGTTCAATCTGGGGAGGAGAAGGAGCACTTATTTTACAAGTGCTTCTATGAGGTTGAGAGGGAAGTGCAGGCCATAGAACTTCTTACCATGATCCAGGGACCATACGAGCCCGTTGATCAATTCATCGCTAGCTGGAAGGACTTGGCCATGTACCAAAGCAACCCTATGTCAAATATTGATGCAATACATACTTGTGTCCACAATATGAGACCAAAGATCTCTTTGCATGTTGAAGTCTTGAAACCCACCACTATTTCGGATCCAATTTCTAAGGCAGTCCATATAGAAAGCTTGTTTAAGCAACATGGTGGAGCCCTGTTGCAACCCTTGGGCAGATGAGTCAATTGGTATACTGGTAATAATTGTGCTAACCCTCGAGGCAGCCAGCAAAGAGGTGCGATTATTGCAGCAGTCACCATTTCGACGGCCAAGTAGTCTGTTGACCAAACCCCTCTTCAAACCTTAGACACTTCTAGGGGCATATTGCCTTTAAAAACCTAGGAGACCCCTCAGCAAGGGCAACATCAATCACAATCCTACAATAGGGTGTCATTGCCTCTAGGCCTCTATCGAAAGGACAATTGGGAAGAAAATAGGAACAAGGTCTAAAGCTTTGACAAGGAGTGGGTCTCGACCCTCATTCTGATGTTGTTGGAGCAAGGAATGATTACCCTTCCTGAGGCAAAGTGGCCAGATGAGGCTATACTTGCGATCAACAAGAGGTATTGCGTATACCGACGGATGTTGGGGCATCCAGTCCAAGATTGCTTCACCCTTAAGGACCACATCGAAGCACTGATTCAGAAAGCTCAAATACAATTAGATAGACTCAAGAAGGGATTTGAGACCGTTGAAGCCTCTCACATGGTCACAGTCCAGGAAGAAGAACAAGTTCGAAGGCTTCGTTTTGATGAGTTGTCGTTCGACCTTCTCCCCGCCATATTCTCCATGATGGTCAAGGAAGGAATGATCTCCCCTCGCCCATCGATACAACCAAGGCACATGTCCAAGGGACTTAGAATCTTTGGTGCCCATACCATCAGATAATAGGCCATGACATATCTCAGTGTTTTGGCTTTCGAGCTCTTGTACAAGAAAAGATGGAAAGCGGACGAATAGCAGTGAACGTCCCTGTCCTGGGCCATGAATAATCCACTCAAGAACCTGGCCCGGTGGTACAAGAAGTCATTCAAGAATAGACCCAGCATGAAGATCCACCTCCTCAGTCCCTTGACTCCGAGGAGCCTTCCACTTCACAGCCTTGGCAAACTTATCGGGGCAAAGTAGAATGAAGCCCATAAAGAGGGAGGCAATTCACCAGGCAAACATGGCAACGAAACCCTACATGCCTCACCAACCTGCTCCTGTAAGGAAGAAAGGAAAAGGTAGACGGGCCTCGAGAGCTGCTCGCCGAAGGAGAAGAATGCCCCAACCCCCTATCGAAGAAGTGTTCCTCCCACCAGTCCCTCCTTTGCCAACCTTGCAAGACTTTCTCCCCAAGTTGATATCGTTACCTGATGATAGCTATAATCGGAGTTTACAAGCCGGTCAAGAAGTCATGCCAAGGGTAACATTTACCCAAATCTCCCTTCAATCGTCCAATAAGGGTGAAGACTTAAAAAGCACCCCTCAATGGTCCACGCAGGGTAAAGACCTTAAAGATCCTCGCACACATTTGACAAGGGTTTTGACGTAAAAAGATCCTCGATCATGTCTAATGAGAGTGAAGACGTTAAAAGCATCTTTGAGTCCAATACAAGTGATGACCTCAAGAGCTATCTAGCTCGGTCCAACTTGAGTGATGACCCTAAAAGCTCTCCCTCCTCTTCTATCCCCGACTCTTTAAACCCTTCTTCTCTCTCCTTTTCTCTCGGAACTTACTCTTGAGTGCGACTTTGAGGCCCCCGACGAAGAGCTTAAGAGCTACAATACCAGTAAGCGGCACCGCAAGCAAGTGAAGAAGATGGTGGCACAAGCAGCTGGTTTTTTAACCGTTGTTGATGCTCTATCATCCAGCTCCAAGAAGAAACCCCTTCCCACTCTTGAAGACCTGATTTAGCGATACCAGAACCCGAGGCCCAGAAAGCCTCGATGGCCTCCTGAGCCTGACCCGGAACAACTATGGACAGATACAAAAGGGTAGAGTTACACTTCTTCTGAATCATGCCATGTAGTGCAAGTCGCTGAAAGGATGGTCAATGTCAGCCATATTGACTTAAGGTCAGGGAGGAAACCTCAACCACTAATATAAAAACCAAAGCAACCATGACTCTTGAAATACCCAGGTCCGCCACTAATGTCATACTCAAACACCCCATCTAATCCACCGCCCCTCCTCAAATACCTGGGACCACCCTTAGTTCCATACCCAAACTCGTCTCCAACTTTCCTTATAAATCCTCGACCCCCTCAAGTTACATCGTCCCTCGTTCTACCTACACCTACCCCCGCTACGCAATCTAGCCAGCTTGTACCCGTTCCAATCATCCAATATGGCCAACCTACACCCATCCCAGCAGTGTAGTCAAGCCAACCTATACCCCTTCTGACCATCCAATATGATCAACCGATACCAAGACCAGCTATGCAATCAAGCCAGCCCACACCCACAAATAGCCCTCCATTATCCAAACCTGCTTCACCACCTCTAGTACCACCAAGACCAGTGGCAAACCCACGAGTCCATGAGCCGAACAATGACAAAGTAAAGTATGATGTGGTTGTACATCTGAGGAGACACGTTACCCTATTGAGTGTCTATTTACCGTATGCCCTCATACAAGCTTTCTCCCATCCCGAAGTATATGAGACCAAAGTTGGGAGGATTGAAGTGGTCCCATTAATCTTTAACAACTATATGGTCATCACTTTCTCTGACGATGACCTTCAGTTGGGATGGAAGTTTCACAATCGACCCCTCTTCATGACTGACAAGTTGCATGCCCATCCCATCAGTCGAATCATGATTGATGGAGGATCTGTAGTAAGCCTCATCCCGAGAAGGATTCTCACTCGCATAGGGTGGACTTGATGATCTGACACCGATGAACCTCACGGTTCAGGGGTTCAATTAGTCAGGGGAGAAGCCAGCCGGCATGATCCGTCTCCATTTCAAAATCGGTGACTTGAACGAGTATGCTCAGTTCCATGTGATCGAGACAGACACCTCGTATAATATCTTGCTCGGTCACCTCTGGATGCATGACCAAGGGGTGGTCCCGTCCACGCTTCACCAATGCTTCAAGTATAGTTGGGAAGGGAGATTGTACACTGTCTATGCTGATAAAAGACCTTTCCCCATCGCTGAAACTCATTATACGGATGCAAAATACTACTTTGCCTATCTTGAACCACCTCAAGAGCCAGTGACACATGTAGAAGCTCATCTCATAAGGAAGGTGGCTAGGTCTTCTCATAATGATGCAGAGGATGTGGGAATAACGCTCCTCAACATGTTCTAAGAGGAGGAGAGAAATGGCAAGGTACTCCCTCTGACTTCCATCCACGCAAATGTCCCAAACTCTCCCTTGGAGATACCACTCGAATACCATGAGGGGCAATTTTTATCCCCCATTCCCCCAACTTCAGAGTCACACCTAGTGACAACCGAGCAGGAACCCACTGCAAAGTATGAGGAAGTCATGGACATTGACACTCTGTCACCAAGGGTCACTCACACGTCGGATTATCAAAAAGTCTTGCATATCCCCATTCCCCTCTTGAGGCAAAAGCATCACGCTAGACTATTGAGACTAACCAAGCCAACCACAAGGTCTCACGCTTCCCAACCTCTTTTAGAGGGGAGGATAACACTTACCTTACTCAAAGGTCAACTTACGTGTGCACTTCCCAAAGGTCTAGCACATTCCAGACTGCCTGGCAAGAGGAGATTTGATTCATCAGGTTACGAATGCCGCTCCCTCATCACCAGCCCAAGCTTCTAATAACACCCTGCCTCCTCAATTCGACCATTTGGATCAAGCCACTATTGCTGATCTAAAGAAGCAAGCTTAGGACCTTCTTGGTCAATTGGAGGTCATTAGAAAAGGGAAGGCTAAGGTAGAAGAGACTCCCTTGAGATTTACAGCTTCGAAGCCAGTGTATCAATCGCTTGGTCAACCAGTTTAGCTTTGAGTGGAAGTGTACAACCCTCGATCCAATGGTCTTGCCGAAGTCTTCAACAAGACCCTCTGTGACATCTTGCAGAAATCAGTCTCAAAGATAGAGAAACTGACATGAGAAGCTTCCTAAAGTCTTGTGGGCTTACCGCACCCCTACATGGAATGCTACTGACTCTACTCCCTACTCCTTAGTTTATGGGAGCGAACTGTCTTACCCCTCGAAGTTCAACTCCCTTCACTTCGTATTGCCATACACCATGGCATAATCAAAGATGAGCAGATTAGGCTTCGTTATCAAGAGTTGGACGCACTTTCTAAGAAGAGGATTGAAGCCTAGCAAAGTTTGGAAATCCATCGAGGCCAGATGAGATAAGCTTTCGACAAGATAGTCAGAGTACGCTCATTTACCTGCGATGAATTGGTCTTAGCAGGGTGAAGACCCATCATCATGCATGGGTGACACAAATGCAAGTTTCAATCGAAATGGGAGGGTCCATTTGTGGTTAAGAAAGCCTTCCCCAATGGAGCCTATGTACTGGCTCGTCCTAACGGAGAGGAAGCCATGCCTCCCATCAACGGTCGCTACCTGAAGAAGTATTACCCATGACTTACGGTCTCGGAGGCACAACCTTAAATATGCCCTCAGGTCTTGGTGTATGACCTTAAAACACACTACCATTACGGTCTCGAAAGCACGACATTAAAACATGCTCTTAGGTCTTGGTGTACAACCTTAAAATACACTACCATTACGGTCTCGAAGGCACGACCTTAAAACATGCCCTCAGGTCTTGGTGTATGACCCTAAAATACACTACTGTTACGATCCTGGTGGCATGACCCTAAAGGTACCTCCCCAAAAGACGGACATGAAAAAAATCCGAAAAGGCATCATGGGCAAGAATATCAAAAGAAAATAAAAAATAATAATAATAAAGAAACGGAAAAATGACAGGGCACGATAACACCATCAGCTATTGTGAGTAAAAGATGTCAAAAAATAATAATAATAATAATTGAGCACGGTGAAAACCCGAAAGCGCATCATGAGTAAATATGAGAAAATGGCAGACATGGTGTAAGAACCATGGGCAAAAGTGCCACAAAAAAATCTCACAGGGTTTTGCAAAAACCAAAAATGGTGCACACCCTAAGGGCTTGAATGAAAACCAGAAAAGGCGTTTAAGTCGAAGACACGTGAGGGGCGAACATGTCCACAAGAGAGGCTCTCAACGGCTCACCACTCTCAAAGAGACAACGACCAAGGAAAAATCTATGCAAACCAAAATGAGAAAGGTGAATTAAAACATGAGAAAAAAGTGGTATTTCATTCCATGTATTTTGTCAAGGTCTGCATACAAGCAAGGGTAAGAAGCAGTAAAGAGGGTCGAACAGAAGAACGCCCTTGAAAATGATCAATAGCCTCACTGATCTTCACACTCCCCACCTCAAAATGCCCAATAGCCTTCTATGCACGTTTCTTAAGGTCGGTCATTACTTGAGCAACCTGTGCTACGAAAGTGGTTCCCGCCTTAATGGTGCGATTGAGTCCTGTCAGCTTATCAGATAGAACATGGCTCTCTGCTCTCCACCGTTTCACCTCTCTCTCCAGCTCGTCATGCTCATTGGTCATCTTCAGTATCTCCGCCTTCAAAGCCCTCATCTTAGTCAAGTGGGTTGTCCCTTGCTTATTGAAGTCGAAGTTTTGAGCAACCAGAGTACTCTTCCTTTGGATGCATGCATGTACTTGCCCGCAATGTTGCGCTAATGAAGCCTCCAACGAGGCCAGTTGAGCTCCCTGTAGCTCATTCGCCTCCAACTCTTCCCTCAAGGCCTCTAATCGCCAACTCTTCAACTCACACAAAAGACTGTCAAAGTACGTGAAAACTTCCTTCTCACAGCCAAGAGTGCTCAAGGTAGTAGCACAACCTTGAAGATTGACAATCTCATAACTGAGCTCCGCAAGGGGCCGCCCCTTCAATGATTGGAGACTCGAGCGCAACATGATAATGACCATGGCCAATTTTGCATTAAAAGGAAGACCGACCATCGATGAGCTAGGGGCTGAAGTTACTTCGGTCAGAGGAACGACGACAAGAGCAACAACCACCTCTAAGTGCGCGTCATGAAGGCCACACTCAAAGACCTTCAACTTCTAAAGCCAAGAAGACTAGGGTCTCAGCTACATCAGTGGTGTCAAACGAGAAGCAACCAGGGGCTACCCGAGCGTTGTATCGACACCGAGGCCCTCCTTTGGAGTACCATCCATGCCACCATCAATGGTCCCGTCGACCGCACAAACCGTTTCCATCGCTGGGGAAGGGTTGCTCTCTCTCAAACAAAAGCCCAAGTCGAAGCTAACCTATCAAGAAGGAGTAGGCACGACAGTTGTTGTCTCATGCATCGGGATCGCAATCGGGGGAAGGATTTCTAAAACAAAATCAGCGTATCCCGCGGTGGCGATGGTTGTGTCGTCAATCTTAGGCGAGGCCAGACGAGGAGGGCTAGTTGTAGGCTGGGGCCCAGAAGCTGACTTTGTCAATCAAGCACTCTTTCGACGAGCGTAAGGTTCTTGCACAAGCTCGGATTCAGAAACATCCCAGGTCATTGTCTTCTTTCTCTTCTTCTTCTCCTTTGAGGTGGCTCAGGCCTTTCTTAAACATGGCCATAGCGAAAATAGGTGTCAGGTGTTGAATGGGGACCACTACTTATAAGGGCATTATAATCCTGAACACAACGCCCTTCTCGACCACAAACTTTACGGCCCTATTTCCATTCAAAAATCAAGCAGAGGTCATCAAACAGAGTTTATGTCCTCTCTTTAAGTGCAAGCACATGTGGTGACTCCTCATTCACCGCCATTGCTCGTGGGACCCCAAGCTGCTTCCAGTCTCAGGGGTACTCCAATTCAATGGGCTTCAAGAAGGCAGGCGTCACAAAATTCCTACCTTGCTTGGTATCATGTCGCCAGGTGCTATTCTACCCCTTCCAAGGATGATCAACTTGCCAATAGCGGTTGTTGATAATTCTCCACCAACACTAGTAAGCCTCTGTAGCCTGCCGCATTCTGCCATAATGGGGAACGACAAGTTTGTTCACCTCCGTAAGGTCAAGGCAAGCTGCCAAGGCTGTTCTTGCATGTACTGCCTTTCAGCACTTCTAGCAAGTCCCCAAGTCATCCTTCTTCTTCTTTGAGCACTCTTTCCAGTACCGCTTCTCAAACATAATAGGGAATGGACACCCCTGGTCTAGCCCATGTTGCCGTGCAAAGCAGTGAGGGTAGTACGCCTCAAGTTTTGAGCCAAATGGTGTTCGACTGAGTAGAATGCACCCCCTTATGCTTAATAGAAACATCAGCTCGGGGATACCAATGGAAGCACCATCGAGCTCATGGCCCAGTTGATGGACAAAAGCGTGGTCAGTATGACCACCCATGGGAAATGAGTTTTGGCGGGTAAAGAAAGAATTCCCTCGAAAGAGGCTTCTTGCATGACCGAGGGTATGAAATTTGGCCTTCTAACCATCGATCTTCACAAGCTAGGTGCACATGGTACCAAATAAGGTGGCACTAGTTCTGTAAGTGCTCGAGAAGTAGGCTGAAAGCCAACTGAACAGGTAATGGACCGGGAATGTTGTCCTAAAATTCCCTGAGAATTACCTGAGATTCCTTGTCCATTACCTTGGACCATCTCCCCCTTTATATGGCTTGCCCCGTGAAATCGACCCAAGGCCATAATAGATGCTACATAGCAACGGCTGTGCCAAGGCATACTGGCGTCCTTGCCCCATGTCATAGGTTGCGATGAAACAACTTGATCGGACCACAATGCTGGACCCGGGAAGGGCAAACTTACATAGAAAAAGAGCCAAGTATGCAGCAAGATAAATGTCGTCTCTGATAGATCGGCATATGAATGTCGCATAAATGATTTTCACACTATCTTTGCACTTACTGCCAAGAGCAGTATTCGGGCTCGACCAAATCTACGCACTCGCCATAGAAGAATATGATCCAGTGAGAAAAGCTCACTTGGCAATCGTTGGTCTACGAGCTGAGCAACTGATAAATCTCAAATATCTCCTGGAGGTTGGGAGGAGGTGTTTCACCCCCCAATGGTTCCCCTCCAAAGATGACTGAGTTGTATCGGACAAACTTGTCATACGTAGCCCCCATCATTGGAGGCCTCCAACAAAGTGCAGATCCAATAAGAAGTGGTCGCCCTCACCATGACCAAAAAGCCATGAATTGTTGATATGGCTCCATGTCTCTAAAAGGGCCTCATAGTGTTTGGACAACGGTCGAAGTATCTTGTAGAACTTTGTACTGCTGCTAACAAGGAAGCAAGCTTGAGGTCATCTTCATAGACCTAGAGCACCTCAAGGGTCCAAGGGCTATACCCCTTCACAAACTGATGTTCCCTTGCATTCAGAGTCCATCTGGACACCAAATTAATCCCTTCGTCTTGGCCATCCACTTCTCAAGGCTGGGAAGATCCTCGTTGGAAGCCAAATCTCCGTGCAAGAAATGGACTATCGGGATTCCCTCCTCCCGAACTATCAATTCCCCATCTTCAATCTCTCGGACATGAAAACGAGCATTGTCACTTGCAAAAGTGATCCTCAAAGGCCATTGCAAAGCGCGGGCAGGCTTTGTAAGCCATATAGGCTCCCCTCTCACAAGACTGACACCTGTGAAAGAGTCAGTCCCAAGCTCGCATAACCTAGGAAGGTTCCTGCTCGAAGGCACATCATGTGAATAAGCAAGAGAAAGGACAAAGTCCCAAATAGGTTAGCGATACACAAAAAAGCCTGTAGAAAAAGCAAAAGAGGGAAGACACAGGGCTTGACGAACATTTAGCAACACCTCCCTTATAAACCAGACATTTGACAAAAAAAGGTGTCCGACCAATCCAAGGCACCCCGAGGGATGCTCAGGGAACTGAACTGTGGGACGTACCCAAGCCAGACGAACCCCAACAAAGCTTCCTTCCATTCAGGTGAAATCCATGCAGAAGAGCTCAAAAAGCATTAAAAATAGTTAAAAGGCATTAAAAATGTTCAAAAAGTGTTAAAATTTTTCGAACACGAGAAAAAATGCCCAAAAAGCATTTAAGGCGCTTAAAAAATGCTTAAAATACTTTAGGAGCACTTAAAATTCTTAAAAGGCACTTAAAATGCTCAAAAAGTGCCAAAAATACTTAAAAAGCACAAAAAATGCTTAAAAAGCACTAAAAGTGCTAATTAAGTGTTAAAATTGCTAAAGAGAATGCTAAAGTGATTAATGAGCATAGAAAATGCTTGGCTGCTAAAAGAGAGGCATTACTGTACTAAAATAAGCATATAAAGTGTTAGGGAAGCATGGGAAGAATAAAAGAAGCATGGGATGGAGTGGGCTTGCCAAATTCCCGAGTACCAGATGCCCCTGCCATCGAACCTCTCTGCGCAATAAGAAAATCCCTTTAAAAGCCCCCTAAAAACTCCACTTTCTCTCACTACAATTTTAAAAAGAGCGAGAATGACAAAAAATGAGAACCCTTCCACTCCTACATGCCCCCATCAAAAAGGTTTTTTTTTAACCTTTTCCCCACAACCCCTCAGAGTGTCTGTATTCCAACCTAGTCCTTGACTAAATTTTGGGTCATTTCAAGGAAAAAAGAATGACACTTTGGGAAGGATTAAGCAAATGGGTCATTTCAAGGAAAAAGAATGACACTTTGGGAAGGATTAAGCAAACGGATGCATTTGCTCTTAGAAGGTCATTTTTAAATCAAAATTTGAGTAAGGGCAAAATGGTCAACAGGGGTCAAATGACGTTAGAACCGAGCGAAACCAGAGCCAAGACGTGCAAAAAAATTTTGTCCAGCAGGAAGGGTCCATTTATCACCTAAACCGAGCCTCTGGGTCGGGCCGCAGGCCTCAATTAGGGCCCGACGGACCTCTCTCTCTCTCCTCCCTCTCGCAGTTGGGCCTACCTGGGCCTTTGGCTCAAACACGAGCCCCCCTCTTTCTCTCCTCCGCGCCCGTGCATGTTCCTCCCCCCTTTGCCAGTGGGCTGGGCCAGCCGGGCCTTCGCCCAAAACCGAGCCCGACTCCTATCCTCTCTCATGCCCGTGTTCACGCGTGCGCTACCCTCTGACCCTCCTTTGCACAAGGGCCGAGTCAGGCTCCTGCCTTGAGTCCGAACCCACACGACCTACCTCTCCCCCTCTCACGCACGTGCATGTGCACGCGTGCTACTCTCTCTCACGTGCGCCTGACTCCATCTCGCACTCTCACATGCACGCACAGGCACCACTCTCTCATGTGTGCTGACTTCCTCTCTCTTCCGCTCGCACACATGCGCACCCCATTCTTGCACGCATGCTCTCACCCTTTTCACGTGTGAGATTGCGCACGGTTCTCCCCCACCTGTGTGCAACCCTGGCTCTCCCTCACGCGCATGTGCTCCCCCCACTCACGCACACCGAAATCTCTCCCCTCTCCTTTTGCTCTCTTCGCACCTCCTCACGCACTTTTCCCCCACGTGTGCCACCATCTTTCATACACGCGTGCAACCCTCCATGTGCGCACACATTAAACACCCTCTTTCTCTCCCGCCTTCGCACCCTCGCACTTGCACTTGCACGCCCAGTCTCACCCGTGCATGCATCTCACCTCTCACACATGTACATCTCTCCTTGTGTAACAACCGTCCCATGCTCCCTCCATTCATCTATCACAAAACTCACCGCACCCCATTTCCGAGTGAGTCGTACCCTACATTACCGACCCTTCATCTCGCATAAGAACTCACCCCATTCCTCAATGAAATGAGTTGAATCATCCCATGCTCACCCCAATCATCTCACAAAAACTCAGTTCATTCCACCCTTCATGGTCACCATGAGACCATCGCCCACATACAACTTCATTATTCCCTCACCCTTTACAGACCCCCATAATCCCCAATAAACCCTCACCATGTTTTGGGCCTCGGAATGAGCGCCACCACCTCGATTACCCATCTTCACCCCTAACGAGCCCTGTCAAAGGCGTCTTTGAGAGCTCCAAAGATACAACCTTCAAGGCCACCATCCACCTCCATCGTCACCCATTACCCACACCAGTTCCATTTATATATATTATAGTAGTAATAAATAAACATGAGCGGACATGGTCATGAAACCATGGGTAAAATTTTTTAAAGAAAAACGGACATAGTGAAAACCCAAAAGAGCACCATGAGTAAAAATCACAGACGAGCATGGTCATGAAACTATGAGTAAGAGTGTTTTGAAAGAAAAAGAACCGGGCATAGTGAAAACCCGAAAAGGGCACCACGAGTTAAAAAACAAAGGGAAAGAAGGCAGACGTAATCGTGAGGTCACGGGTAAAAGAGCCCGATAAAAGAAAGAAGCTGGTGAAAACCGTTCTACGGCGCCGCTTCCCCTCTATTCAAGTGAAAACCCAAAAGGGCATCTGAAGCAATAAGCGGGATGATGCAGCGCTCGCCTCCACAGGCAGCTTCAGCCGGCATTCCAAACAAGAAAACCCCGTAGTTTGGGAGTCAACACCCTCCAAAAGAGGGTACCCTACTACTGGAACCAAAAAGGAGCTTAAGAAAATTTCAACATCCTGGGTCAATCCATGAGAAGACCCCAAAAGTTAGAAGAATCAACAAGATGGCAAGTCAGAGCCCCATGCTAAAAGACCTCATTCTCAAGAAGCAATAAAGTTGTGCCGACAAGCCAAAGATGCTCCAAAAAAGCCATTGACTGACCAATACCTCCACTGACATCAAGGATAACAATCTCCCTAAGGTTCCCAATTGCCGATGGTTTAAAATTTTCAAGATGACCAACAAAAAGCCCCTGATTAAACCCGGTGAGACTGGGGGCTTCAAGCCCCAGTGAGACCGTCTCGTCAAAATCCCCACTTATCAATGGTTTAGACTTTTCAGAATGGCCAACAAAAAGCCCCTGATTGGATTCGGTAGACTGGGGCCCAAACAGGTACCCCGCTTGTCAAACAAACTCCAAACCCTGGCGTAGCAGTTCATACGCCCCATTTAAAGGGCCCTCGACTATTTATCCGAAGCACAAACGCCTCTTGAAGTGGGAAGAAAGCCCTTAAGCAAGGCCTCCACCAGAAGACTAAAAAGAAAGCCTGACCAATTGGGAAGAAAGCCCCTAAGCTGATTCTGACCAATTGGGTCTACAAGCCTTTAAGTAGGCCCCCAGTTGTTGGAACTAGAAAGAAGAACTACTGAAGTGGGAAGAAAGCCCTTAAGCAAGGCCCCCACCAGGACCTCATGTCTCTTCTCCCCCTAAAGTCTTGACGACCTTGGATCTACAAGCCCTTAAACAAGGCCCTCAATTGTCGAAACCCCTCGGTCATCCCCCAGGGAAGAAGCTTGTCACAATTCCTCCTTTGTTGGTTGTGTTATTGTTAGTGGTTGAGAAGAAAAAAAGAAAGCCGAAGGACCAATTTTGATTATGAATGTTGTCCTTCTCGCTTCTCTCGAAGCACAACATACGCGGGGGGACAAGTTGTTGTATGGTATTTTTCGACCCTTGTATCCTTGGTGTGAATAAAGAGGAAGCTAATTGCGACCTAGACCCGTGGGTACCAAAATATCTACGGACTACGGAAGCACTGTTAAAATACATCCTAATCTGGGGCAATTTTTTGAAGGGGGATGGATGGGTCTCAAAAAGCATGTGGGGGTAGCACTTGACTCCCTAAGAACACCTTCCAAGTTTCATCGCGATCTGACGAAGTTAAGATGGATCAAATGCAAAACCAGTTTTCAAATTCGGCCCTTAACATACTAACAAAGAATCTTATAACTACAACCCTATCACCGGGGCCTCAAATGAGCACCAAACTACTCCCGTTGGATTTAAAAGGTCCAAAAACCCCACAGATAGCAAATTTCTGCTCATTCGGACGCTTCTGGACCATCCTGCGGCCAACTTTACAAAAAAGGGTAGGTTACACATTATTCTGGTGCACCCACGGTGAACCAGTTTGCATTTATGGAAACTATGTTTTATGATTTCGGGATCACCTTCAAAAGCCATAGCTTCTCCATTTTAAGTCGGATCGAGCCCAAATTTCAGAGGGTTCTTCGTCTCATTGACCCTACGTTTTGACATATGGCAGGACCCGAGGCAGAGGAAATCATAGAGAGAAGTTGTCCAAGGAAACTCATGTATTGCGTATTTTTGCAAGAAGGAGATCCCTTCAATCAAATGGTCATATTACAAAGTCCCGACCTTGGATCGCGTGAAAACGGGTCCCTTGCGACCGTGACGTCGAGGACTTCGATCCAAAGTGAACATCATATGTGATAAATGATAAAAAATGTTGTATTTTGAGGTTGCAAGAAAGGATATTTTTTGGCGACCGGAATCCATATTCCGAAAACTTCCCCAATTCGGAAAGTGGTGGTCCGGTCACCAAATCGAGCCATTCTTGTCACAAAAATGATCATGGCGGCTTCCCTGTGGTTATACGATAGAAAGATCGAACCCAAAACGTTCAGGAATGGACAAAATCTAAGATTTAAGATCACAAATTTCCCATCTCTTGCTGGATTTTGTTAAGAGCTCAATACTTCGATTCGAGGATCAAGTAATATGTAAAAACGATTTCCTCGTTGAGACCATCACTTTCGCAGCATTTTTTTGTCGGAAAGGCCCAAAATGAGCCCCGAATGACCACCATAGCCGATGGCCCATTTTTGGGGAACGTATTGCCATTTCCAAGATTGTGGGTAGGGGCAAAATCTTGAAAAATGGGGATCACTTTTGGCATCATTTTGCCCCAAAAATGGCATTTAAATTTAAATCATGAAAAATGTAATTTTTAGCAATTTAGTAATTTTTAAAACGACCTTGCTTTGAAACTTAAAAATCCGAAGTTTAACATTTATAATAAAAAAACCTGGACCCCTTCTTACATTGGATCTTCAAAAACTAAAGTTCTCAAAACCAGATTGTAAAAATTTGAAGTCCTCTATGCATCTAGTAAGCCAACCGGCTTGCAGGAGGCTAGAGAGAACTTTGGATTTTCAAATTCCAAAATTATCTAAACATCAAATTGTAAAAAATTGAAGTTTTATTGTCATAAAACAAGCGTCCACGTTTGTTGAAGGCCATTGAGAACTTCAATGGAGAACTTCAGATTTTATAGAATCCTAAGTATTGGCAAGTTTGAAAAAAACAGAAAAAGATAAAAATGGGAATAAATATAATATTTAAATTTTGAGGAGGATTTTTAATGAGATTGTATATAATGAAACCACCTTTATTACAATGATGTCACAATTATTTATAACTATCCGATATGAAATTTGATAGCTTGGATGTGTCATAAAGTTAGAAAATTTTTTTTTTGAACTTTGAGCGTGGTCTATGGAATAAATGCAACCGTTCAATTTCATATTAGATAGTCAAGATTAATTGCGACTACTTTGTACTAAAGATAAATGGTCTCATTGTATATTTTTTTTTTTCAAGATTGTATACAATAAGACCATTTATTTTTGGTACAAGGAGGTTATAATTACTTATAACCCTCCAACGTAAAATCTGATGGCTTTGGTGTGTCACAAAGTTCGACAAAATTTATTTTGAACTTTGAAATTTGTCAACAAAATAAATGTAGCCACCTATTTTCACATCTAATAGTCAAGATTGATTACGACTACCTTATATAAAAAATAAATAGTATCGTTGTATACTTCTCCAAAACTTTAAAAAGACAATATTATGGGCTTGTTTGAATGCATAGGTCATTATTTCACTTTTACACACATAGAGTACCTAAAAAAAGGGAAATGTTTATATACTTTCTCTACAATATAGAAGTTCTATTATTCTTTTACCAACCAGCCATCCAATTTTGATCAACAGAGCCATTCACCGTTTGATATTAGATCCGACGTCTTAAAGTATTTTATTTTTAGTTTTTTTTTATATAAATTATATGTATGTGCCATCTTCTCATGGGGCACCTATAAAAAATGTTAAAAATAATTTTTTGATAAAATATAATAATTAAAATATTTTTTGAAACTTTCAAAGATATTTTAGTCATCTTATTTTATTGAAAAGATATTTTTTTATACTTTTTGTTAGTTCGAGTTTAATAGAGGAATGTATATCCATAATTTAGCGTTAAAATAAATTATAAAAAAAATTAAAAATAAAATAATGTAGAGACGTGACATTGTGATTAAGACAATCTTAGCCCTCCATCGAAAATGGACGGTAAGATAAGGGGAGGATAGAACTTCAGGAAGCCTTGAAAGCTGGGCCCCTAAAAAATAAATGTATAAGCAATAAAAGGCAAACCACGTGACAATAACTTCCTCTCTCTATCCATGGCGTCCGCAATTTACAGGCTGCTGAAACCCAGATCCCCTCGTTTCTCTCTTTACCCAAAACCTTCTCTCACCTCTGCCTTCATCTCCACTTCCCAACTTTCTTTGTCATCATCTTCCACTCAAACACAAGGTGAGAGAAAGCCACCCATTTCTTATTCCTGCCTTACTTCCTCAGAATAGGATTGCTTTGATTAGTGGGGGCTATTTGATATTCATATTACACATTTCTTAACTTGGGTTTTTGCGATCCTTCGCGTCCCTTTGTCCTTGAGCTTTAGGTTGCATATTGAGATTGTGATTTTTAATTTTTTTTTTGTTATAATGAAGCCAGTTCAAATGTCTCACAAATTTTTTTCGGTGTTATATTTTTTATTCATTTTTTTCCTTGTTTTGTATTTTATTGGTTAGAAGGGATCAATGGAGAAAGTGAGAGAAAGAGATGGTCGAGTTTGTTTCTTTTCTTACCTGGGGCTATCACTTTTGGCCTTGGAACTTGGCAGCTCTTCAGGCGCCAAGAGAAGGTCAGTAGTTCCCAACCTCTCTCTCTTTCTCTCACACACATACACACATGTGGCTTTCTTTTATTTTTCAATTTATCTTTTTGTTGAGATCCTATCTACTGTTGCATATGTCAACTGGGGCATGCAAAGTCATTGTATAAATTTATATGTTTTCTTTTATTGTTTGAATTAACATTCAAAAGAAGAGGCCTATTGGTGCCATTCATTTGTTGGTATACAAACATTAAGATTGGGAGTAGTAATAGTTTGTCTAGCTCTAAATATGATGGCAATGTGGTCCTATTTTTTTTCTTTTTTCTCCCTGATTTTTGTTTTCTGATGAGATTATATCCACGTTCAGTTTCTTTTCTCTTGGACATGATGATGAGTTTTTAGTTGCAATGTCGGACCTCCCATCTCTGGAAATGGTTAGTTGCAATATTGTGAGGTGGTTCGTTTTAGTTATGTTTGAAGGGTCTATAGTGTAGTGTCAGTGAATTGTAGTGTTCCAGGAGGCCTACACTCGAGAGAATTTCTGGGAAGAATTATATGAGGTAATTTCCAATAAATTTTTTTATGATGTATCAGGGGGTGGCGTTTAGTTTGTTCAGGGGGGTTTATGAGAAGTGAGGACAAACGGATTAGGAGTATGGAAGGTTTCCAGCAATTCGTTAATAGACATAATCTGGGAGACCATTATCTAGAGCTGATAGTTTGTTCACATTCATAGTGCTTTTTGAGTGCTTTCTGATTTCTGCGGGCCAGGAGACCATTTTTAATTATCTAGCTTGAAAGTTTTCCCAAAACTGACATTTAACCAATGGCCTATCGTGCTATATACAGTTTCTTTTCGGGTAGATTCGGTCTTTCACCCTTTCTGTCCAAGCTGGCATGGATGCAGGTAAGTCTTTGCCAAGATTGATTACCGAATGGTGGTCTTCTTTTAAGGTAGAGGGGTGGGCTGGGAATAAACTCTGTAAGAAATTGCAGCTACTTAAAGCAAATTTAAAGAGACGGAATGGGGAGAGTTTGGCAGCATCCAAAGCAAGGTTGAGAAGCTAATGGCTGAAATAGCCTAGATAGTTAGGCTGATGGACAAAATGCAGCTAGTGCCATATGAATGCAAAAAAAGAAATCAAGCCAGGATTTCAATAGAGGACTCCTTGTGATTAATGTAATGGCTTCCAAGAATAAATGGCTTTAAGAAGGTGATCATACTAAAAAATTATTCCATGCGCAGCTCTTGGAGTTGAGAGAGGAAGTTCAATCATTAAGGGGTGAGAATCAAACCCTTAAGTCGGACAATGACAGCTTGACTACGGCTCTGTTCGAAGTTTTTTGAGAAAAGGGCGTTTTTTAGAAGCCTTCTTCCATATGGCCCTGTTCAAAGTTATCAAGAGAGTGAGAATAGAGTGGTTTGAGAGGTCATTTGAAGAGGAAGCCATACAAAAAAAAAGTAAAATAAACAAAATCTTGTTTTCAGCCTCGGCAGAGTTCTGGGTTTCAATTAGCCTTTTTCTAGTGTATTTTGGATTTGCTTAAACCTGAAGTAATGCAAATGTTTCAGGATTTCTTTGAAAGGGAAAAGATCAGTAAGGCAATGAATTCTACATGTATTGCCAAAATCCCAAAAAGGGTACGGGTGGAAGATGTGAAGGATATCAGCCATTCAACCTATTATGCAGTGCGGATAAGCTATCAGCAGATGTGCTAGCCAGTAGATTGCAGGTGTTGCATGAAGTTATTTCATCTCCACAGGCAGCATTCTGATAAATCCTTGATTGAGCACTTCGAGCTCATCAATGCTTGCATGCGAGGCACAAAGCTAGGGTGCTGAGGATGATCTATAAATTTGATTTAGAAAGAACATGATAGAGTGGGCTTATCTCGACAAAACTATGCAACTTATGGGAATCAGCCAGAGATTGAGAAGTTAGATGAGGGATGTTCATCTGATATCTACTTCTTGGTCTTTATTAATGGATCTCCTGAACGCTACTTAGAAGCTCAAGAGGCCAGAGGCCAGAGGCAGAGCTATTTTTTGTCTCCAATCGTGTTAACAATCATACTAGAGTCTTTTAGTGGTATCTTGGAGCAAACATATGCTGCTGGAAAGTTTTTTGGATTTAGATCCTTTACTTATGGACCGATTGTAACCCATCTGAAGTATGCAGATTATACACTTCTATTTTTTGATGCATCAAAGCAAAGATGAAGAATTTGTGTTTGCTACTGAGACTGTTTGAAGTTGCTTAAGGTATAAGTGTCAATATGTTTGAAACAAAATTAATAGGGAGATCCCTATTAGATAGCCAATTATAACAACTAGCAATCTATTCTGGATGTGGAGTTGACATAATGCATAAGAGATACCTTGGGTTGCTCTGTTCTTGTGGGAAACCAACATGGAATCAGTGAGAGATGTAGCAAGGAACTGGCTGTTTGGAAGACAAAATATTTGTCCACAGCAGGACGGCTAACACTCATATAGTCATCTGCCAACCTGATAAATGTCCCTATTCACCCAGTTCATTTGCGAATAACATTGAGAAAAGGATGCGACAATTTCCATTGGGTGGATCATTGAACAAAAGAATGATGCACCTTGTTAGATGGAATGAGATATGTATTCCAAAGAGCAAATGGGGCCTGGGAGTTAGGAGAAACCAAGGAACAAATAAGGCACTGTTTTCTGAATGGTGGTGGAGGATGGGGACCCAAACAAACCACCTATGGGTACAGGTGGCAGTGAGTAAATATGACAAGGGTGATGGAGATTGCTTTGTGAAGATGCAGTCCAATAGGAACACTTTATAAGGTGCATGCAAGGGAATTAATAATTGCTGGCAGGAGTTTATGCAGAATATTAAAAATTAAGGTTAGGAATGAGAGGAAGGCAAGGTTCTGGTTGGACCCCTAGCTTGACAGCAAATTATTAGAGGAGGAATAGCCCGGCCTCTTCACGATTGCCTTGAATCCAAATGCAAAATTGTATGAAATAGTACAAGATAGGTTTTGAGTTTCATACTTCATGAACCACATTCCTAAAAACGTAATTGAAGGAAGATAATGTAGATGCGTTGTTTACTTCGCTTTCAAAGTTGCAGCAATTTTTCTTTAATCCCAAAAAAGAGGATTCTATTCCTTGGATGCTGACAGCAAGGGGGATTTCATGTAAAACCAATGTACAGAATACTCAATTGAGGTTTACTACTGTGGATAGCAAGTTGTGGCATATTCCTGCTCCCAAAAAATATAGTGCCTCACTTTGCTAGCCACAATCGATAAGGTGGTAACAGTTGATCACTTAAGGAAGAAAGGTATGGTTATCCCTAAATTTTGTGTAATATGCAAACAAGGGCCGGAAATTGTAAACCATCTATTCTTACACTGTCCACGACAAGCCCTATATGGTCTTATGCCTTAAACATATAACCTTAGCTGGGCATTACCAGCCTCATTTGAGGCAGTATTGCTGTAGTGGTATTCACTGCCATTTCCAAAAGCAGGTGTTATCCTGTGGGGGCTGACTTGACTTACAGTATTGTGGCTGACATGGATCAAGCACAATGATAAACGCTTCTATGGTCGAAACCAAGAACAGGATAGAAGAGAGAGCAAGTTAATGCCTTGGTTACAGCAAGGATGAAAACCAAAACCACAATTTGTGATTAGACTACCAACAATTTCAAGAATGGAAATTGTGAATGGCATATGCAAGAGAGAAGGAAAGTCTAGTTGCTATAGCTGACTGCCACGACCCAATAGGTCGGTCAGGCTAAATTTTGACGGAAGTTAGAATTACAAAAGGCAACCTAGGCGGGTGTCAGGAGGGTTTTGAGAGATGACCGTGGCAGAACATTGCTAACTTACTTTGGCCCCATTGCATTGGTACAATTCGGTAGAGGCTGAGGCTTGGGCTCTGTTAGTGGGTCTTTGAAAGTGAACTCCTGATTGGAGTAGAGTCATTTGTGAAGGGGATTTTGCCTTTACTATTTGCTAGGATGAGTGGAAAGGAGAATGCCCTAGGGGACTAGTTGATATATTTGAAGAAATTGCTGATCTTTCGACTAGGACACATAAAGTTCCAACATACTAGGAGGGAGTCTAATGAGTTGGCAGACTCTTTGGTTAAAGTGGGGGTTTCGAAGTCTCCTATCCTGAAGACCGGTGTTAAAAAACACAGAGGCGGCCACCTAGAAACAACTTTGGGGGAGGGGGGGGCAGATTGTTTGGTGGGCATCTGTTTGTGTGAGTGCGCGCGAGAGAGTATATGGGCCTGTGTATGAGAGAGAGGTCCCACATCGAACTACATCGAACACTTGGAGGACATGTTCTTCTTTTTCTTCTTTTATATTGTAGAGAGAGAGAGAATATGAGTTCGTGAGAGAGAGGGGGCCTCACATTGAACACTTGGATGTCATCTTCTTCTTTTTCTTCTTCTTATATGTAGAGAGCGAGCATATGGGTCCATGTGTATGTTTGTGTATGGCTGTGTGTGAGACACAAGCTTCACATCGAACAATTGGAGGTCATCTTCTTTTTCCTCTTCTTCTTATTCGTAGAGACAGAGCAAATGGGCTTGTAAGCGAGAGAGTAGGGCCTTGGGTGCTTAGTCATTTTTTTAGGCCTTAACTATATTTTTTAAAGGGGATTTACACTTTTTTTTTTGTGAACTAGGAGCATAGGGGTTTTTTTTTTTTTTGGGGGGGGTAGGGGGGGGGGGTGTGTAGTAGTGTCCCCGAAACCGTTACCCCGTACCGTTACCGTACGGTACGTACGTACGT
>NW_006497930.1:848112-891188 GCF_000471905.2 Amborella trichopoda
AGTAGTAGTAGTAGTAGTAGTAGTAGTAGTGTAGTAGTAGTAGTAGTGTAGTAGTGTGTGTGTGTGTGTGTGTGTGTGGGGTGGGTGGCGNCCCCCCAAAAAACGTTTCCCCCCATTTTCAGGGCGAGAATTACTTGGCCTCCCCGCCGCCTAGAATTTTCGAACTATGCTGATATGCAAATTTTGTTAATAGTGAACAATTTTGTTAATAGACACAAGATGCAAATCATAGATTGAGTTGAAGTTTATGCTCATTATTGATCCGAGGTGATGTCAATCTTGTGCATAAATATCTTTTTAGTATGGATAATTGTGAAGGAGTTTTTGAGTATACATGACATATAAAGTCGGAAAATTTTCTAAATCAATGATATTTAAATGTTCCACATGGGGACATAAGCGGTAGGGGATATAATAGAGAAAAACTGGAAAACATCAAATTGGTGGAGGATTTGGCTCGAAAAAGGTCCCTTCTTCAACTGTCCATGTGAGCTAATGAGTTAATGAAGGTAATTTGTTTTTTTGTGGTGAAGCATCCTAAGCTTTTCTTTTCTCTTTGGAATTATTTTTTGGGGTGCTATTGGAGGTATTAGAAGACTGTGAGGTGATTAGTCGATGTTATTATAGCATATGGAGAGTTGGAGACTATTACTAATACATATCCTATTAGACTTTTTAACTTTTTTAAATTTGTATGATTTGAATTGTGAAATTTTGAACAAGTTTATTCTTAACATGCGATATGTCATATATTTATATATAAAAAGGTTTGTTACAATAATACAAATGCTATAAATTGATGTCATATATTTATATATAAAAAGGTTTGTTACAATAATACATATGCTATAAATTACAAAATTGACACAAATATATACATATATGTGCATTTGGGCAGCACATATATGTATATATCTAAAGAATTTCTACTACAGGGCGCCTTAGGTTCTGGGCACCCGCATAGGCATTTGGTGTGGGTGCTAGGCTGGCCGCTTAGCGTTTTTTGAAACCTTGGTCTTCATAGGTCTTGAAACACTCCTAAATCACTACAAATCCAGTTTGAGCGTGGATTCATGAATTTGGAGCTCCAAAACAATGCAGATCTGATTATCTTTAAAGAATTGTAATGAAATCCAGAAAATGGAATACAAGATTGAATATTTTAGGGCTCAAATCAATTTTCTTTTTTTAGATTCATGATTGTGGTGGTCGAGATGGTAGACCTGTAGAGTTTTGCTTCCAAGATGGATCTTGGAATGGTGGACTTACTACAATAGGTGCATCCTTGGACGTACCTAAACCCGTCTTTTGGGCTTTGTTAATTTCTCTTTGTTGTGTCTTGTGTATTTTGGATATTGGAAATTTAGCTTGCACATCTTTATGGAATCCAAGTAAATGGCACTTATCCTTGCAAAGGAAGGGGAGGAATTGATTTCCTTACACGCACATATGGCCTCTCTTCATAGACTTGGTGATTTTATCATTGATATACCTGTCCTATTCCCATTTTCTCTTCTCTATTTGACGGATAGGTTTTGATTTGTATGTACTCTTTTGACTGATCCCTCATTAGTACATTGCTATTTATTAAAAAGGAAAAGAAAAGGACTGCGCATTGGATTTTTTTTGACCAAATTTTGGTTTTCTATGCAAAAGGAATGATGGGTAAATTTTGCTAAGGGGATAAAGTCATAATTTTAACATTTATTTTCTGGAAGAAATTGACTCTTTGTATTAAGTGTCTATGTATAGATTACATGAATGGAGTCAAATCCCAAAGAAACCAGGCATGAGTGCAGTTATTACGAAAACTAAATCCCTCTTAGTCAAAACTAAGAGGAATTAATTACAAAATTTTGGCTGGATACCCCCCTTTAGCTAAGGCATCTGCTGCTGCATTTGCCTTGCGCCATATATGCTTAAACGAAACTTGCAATGGTCCTCAACTCGAAGATTTGGTCAAAAACTGGCTCAGTTTCTAGGGGCATGGATATGATTTTGCTTCCCAAATAATAATGTTCTTTAAATCCTTTTCAACTAAGAAGTGAATGACCCCAATTGGTATCAAGCCGTTTAGGCCCACGAGGGGAGACTGTACCTTGGCTATCATGGAGCTTGTTGTACCAATCGAGTGGAATTGGTTTTAAAATTACAACCTATATCCCCTAATTCTTGTATCACCTAGAGAGCAGCCATCAAAGTTGACTTTGATGACCCCTAGACTCGGATGGCATCTTGTGCTTCATCTTGGGATAGACAATACTCTAGATGTTAGAATGTGCCTCCAATTGCTTGGAAAATCCTCCAGTGAGAAATCCTGGATTCTTCACAACTACAGAATTAAAAAACCTGATGCGGTCCCTTATTGTTTCTATTCGAGCTTTTTGACTCTCAAAAATAGTGCTCGTGTACTCCATCTTGAGGGCCCATATTGTGGTTAGATCTGAGGCTTGCCATAGGAAGAGTCCTAAAGAAGGGTAAGGGCGGGATAAAATTGCCGTGAAGAGCTGTTGCATGGAGTGTTGTGTTTCTCAAACCCAATGGGAGTTTTAAATCATGGAAGACCAACTTTGGTTTTTCACATTCTTACTATATTGATTTCTTTCCTCTAGTTGTGTATGTGTGTGGGTGGTTGTGTTTGTCTGTGTGAGTATACATTCGCAACCACATGCACTCATACGCTGCTAATTATATTTTTCAGTTCTTTTTATTTTCCTGTTTTTTATTTTTTCTACTCCATAGTGTGATGAGATAATGTGCTTCATTTTATTTTAGAATACTTGGTTTTTAGTTGTATTTTAAGTTTGACATGGTTTCCTGTCCTTTAAACGGGCGAACCAGTGGGTGTGGAAATTGTATGCAGACGTTTTGGCGTTTCGAATTTATGCTTATTTTATATATTCTTGCGAAACAGATAGAAATGTTAGAGTACAGGAGGGGGAGGTTGGCTTTGGAGCCTCTCACGTGGACTAGCATCTCATCTCAATTCAATGGCTCTAGATCAGATGGAGAAATGGATTCTTTGGAATTCAGGAGGGTCTTATGTGAAGGTGTTTTCGATGAGAGTAAATCGGTTTATATAGGTCCTCGCTCTAGGAGCATTTCTGGAGTAACAGAAAATGGCTATTATGTGGTGACACCTCTAATGCCCGTTAAGAACAAGTCCGACAGGTAACTGCTGTGGTGTTTTAGGCATTCATATACATACTTTGATGAATTTTTATAGTTATGAAGTATATTCTTATACACAGCAACACATGCCTGTATGTCAATGTTTGTGGTTATATTGAATCTTTTAATCATCATTTTCTGTTATAGTTAGGGCTCAGTTTGGATGTCAAAGAAAAAAATATGCACATTGAAAAAAAATGCAGTTTTTTTCCTCCTCAATTGAGAAACATTATCGTTTTATTTTATTATGTTGGTAGACTGTTTGGATGTCTGTTAAAATATGAGAAGAAAATTTTATTTGCCAGATATATCTGTTTGGATGCGTTGCAATACATTCTAAATTCGTATTTTTTCTTTATTTTTCTCATTACATAAAAAAGTTTTGACCAACCTTACATAGCATGCATTTTGTATGCCTTTGACTCTGGACATGGAATCACATGCCTTTAGGCATTATAAAACAGTGAAATAATATGCTTGAGATCTCATGGTTTCAACATGTAAGACTTCGGAATTACATGTTTTAATTGTGATCAACCTTTTCTTTTATTGTACTATAAAAACCTTCCAAATATATTTTCACATAACTTCGAATAAATATCAAATTTGGAAACCAATTTCAAAAACTGAAAAAAAGTTGGGAGAAACCCCTGAAAAAAATATATTAGGCTATTGGAGGAGATTGAAGAGGTATATTAATTCAATCATTATTTTTATTAGTCTACTATTGTGGTTACGTTGTGTAATTTTTATTGTTTAAAAATTATTATTTTTTGGATTTTATACTACATTTTTTGTGATAGTTGGATTGTGTTTCTTTACAACTAATGTAGTCATATTTTAAATTTGTATATAGTTTTTGCTAAAACATGTTTACACACATGGGAGATAAAAAAAAAAATACACTCATATAACAAATGACTCGGGCTTAAATAGTTTAAACTAGCATGGCAAGTCTATGCACGAAAGTACTGATAGGCAATTTGAAAAACATCTCTTTCAGGGGCGATATAAGGGTTGTTAAATGTTAAATTTGATTTTCGAGGTGTGTTGTTATTTAGAAATAAATTTTGTAAATACCAACAGACAAAAATGAATTTTGTAAAGTTCAATTCTGAATTTTGGAAAAGTATAAAAATCAATGGTTTATAATTTTTTTCTAAGGAATATTATTTCGATTTTTTAAAATTTTTCTTTTTATTTTTTTTGCGTATTCTTGAACTCCATAGAGTAGCTGAAAATGGCAGAAAAGTAACTTGAAATATGAAATTTTAAAGAAATTGATAAGAAATCCCAAACCCAATTTACACAATTTCAGTCTCTCTAGATCTGTAGTTTATTCCGATAAATGTACAACATAGAGAGAATGAGAAGAACCCTGAAAAGAACCCAGAAAGCACGAGCAGGGAGAAGTTCAATATTATTATTAGAGCGAGAGTAACTGGGCAAAAGAGGTGAGACGTCCTTTACAAACCTTCCTCTGCAAATGTTTTGAGGTTGTAAAACATCTCCCTATGCATACTCAGAAAACCACTCCATTAAATTTAGATAGACAAACTCTATGTTACAGAGAAAAATTCCACTCCCAAGACCCGAAGAATCACGGTTCCTACAGATATCGAGCAAAACCCTAAACTTCTAGAGAGAGGAAGAGAAGGGAATCTAGGAGTATAACCGCTCGAAATGCTGGGGAGAGCTCCGTGAAATTACAGGTGCGGCTTTCTAGAGAAAGAAAGATGGAAAGGTTCATTTTTTAGAGAGAAAAAGTCGAACTCCTACTGGGAGAAGGAAAGAGCTGAAGATGAGAGAAGGAAAGAGCTGATGATGAGAGAAGGAAAGAGCTGCGAGATGTGCTTGAGAGTGGGAGTGAGGCTTTTGTAAATACAACTCAGAGCGGGCGGGAAGGTTTAGGGGAAAGGCACGAAGACGGAAGCAAAAAAAAATCAGCATAGTTGAAGTTGAGAGAAGGAAAGAGCTGTGAGACGTGCTGGAGAGTGGGAGAGAGTCTTTTGTAAGTGCGACTCAGAGCGGGAAGGTTTGGGGAAAAGGTGTGAAGATAGAAGCGAAAAAAAATTTGAGCGTAACTCAAAATTTTTTTGCTCACATTTTTGGGCAATTTTTTTGGGCAAATTTGGCTTAGCGTCATAATCTGTTTTGTTGGGGAATAAAATCTAATGGGGTTATCCAAACGGTTACCAGTTGCTATCTCAATATTTTTTTCTTGTCATTTGAAAATATTACAATTTTGGATACATCCAAACTGGCCCTAGTGTATATTAGCATTTTGTATGTAGAGGCTCATGGAATCGATGTTTGTCTACTGCTGTTGATTTGGGATTTTTTATGATTGGTGGTATCTGATGGTGAAAATTTTACATAATCGAGACATGAAAGTTCCATTGGAGCATCATGGAGCACATACAACACCAGTAGATTTTGAGTACAAATGAAAGTGAATTAAACATGCTTGTCTATTTAATAATGAAAAACCTTAATTGTTTTTCCATCAAACACACTCTTTTCCTTCTTTCCTCTTAAATTGTAACTTGACACATTCCATATATCACATTGCACTTTATGGTGCCCTCTGCTGCCATCAGCACCAAGTAATTGTAGTCTCTCCTAAAGTTCGTTAGCTCTTCCTTTCTCAATATTTGCAGTTGGCTGTTTATGTCCATTGCCCATTGGTGGAGAATGCAACTCTAACATTATCAAGGGTTTGTTTGGATGACAACTATATTGGGATAATTCGACAATATGGGCAACTGCAACCTTAAGAAAGGAAATGATTGAGTTGACCTTTCAGCTTGCTTTCCGGACCTTCCGAGCAAATAGTTTGAGCCACAAGAAAAAAAAACCAGAATTCGAGAGCAGTTGGAATGAGCTCCAGTCTCATTGCAAATGAAAACCAATTTTTTTTTTGCCCCCTTTTCCACAGTCCTCTCCATATTTCTCTTTTTGCTTCTCAAAGTCCTCTATTCGCCTCTCAAATTCCTCTTAGTCTAGCTCCGCCCATTCACAAGGACTCGTTTCTATGTCCAAACATCACATGCCAGCAGATGTGGTCACCATCATTGGTACTCAAGATATAGTGTCTGGAGAAGTAGATAGATAGGACTAGTAGTTGCTCGATGAGGACCTAGCTTTATTGCAAGCCAAAAACCTCACTAAACAACATGTGATTTTCAACAATCGTTGATTAAGTGATACCCTAATTCCCAGCCCAATCTACTCTCCTCTTTCATTTGTCATGTCGGCCCTTTCTCGCAGCTTTCCTCGTGCCAATGATTAGGTGGTAGTCAATCACTGTACACTCCTTTAGCAACTCACAACTATCCAACTGTTCCATTTCAGAAAAGAAAATAAGCAGAAGGAAGAAATAAAGCCCCACCAAGGAGGTGCCTATGATTCGGGATCTTGCACTCATTTTTGTTAAGCCCAGATTTTTTTCACCAGATTGTGGGTGGATTGTTTAATGGCACCTAAGATAGAATCCCTCAATGAGCGAAGTTATTGCTCAGAAATTGTTGCCGCCATTGCCTATGCAATAATAATGACTGTAGTAATCTCAGGATCTCTAGATTGATGGAATTTATTTGATCGATATGACAAGCTTAACCAGCCGCACATACCTCAAAAATCTATGACTGAGAGATGACTGGAATTTCTTCTGAGAACTTAACCAAGTTTTCACTATCAAACCACCAGAAAATAAAAAAAACAAAAAGCAAAAAAAGAAAAAGAAAGAAATTTTCACGTATCTAATTATATGTTTATGATTGAGATGGCCACTTGTGGACCTTAAACTTGCTAACTGTGGTTTGATCTTGATTTTCCATGGTAGCTTCTGGTTGATGAACTATTGTAATTGGGTGCTTTATGCTGAGATGTGGTACCTGTGGTTTGATCTTAATTTTCCATGGTATCAAGTGAAATTATTGAATTATATAGTTAGTAGATGCAATGTTTTGGGTGAATTAGTAGCTGCAGAGTTATTCTTTTATTTTCTGCACTGTGGTTTCATTAGTCTGGATACCATGATTTATCATTGTAAGTTAAGATCTAGAGTTGATTTTGTTATGTTAGAACTGTTTTGGCAGAAACTTTGTTATTGGTTTTGGCATCACATAATCATTACAGAGGTAAACCTGTTTGTTATGTAAAGCACAACCCACTCTAGAATGAGAGAGGTTTGGTGTTTCTCGTACATGTGTGACAAAATATATATGCGAATTCTGGATTAACTCTTGTAAGAGATTGAAAAAGTGCATTGAGTATAAATCAAATAAATCAATCTATTAATCGAGTAGTACCTTCCATACTAATTTGTCAAGCTTCTTTTGCTTTTGTGAAGTCTATTGAGAAAGCATCTTGTCAGTGTGCAGCTACCTATTCTGGTTAATAGAGGATGGGTTCCTCGCAGCTGGCGAAACAAATTTGTTGAAGCTGCAGAGGAAGCCAAGCAGCCTTCACATACGACACTATCTGGGATAGAGGAGAGCAAAGGAAGCTTTTGGTCAAAGTTTTGGCCTAAAAAATCTGAAGTTGTTGAGGTCATTGCAAGACATCTTATTTTGCAGTATGGTTATTTATCTTTACCTTTTTAGAATATTAAAAAGATAATTAAGATTGCCCGAAGTCAGTCACTATCAATGGATATTTAATACCTTTTCTTTCAGTTTTTCTTTAATAAACATTTTCTGTTCTTAGCGTTGTTGAAGCCCAATATTTGTATGTTACTCTGAACAAATTTGGAGATTCAGCTAATATATCCCAGTTTTAAAATAAAAAACCATTTTATTTTAAATAACAAATTTAGCTAACCTTCAATTTAGCCAAAACTTGGAGATTCGATCCATTGTTTCCAAACCACAGATGAAATGATTTGGCTGAATTTCTGGCATCCATTCCATTTTCATTTTATAGTTAAAAGACTGTTATTTTTTTAGTGAATAAAATCTTGTGGAACTCATAATGACGACCATCGGGTGGGTAATCTGGCCTGTTCGGGCCATGGGCCCTTAAATTTGAGATTTTGGACGCCCGAACAGGCCAGATTACCCACCCGACGGTCCTCAGGCCAAATTTAGTGGCCCCGGAGGCTAGGCCTTCCGACCCATTGCCTTCCTTAATTTTAAATGCAGTTTTTGGCATTAAAACATTGTGGGTTTCTTGCTAATTGCTGGTAAAGCTTTGCTAAGGACGACAAGTTCTTAAATCATTTAGTTTTTCTCTTGCAGGTTCAAGAACCTAAAGTTGATGCGGTAAAAGTTATAGGGGTTGTGCGTGGAAGTGAGAAACCAAGCATTTTTGTTCCCGAAAATGATCCTGGTTCTGGTCAGTGGTTCTATGTTGATGTCCCGGCAATTGCTCGTGCTTGTGGGATTCCCGAGAACACAGTTTATGTGGAAGATATCAACGAAAACGTGAATCCGAGTTATCCATATCCAGTACCCAAGGGTGTCAATTCTTTGATCCATCATTCTGTCATGCCCCAGGACCATCTGAACTATACCTTGACCTGGTATGTTCTTCTCTTGCCATTGGTAGTTTTTCCTTTTTCTTTCTTTGGAAAGAAGTTCACTGGCTTAAAATTTTTTTGTGCAAAGACAGTAGGCCAATAGACAATTATTAGAAACTATTAGGAGTGCCTAATGCCAAAGGGGAGTCCCTTTAGCCCATATTAGCCAAATTAATGGCCAAGGATTTCTGATGCAGCTATACCCATGCAAATCCTCTATCCCCCAACGTCCAGGCAAGTCCTCTTGGCCACAAAATAATAGTCATACTTATACAATCTTTTAAAACTGAGGGCAATGCATAAGGCTTTGTACCCTTGTGAACTTGATAACAACCAATGAGCTTAGGAAACTTTAAAGGAACTCCACAACAGCCTTTAGAAGTATCTATCTGTAACAATGTTTAAAAACTTGGAACTCAATGTCCAACTTAAACCGAGTCAGCTTGCCGAGTCTAATGGTTAACTGGGGAAACTATACAAATTTCTCAAACTTTCATGGTGAATAGAAATTCTTTTATTTTTTCGGGTAATTCAGTGGGTAAAGGATCCCCTACCCATGGTAAGAATGGAACTCAAGATGTCATGTTGTTGCAACCACCAACTTGACCACCTGTGCCTTGAGTCCATTCCTATTGAAATAAAATTTCTTGTTGAAGGAATAGCTTCTTTGTATTGGATGTACGGATTTCATGTATTAAACTTAAACCACCTTTTAAAACTGAGGGCAATGCGTAAGGCTTTGTACCCTTGTCAACTTGATAACAACCAATGAGCTTAGAAAACTTGAAAGGGACCCCTCAACAGCCTGTAGAAGTATCTATCTGTAACAATGTTTAAAAACTTGAAATTCAATGTCCAACTTGGTCGGTGCAAAAACCGATTCAGCTTGCCGAGCCTAATGGTTAACCCGGGAAGCTATACAAATTTGTCAAACTTTCATTGTGAATAGAATTTCTTTTTAATTTTTTTGGGTAGTTCAGTGGGTAAAGGATCTCGTACTTATGCTAAGAATGGAACTCAAGACATCATGTTGTTGTACCCACCAGCTTGACCACCTATGTTTTGAGTCCATTCCTAGTGAAATAAAATTTCTATTTGAAGGAATAGCTTCTTTGTATTGGGATGTACAGATTTCATGTATTAGTGGGTGATAAAAAATTGTGGTATGTATAAATTTAATTTGTAATAAATTGTATCAAATTACTCCTGAGGATAGAAGTCTTGTGGTATGTACGATGTAATTTGTAAGAAATTGTATCAAATTGCTCTTGAGGATAGAAGTCCTGTAATCAATCAGAAAATTTGGTCTTGAGGTACCATCTTTGGTAAGGGAGTCCACAAGTGCATTTGCCTCTCACGATGAACATTTGAAGTACCACTTGTAGTGATCGAGAAATCTCGAGAATCTGGTAGAAGATTGATTATGATCTCCAAAGACGGGGGAAGTACCTCTTTTGCCCAATTTGTAATTCTGAGAACCCCTTCGAACAATAATGAGGAACCCCAGGTTTTTTTGAAGAGTTTCACTCAGACCAGCAAAGCCCCAGGCTTAGTGAGAGTAGAATTTGTGAACCCAATCGGACCTTGGTAAGTCTATATAGTTTCAGCCTATTTGCATATCCACTTTGCAAGTGGTTGAATAAGTGATCCTGGTCTCCTCATTGCTGTTGCACACACTAAGTAGGTAATGGTTGCCTCTCCTTTGAATTTGATCAAGAGTGAGGGCATGGTTGGAAGGAAATAAGCAGCCATGTGCAGGCCTGGACATTGGATGGTGCTGGTGTGAGCCAGGTTCTCATGGGAATGATGAGGCTGTAGCCGTTGGGGTTAAGGGCATCATAGAAAGAGGATATTGCAAACGTACCTGAGAGAGCAAGGTAGCTTCCCACTACCCCTTTCCAGGCATTTGAGGTTTGGCCGTTTGGGCATTGACTGATCCTTTAGATAGCATTGAGCATACTTGAGTCACTTTTTGAGCTCCTGTTGCCACAAGTGGCCTTCTTGGATGGCATAGCGCCACCACCACTTGTCAAAGTGTGCCTTTTTCCTGATGCCCAGGCCTCCCGCTTTTTTGGGTTTGCAGACAGTATTCCATCCAACAAGATGGAGTTTATGGGCTCCTCCAGCTCCACTCCAGAGGAAGCCCCTCTTGAGCTGTTTGAGCCTGTTAGCAATGGCATCTGGTATCCTAAATAACGACATCTGAAGCACAAGAATGTTTGGATGGTGGATTTGATAGAGTGATCCTACCTCCAAGATAGGAATCTACACTTCCACGCAGCCAGTCTGCATTTGAGCCTCTCAACTACATTGTCCTATTGGGATGTTTTAGGTTTACCTGTGCACAAAGGGAGGTGTAAACTTTTGTTAGGTATTGTATTCATGCCACAACCCATTTTTTTGGCCATCTCTTGGGCTCTGCTGAGGGTGACCTTACCCCCGTGAATTTAGCTTGCCTTTTTTTTGTGTATGGTGAACTCAAAACACATGAGGAATAACCCAAGATTGTCTACTTGCTGAGGGTTGCATCGCAAAAGATGAGTGGGGAAATAAAGGGTCCCCTCCGATATATGGAGAAGCCCTGGACCTATTTTGTTTATACAAATTGGTGATGGACCCACTGAAGATTTATGCCATTATAGGAAAGTAGAAGGAGCACATAGGTTCTCCTTGGCAGAGCTCCCTCAAAGAACAAGAAAATCCCTTAATGCGTGTTTGTTTGGCTCAAAGATATCTTCTGGAAAGCTGAATGTTTTTAAATCTTCTGGAAAGTTGAATGTTTTGTTCTGAAAGGTTTAAATAAGTTCTGGGTACTGTGTTTGATAACTTACTGGAACGTTACAAAAGTTTGGGGTTTTATGTTTGATTATCTGTTGAAATGTTGAAGAAGTTCTTATTATCTGCTGAAATGTTGAAGAAGTTCTGGGTAGCTTTGTTTGATTCACCCTAAAACTTTTGAATTGGAAACCTGTCAACCCAGCTTGAACCGTTTATTCATTTTTAAAGTGATATGGGGAAGATTGATGAAGGAAATTTATGACATTTCTAATCGCCTAATTGCATTCCAAAGTTCATATTATTATTATTACCATTATTATCAACTTTGTTTCATATTTTGAAATACCACCATAACAAAAGACTTAATATTGTTTCTTCATAATATGTCTCAAAACTTGTAATTGAAAACCAAGTCACAAGTTTCCTAATTTAAGGACTTAAAATAGAAATCAATATATTTTCGTGACAATTGTGGGTATACAATTTGTTGAGTCTTTTTACAATTATGCAGTGGAATAGATGTTTAAATCTCATAAGTAGGTAGTTGATGCCTTTCTTCCTTATCCAAATAGAAACTCTCTCTCTCTCTCTCTCTCTCTCACACACACACACACACAAACACACACACACATGCACACTTATATCTTTTGGTGGTCGTGGCAATTATGGATATGTTTTCATGTATTCTATTGGACTGTGCTATTGTTTGCCCAATAATTTGGCAAATTTCCACAGAAGCCTAATAATTTGGTAAATAATAGTATAGGAGCCAACCACCAAATAGTAGTAAAGGAACCAACCACCACGACATTACTTGGGTACGTCAAACCAATAAGCCATCCAATAATTTGCACACAACTTAGTGATATACATTCACCACTCATGCATCCATATCCCCTCTAAAAAAAATCTCATTCAACAATAACCTGTAATAGCTTGAGCACAACATACAAACCCACATTCATAGTTCCTGCATCCATATACAACCAGTAAGAAACCAGCCCATTCAACAATAACCTGTAATAGCTTGAACACACCACTCATGCATCCATATCCCAACCTAAAAAAAAAATTTCCATTCAACAATAACCTGTAATAGCTTGAGCAAAACATACAAACACACATTCACAATTCATGCATCCATATACAGCTAGTAAGAAACCAGCTATTCAACAATAACCTGTAATAGCTTGAACACAACTTAGTGACATGCATCCATATACAACCTTGAAGAAACCAGCATTGGTGCTTGTCCCATATTGTTCCCAATTTTAAAAAGAAAAAAGACAACAATTACAACTATTGAGTTAGCCCATCCCAGCCAAAACTTGGTTGTCTCATGAGTTGTTTTACTTCCATGTACATTGAACCAAACTGTTTGAACTTACTCTTCAGCCATTCCAAGTCATAAAAGTTCCCAGAATTGCTTACCATGTACTGTATCATCCGGTTCCATGCGTCTTTCTTGAGGCCCTCCCTTTCTTGACCTCTTTCAACAAGAGATCAATGAATTGGGCCTCCTCTATAGGGTTCCACTGGCTCATATTGTGGTGGTAATCTTTGGCAGTTATAATAAAGCCTCGATCCTTTCTTTAGTAGGTCAACTGGTATTAAGGTGATGCATATCAACCAACACTGGTTGAACTAAAGCAGGAAGCCAAACAACACCCTTCAAATCTCAAGCCACAATCATGCCTTAGAACTATAAATTATAAAAAAGTACTATGTGCATTGACAGAACAATGCACTCCTCAATAAGGACAGCCATATACAATGAGTAAGAAACATCTATGATATATCCTGATCATAGTTGAGTTGCTTGCAATGCTTGACAAAATCACCTTACCAAACAACAATAACCTGTAATAGCTCAAGCGAAACCTGCAACCACACATTCACAATTCATGCATCCATATACAACCGTATACGAAACCAGCCCATTCAAAACTATCTTGTAATAGCTTGAACACAACTTAATGACATACATTCACCACTCATGGATCTATATCCCAACCTCAAAACAATATCTCATTCAATAATAACCTGTAATAGCTTGTGCGAAACATACAACCACACATTCACAATTCATGCATCCAAATACATCAATATACAAAACCAGCCCATTCAACATTAACATGTAATAGCTTGAGCAATGGAATGAACACAACTTATTGACATACATTCACCACTCATGCATCCATATACAATCAGTGAGAAACCAGCCCATTCAAAATTAACCTATAATAGCTTGAACACAACTTCGTGACATACATTCACTACTCATGTATCGATATCTCAACCTTTAAAAAAACATATCATTCAACATTAACCTGTAATAGTGGATAACATCCTTGGAATGGTTCCAAAGTTCGCTAATATGTTCTCATCTTAAATCTTAAAAAGAAAAAGGCAGCAATTAGAACTATAATGAAAGCAAAGATTTTGCACATGTTATAGTTATCGTGATTAACTACTGCATTGGAGCTTGGCCCAAATTGGTCCCTGTTGTAGCCATGGAAATGTTGCTGGGTAATGCAATCACATGTGCTTGATCTTTGTGGCATATTACGAAGTTTATTAGCTGCTTCTGCTTCCTCCCTTGTTCCGAAACCTTTGAACTCCGGGTTTTTTAAATATTTAACTTGATTATCGCCCTCAGCTCAAGAGTCATATACCCCCTGGCTGCCTGCCCTTAAAGACGATGTAGTAATTTTTGCGGCCCATTTCCTAGATAGATGAATAGACAAGAGTGACAAACGAAATATGAAACTGCATATACTTGAATTGCATGATATAGCCTATTGATATTAAAGCATCAAACCATCTGAAAAAGCCATAAACCCATCTAAAAACCACATATACTTAAATATATGGATAACTCATATAAATGTAGTTAAAATATCTGCCATTTGCATATCTCATAGAATAGTGGAGATGTCTGAAAATTGTAATACATAGTGGAAACATGCACATAAACTTGAATAGAGATGGTTTTGAAGTGGGAAAGCTGCCATAACATACAGTTCATATAAAAAAAGAACATACATGGTCAAATAACTGAATTCCAAAACTATAGAAACATACAGGGTCAAATAATTGCATTTCGGCAAAGCTTCACTATTACAAATCTATAGAAACAAAGAAACCTAGCGATTCACATTTGCTTGCCACAGCAGAGATGCAATTGCATTTCGAAGTTCAATGCCGTCATCATGATCGTTTTGTCCTTGAGTTGCTTGTGTATACTCATGTTCTGACCCTTTTGCATGTTCTCTCTCGGAATCTCATTTCTCGTCTAGTATTCGATCCTCGTGAGAACATGATGTTCGTATGCAAAATCGACGTCGCGATAAGAATGCTAACTTGTGTGCTAAACGGGTACCGCATTTGGTTCCTCAAAATAGGAAATCTAGCCTTCCACAGCTCGAATGTCCTTCCACCATGTTCTTTAGAGTTAAATGTGTGTCGTTTGTTGAACAACTCCTTATTTTGAGGAGATTGGGGTCCATTGCGAATTCACTCAAATGGTAACAGACTCTCTGATAGGATCCCAAGAAGCCATGTATTGTAGGGTAGCCCCCATCCATGAGGTAATAATTTACGATTCCATATTTGGGAAATGAGCGAGATAATGTGAAAAGAGAATAACATTGTTTCAATGGGCAATAAACATATCTTCACCTTCAGGAAGGGCCAACTGACCATCTTGCCTACTAATCGCATTATACAAGACTTTAGAGTCTGACGAAGAACCCTCCCATCCAGCAAGTACGTACTAGACCCGCATGTCAAACCCAACTGCAGCCATAACATTTTGGCTTAGGAAACCTTCCTATTTTGAAAGCGTTTATGCAAGATACTCCTACGCGCCAGGATATACGTCTCGCCAATAGCTCCTACACAATCCTGTTAGAAATCCAATGACAAGTACTATTATAGGAAGCATTCTATATATTTGTACCTACTTATAAATGACTCAATATTAGATTACCTTGAAATATGGATGAAATCTCTCCTTGTCATTTGCAATGTGCGTAAGCGTTTCATTGTTTGCAGGTTGTAGGAACAGGATTCCACTTGATTGACTGTCAATAATACTTTGTGGAAATAGAAACTTGTAGTTTGACTAGAGTGTTGGAAGCGTTCTTGGATCACCCTATTGCGCTGATCATGTTTTAGGGTGCTTAAGAATACTGCTACTTGTTCCTCAACCAACAAGTGTCCGTTTTGGCTGCAATTGGGTTTGACATGTGATTCTAGTACGTACTTGCTGGATGGGAATGTTATGTGTCAGACTTTAAAGTCTTGTATAATGCGATTAGTAGGCAAGATGGTCGGTTGGCCCTTCTTAAAGGTGAGGTTATGTTTATTGAAACAATGTTATTCTCTTTCCACATTAACTTACATTTCCCAAATATGGAAGAGGAAAATATTACCTCGTAGATGGGGGTACCCTACAACAAAGGTACATAGTATGCTAGTGTGAGCAAGCCCTTAAAAGACACTGATTAGAAGACGATGGATTTGGAAGCACATGCTTAAAGGGTAAGCAAACCATCGTTGCATGTCCCTCTTGTCACAATCAATTTGAGGCATGACATTCGGGGGGGTTGGGGGGGGGGTGGGGGGGGTGGCAATTTGTGGGTGTATTTAGGTATCAAAACCCCTGATCGGATGTCAAACCAATTTTATTAAACAATAGAGTACATAACTGGACTACACTGTAGCTGTCTTACCCTGACAACATGGGATCAAAACCCAGGGACAGCATCAGAATCCCGTATTACCCGACATACCATTGAAAGGTAAGGGGTACAATGGTATCCAAGTGGCTAACTATGGAAGCATAGTGTTGACTAGTCAAATATGTAGATGGTACTAATATACACTGGAACTGCTAGAATCTTCAGTAGACCATCAAAATGGTCTCAAACCGAGGTCAAATTTGGAGGATGCTCTCCTGAGCAAAAACATGAGTTTGGGATCCCGACGCGACACTGAACTCTCACACAGATGGCCGATAAGGAAACAATCATACCCCGACCTGATGGGCTTGTAAGGTCTCCAAAATGGGGGGCAAAGTTTAATATAAGAAGTTCTTAAGATGCGCTCCAAAAATTAGGATATTCTGATATCGGATGCATGAGATATGGTGTTTGTAAGTTGGAGTTCACTTAACAGTGATCTATTCACGAGCGATTTACAAAGCAACCCATGGCAAATGGTCGCCAATGAAGCTGAAATTTGGTAGAATAGTGGATTGACCCCTAAAAGCTTGTACTCAAAATTTCAGGTCAATATGATGCTGTTTTGATACCATTTTCAAAGTGATCTATGAAAGGCTCATTGATGACTATTCATGCCATTGCTGGTGGAATCGTGTTCCGCAAAAAATGGAAACGTGATTCCTTTATTTTAGAATCAACCTTCGCCTAGGGAAACGCCGAATCGAGATTTTGAAACAGAATCGCTTTTGTCATAGGCGATTCGGGTAACTATAGTTTTAACCCCGTGTAGCATTTTGGCTTCTGTGAAGGACACGCTCCCATCCCAAGCTCATATCCTTAGAGCCAAAGCAGGAGACTCAAATTCGTCATCTCCTACAGTGATCTCTTCGCTTCATCGCTTTAATTTACGTTTTGGAGTGTGATTAAGGCATCCTGTTAGCAACATATATGCCGGGGGTCTAAGAGGATCTGCCATATCCAGAACCTGGGGATTTGTTAAACCCTCATTTGTAATATTTGATATATATTCAGGCTGTTGCCTCTTTTGTGTTGCTTTCTCTGGTTGTTTGGAGTCATATATCAACACAAACACACACGTGGCATTAAAGGCATGCGTACATCAAACTCCCCATCTCCTTGTAACTGTCAGTCATTCTCTAGAAAGATCTACAAGTAGTCTGCATATTAAAGTATCCTCTTCACATCCTGACCATGTTCGACTTATATTGCTCAGGTGGTGACTAACAAGTCCAACATGGTCGCATATCACATCATATATATGACTGCTTTTTATAATCGCATAGGTCACACATATCTTTTCTTTGTTAACTTTTCTCTATGGACAAAGATTAAGCATGTAACCCTTCTTGACAGAAGTGTTGTTGGACTCGCCATCATGCATCCTAAGTCGTTCCAAGATTTTCCTAATGTAAATATCTCAAGACAAACAAAGGAGTATCTTTATAATGATCATGTTTGATCTCAACCTAAAGCACATAATGCACCTTGCACATGTTCTTCAAAACCAAATTGGAGGACAACCTCTCTTAAGTAAGATCGATTATCTGTTTGTCATCTTTCGCCATTTGGATGTTGCTGACTTAGAATGGCATAATCATGAAACTCCCACTATTCTTGACAATAAAATCCTTGTCAAGGAATGTCGTCTTAACATCTATTTGATTGAGTTTCAGAGATAAATGCGCTACAATGGCAAGTCTAAGGTGAAATGAGAACATCCTCAACAACGGGGAATCCGAGACATTACAATTCACGCCCTCAATTAGGTGAAGCCTTTCGCCACCTATTGGGCATTGTGCTTATCATTTAGTTCCATTGGTCTTTCTCTTTCTTTTAAATACCTACTTGTTCTTGTTGGCCTTTACCACTTGGAGTAAGATTACGAGTTCCTAGACTCGCTTGTTCTCGATGGAACCAATCTCTTTGCTCACTGTTGCAATCTAATTGCCTGTAACCGATTATCTTAGTGCTTCCTGAAGTGAACCCGGTTCATCCTCATCAATAGATATGTATGTCAAACTTTCCTCTTCAATCTCATAATGCCTCTAAGGAATTTTGCCATGTGCACTCCTGTAAGGCTCATGGATGAATTGTGACAGAATCCCATTGTCCTCTATGACCATGTGAATACTGCCAGTATCATCCTCTAGTGGAGGATTCTCCTCACTATTCTCTTGTCTTAGACCCAATCATCTTGTAGAGGTCTAAAGTCATGCTAGACTACCTCCTACTTGGGAACTTCGACTCATGAAGTCCACATTACATGATTCAACTTTCCTCAGGCCACCCTCTTCAGAGGTGGAACATATGACATACTAATTATAGTTCTCAAAGACATCTAGTGAGGGCACATGCTATGGACATCTAATCCAGCTTATTGATCAGCTGAGATGACAAGAACAACTTACATCAAAGGACTCAAATGGGATGGTTTGAGCTTTCTACTGGTCTATAACTTGTAAGGGGCTTTAGGCACAGATTTTGAAGGCTATTCAAGATTTATAAAGCAGTCAATAGAGCATCTCCCTAGAAATTCTCAGCGACATCTGTATATGCCATCATGGACCTCATCTTGTTCATTAGGGTATGGTTCCTTCTTCTCTACATCACAATATTGCTTGGGGGTAAAGTACATTATTTCATGCGAACAAATCCCATGATCCTTATAGAACATTACAAAAGTTCATAGATGTACTTGCGCTTTCTGTCAGTTCTAAACTCAACCTTCAACTTAAAACTCTTGAAGCAATAAATTGTCTCAGATTTGTGAGATTGAGTTTACAAAACCATAGTGTGATTAGTCATACTGGGATCTGTCATGGGCCTTCATGTCGAAGAGACACGTGAATGAATGATATATAGTTTTTTCGATATTTGTTCCTTGGAAAAGGATGGAGGTCAGCAATCACATCCTTTGATGCCCTAGTAGTCTATGTCCATGAATATAAAAAGGAAATAACAGGAAATTACATGGATTTCGAGGTTTATTCTCACTGCTATTCGCACATGTCTCATTGGATTTAGGTACTCTCTTGATCTTCAAGTTTCAAGACAATCGAATATCCAAAATAGCTCAAAGCAAAAATTTCGCATAGCGAGAAGGGACCAGTGGTAGTAATGAGTAACAAATCATATTTGGAAGCTAGACTCCCCAAGTGTGTTTGCATCGCTGATGCAAAAATCCCACTAGTTTGTGTAATATGATAATGGTCACTACCCATAGTGACTTCCAAATCAGATTGCCTACATTCTTCGAATATGTAAACACATTATATGAAACAAATCCAAACATTCGGGGCAAAAAGGGGTCCAGAGAGCTTGATAAGCAAGTGGGACCCTACTGGTTGCATTCTGTGTCTCGGGCTACCCCCTGAAACTTGTATTATATGTCCAATCATGGCGCTTGAATGCTAGGTTATGCCATCTAGAAAACTCGTGTCTAAATAGTAAAATTCCATCCTACCTTGAGGCTGCAACTATCCCTCTGTAAGGCTGAGGCCACACTTGTTCTATGCGGCTACTCAACAGACCATGAGTCTACATCTGCTCTATTTAGTGGGATCTTTGTGGCTGTACAATTAGGGCCTCACTTGGTTCATGCAATCACGTATGTATGACTTCAGAATGCAGGGGCATACTCACATGCCTTTTATGCATCCCTGGTCGCACCTAGCAACTGTATGGCTTTAGGACAAGTGTGGCTACACATATAACTAGCACACCTACAATTGCACATAGCAGTGTGCGGCGTCAGGCCAGAATCCACACAATGCTACAAATACATGTTCACAAAACTACAGGCGTGGAATCCTCACATGCGAATGCACGGCTCTCGCATATACGGGTGCTGCCCAAGTGGTGTGCAACCACCTCTTGGGTGCACCCTTGGTACCACATTGTGTGTCCGCCATTTGGGACCGACCTTGTGCTGCCTGGTGGTCCTCCAACCCTCATTTACAGCTTGCATGGACCCCGTAGGACCTCTGCACTGGTTCAGCACACTGGATCAGTGCACATGGATGCGCTACGCTCGCCCAACGCGCATCTAGTGCTCCACTGTGGTCCTGCCAGGGTCCACTGTGGGTGCACCACGAGCTTGTGTGCTTCTAGCACTAGTCCAGCAACTCATGCTGGCCCCCCCAATGATCATGTGCGCTTCTCGTGCGTGTCTAGCAATTGCTGCAACAAGACAACCCATCTTTTTTTTCCCCTTGCTCAAGCAGACCACATGGGCCGTCAGATCTAAGAGGTGAACCTCTATCAAGGGGCTCTGATATCAATGTTCGACTTAGTGGGCGAGTCGCCAAACAGCAGAAATGCAAACAAATATACGCATAACCCCATGGATCTGATAGAGGTTACATACATTTTCCGACGCTGATTGCCCTTACGATTGGTGTGGATGAGTGGATGTCTCCTTTTCTCCATGCGCTCAGTTACTTAAGGTTGAAAGTTTGTTGCCTGTATCCTTAGGTCTGCTTTATGATTACTAAAACTAGAAGACAAATCCGGAGCCTTTTATGGACGGCTCGAGAGTTCCTGAATTGCTAATGGGGTTTACATTTTCCTAGGGTTTCTAGACAGAAAAAACTAGAAGAGAGAGGAAGAGGGGCCATGGGTCTAGAGAGTGGAGACCCTTTTCTGAGAGGCATGTCGTTTCCCATCCTTTAATAGTTCTCTCTCTCTCTCTTAACCTCTATATACAGAAATATCTAATGAAGTAATCTTATCCAAAAATGGAGTCATCTTTCCTATTTTAGAAAAGATTCCTTCCAATCAATTTTATCCCCAGTTGAGAATTGATGTCTCATATGATTCCCTTTCCTTAATTTGATGATATGGATATCCTCCTCTCTATTAACCGCTAAAAATACTGAAAATACCATGGAGATCCTTGTACCCAAAAGTTGGCAGAATACAAATCCAACAAAACATAAATATGTATACACTAGCTCGTATCTTCTACTAATTCACATCTTATCACATGCCAAAAAAATTCATCTCCTTGTACCCATTGTTCTGCAGTGAGATTATCAACTGAGGACTGAATATGTTCGTGTGTTTGATTGACATTTGTTGACATTGTTCAAAGGAGGAAAACAATTTCTGCTTCACTTTCTAAACGTATCTTATTTAGCTGGCACATGGGATGGCTTTGATATGTGAGCAAAGGATTACTTGTTGATTTTGCTGTGGCAGTGACCTCCATATGAACTGCTCTCTCTCTTTCTGCCTGCTCTCTTTGTTCAAGGATGAGTAGGGTTTTTAACTTTTGCATTGTGGGTGCACTTTAACTTTATAGGTATTCGCTCTCAGCTGCTGTGACTTTCATGGCTGCAAAGGGGATATTGCCAAAAAAGAATCGGAGATAGCAAAGTATTGGGTGTGAGTTATTTATCTCAATTTCTTGGGTTTTTCTTTTTCTTTCATTTCCTTGTTCATTTCTTTTGGGGCAGCGTCAAATATTTAACAACATCCATTCTTTCTCAAATCAAGAACTAGACTTCTAACATCAAAGCTGCTGGCACACCGTTTTTTAAGGAAAAGTATACCATTACTGTGTTAGGCTTATTGTGCTGTGGTGTATGGTAATACTCCTTTGTTGTTGACTTGGGCGTGTTTTTGGTATTTGGAAATATTTTGGGGCATGTTTGGAATCTAAAGTAGTGGTTGATGGACCAGGAGGCTCATGTTGTATAAGTTTTAGGAGGATGTTTCAAGGGTTCCTTGGGAGTATTTTGTACCTAGTGAGAGGTACATGAATAAAGTGAAGGAGGTAGAAAGTTTGCTCTGTAGTAAATTATGTGAAATGATTTTTTGCTGAGGTGGGAGAATTCATTTTTTCCCTTGTGTAAACCCCAAGCTTGAAGTATTTACAGGAACCACTATTATTCAGGAAAAATATACAAAGAGACCATTTACTTTTGGTATCAATAGGTCATAATTGCTCGTCTATCAGATTTCAAAACGGATGGTTGACTGTTCATTGACTAGGTTCAAAGTTTAAAGACATTTTTTTCAAATTTTATGACACATCCCAAGTTGTCAAATTTAAAATAGGATGGCTAGAGTTTTTTGTAACCTTGTAACAAAGATAAATGTCTCATAGTAGACAATCCCTATTATTGATGCACAGCTGGCCAATCTCAAAAAACAAATGTTCTGAAATCTTACTCTTACCAGAAAAAGAAAAAAGGTGATTGTCCAATTTTTGGATAGTAAGATCTACTAGTTGAAGAACTCAATATTCATTTCTTTTTCAAATAATTATATGGTGATTCATCGGCGGATACTAAAATTTTAGGGAAAATTGCAGATATCCCCTGAACTTGAACTTTCTTAGCAACCTTCCCCCAACCAACGTTTTTATCCCAAAAGTTAATATATCCCAAATATATATATTTTTTTAACCCAAAAACATAATTTTCTAGCAAATACCGTAGTCAAAAGTCATAGTTATTTGAACCAAAATGCCCTTGTTCGTATAAGCTCGTGTCACATCCCCGTAGCATGTGCAATAATGACCAAAGGTTAACTGTCGGATCGATACATAATAAAACCATTGCCGGACACCTATGCGTAGCTGTCGGACCGCATGAACAATATGCTGGACTGCAGTAAAAATTGTGATAAAAAAGTTGTTTGTGGGGAGTATGTTTTAGGGTAAAAATTGTGATAAAAAAGTTGGTTGTGGGGAGGTTGCTAAGAAAGTTCAAGTTGGGGGTATATGCAATTTTCCCAAAATTTTATATAAACAAATCCTTCGCTCTTTTACTTGAGATAGTAAGCATATAGTATATGCTCCACAGGAGCATTAAATATGCACTAGTGAGTCATTTATTAGCAGAAAATTGTTTCATGCAGCGGGGATTGCATTTCTGCATATGTGGTCCTCGAGGTATAAAGCATCCATCTTAAAGATAGATGCAAATAGGTAGTCTATTTAAAAACAATTGAAACTAACAGTCCAAATATTTTCTTAATAGAATTTTTATTTTTAATTTTTAAAATTAATTTATTTTTTCATATTCATGATCTTCATGTTAGAAATTACTTGTCCTTAAAAATTAAGTAAAAAATCCATCTCAAAAAGTTATTTTTAAGAGGTGACTCATTTCTACATGGACTCATAGAAACTGTCTTGGCCCTTTTTTTTTTAGTTTTATTAGTGTTAACTTAAACTGTCATTAATAAGGAGAAAATACTCAAAAGTTTGAGAACAGGACGAGAGGGAAGAGGGAGAGATTAAGGGGGAAGCTTAGAGCATCTGCCTCGTCATTTTTCTCTTGATTGACATGACAAAAGATAACCTCTTTGCCAGTAGTGCCTGACTGAATTTCATCTAATAGCGATGTCCATTGCCAAGGAGTCGAATGTGGATGGGTGCACCAATTGATCACATTAGCGGTGTCATCCTCAACAATAAGATTTAGATGGTTGTGATTGAGTCTGAGCACACCTTCCTTAACCGTTCAAAGTTCAGCTTCATTAATGTCACAAAAAGGTAAATGACCATTGTAAGTGAAAATAGTCTCTCTAAGGTTATTTCTCGAGATACCACCGAAGTTAGCCGCACGAGGCAGAAGTCTGACACTACCATCAAAATTCAATTTAAGCCAACCTATTGGGGGTGGAGGCTAGCAGGCTGGCTTAATAACCTTTTTAGGACTAAGCATCAGAAGTTCAGAGAATTGAGAATAGAAAACCTCTTTGGGATGGCAGCTAAGATTCAAGAGAGTCTGAGCCCATTGAATCATCCCTTATAGGATCTGTTGCTCGATGTACTCAGCATCTTGTGATTTCCCTACAAAGATTTTGGAGTTCCTCTTCTTCCAAAGGAACCATAGAGTAGCAGCAACAAGAGCAGCCCAATTCCAGAATGGACTGACAAAACGGCAATGGAGAAAGAGATGGCTACAGTCCTCAACATCCATTTTACAGAAAATGCAAGCATTGATCAGTATCTTGTTCCTCTTCCTTAATTGATCCCCAGTTAAAACTCTTTCTTGCTCCAAAATCGATAAGAATGCCCTAACTCTCTTGGGAGTCTTGACAGACTACACTTTAGTGAGGTGGTTTCAATTGTTGAAAATTCTATTGTTACTCACCTCTTTATAAAGTTATTTGACAAAGAAGGAGCCATCTGAAGTGATCTCCCAAATGAGTCTGTCCTTTCTTCCAGGGAATACCACAAAGGTATCAAGCATTTGTAACAATGATAGAAACTGTTGCTCAGTATTGTGATCAATTCTTCTGTTCCTCAAAGCAATGTTACAAAAACAGCTGGTGCCCTCTCCTTCCACCACTTTCGAAATTGTCACTTGTTTCGACACCATCAATTTGAAAACTTCTGGGAAAGTAAACTTCAGAGGTTCATATCCAATCCATTTCATGAACCATAATTTCTTAGAGTGTACATCCCCCACTTTTATTCTAACGTAGGTCAAGAAAATGTTCCTCACTTAATCGATGCCTTTCCAAATTGGGGATGAAGATCTGCCAACTGCTAATCTCTTGGGGAAAAGTCCTGTTTGGTCCACTCCATATTTTGCAAGGATGATCCTTTGCCATTCCATTTTTGGTTTAGAATTCATCCTCCACCACCACTTAGTAAGCAGAGCATCACTGAAATGCTTCAATCTCTGGATCCCAGACCCCCTTCATGTTTAGGTCGACATACCTTCTCCCACTTAACCAAATTATATTTGTGCTTCTCCGAGGTACCACTCCACAAAAAGATTCTCACAAGAAGTTCCAATTTCTTAAGCATTGAAGTAGGAGCTCGGTAAAGAGAGGAAATAGACTGAACTACTGAAGTATTATCTATCGTTGAATTGGTAATCCTCCCCCCAAAAGAAAGATACCTACCATCTATCCAGTTTATATTTTGCTCTCAGAATAATGGGGTCCCAAGTAGATATGGGCAGTCTACCATCTGCAAGTGGAACCCCTAGGAACCTTGAAGGTAGATCTTCTATTCCGCATCCTAGCCAAGCAGCCCAAATTCTCAGGTCCTTTGGTTTGCAATTGATCCCCCATTAATTTGGACTTTGAAAGGTTAATCTTAGGTCCCGATAGTCCCACTCTACATGATCATATGCCTTCTCAAAGTCCAATTTGCACTGAATACCAGAATTAGCTAGGCTTCTGGTTGAATGGATCACTTCTTGAGATATCAAAATTCCATCTGTGATTTATCTTTCTTTAATAAATGGCAGATTGAGGTTCTTGTATGACTTGGGAAATGACTTTCTTCAGTCTATTAGCAAGAACCTTCGCTAGGATTTTGTACACAAAAGTCAGGAGACTGATTGGCCTTATGTCTTGGAGAGACACCACCTACTGCTTTTAAGGGATATGTGTTATAAAAGGGGAATTAAGGGCGTTATTGACTGTTGCATCTGTATAGAAGTCATCAAAGAAAGTCTTCAAATCCTTTATAATATCCCAAAATTCATTCATAATAGCTTTGGGTGTTTGATCTTTGATCGAATAACTCACTGTGTATATTTGATTTTTGATGTTTGTCTTAAATAACTTTGACATGAAACTTGAGCATTCTCACTTCTCAGAAATGCGTTAATAAAAGTTAGAAAAAATCTTTTTGGTATAGAAATGCCCAAAATACCTTATGGGGTACTTTGGTCATTTTATTTTATTAGAAATGTTGGGGTGCCTCAGTGGAAACATGCCAAATTAGAATTGAAATAGTAGTATTAGATGTGAGATTAGGACTTAAGCTATCTCAATTAGATCAGACGGTTGGAGATACAAGTAACATATGTTTTTGTTGTAGATTGTGACACAAAGTTTTCCCATAAATATTCTTTGATTTCTAACTGTTTTTAACACTTTGCCGGTTCTTTAAGCCAAGCACATATCTTAATCATTCTAAAAATAAAATAAAGATGCATATTTTTTTAGAAGAAAAAAAAAATAAAGATGCATATTCCGTAAGGTTTAGAGAATAGTTTAGGAAATGTCTAGGAAATGGCAGTTACAGTGCAACTGAATTCGGCTTTTGAGGATATAGGATTGTATTATATGGGATTATTTACTTTTACTACAAGGTGGTCATAATCATTTTTGGCCATTAGATATGAGTTCCAATAGATTGAAGTATGTTGCACCATTTGAGAAATTTTGTTCTGAACTTTGTGCCTAATCAATGACCAATCCTCGGCTGCACGATGTCAAATTTAACAGTTAGACAGTGATTGTGAGCTCTTTGTATAAAAAATAAATGGTCTCATTACACATACTTCCTAAAGAAAGCCTCATTCTATACATTTCCTAATGAAATAGACCTTGTTGGCAAGGAGTAACTGCATCGGTGTGTTGGTAACGGCATCGATGTGATGCTTACTATTTCACCATTATGTCTCAACCATTGTTTGCAAAACCATCCGGTTAGATTGGAATCGCCATGGTTCCGACTCCGGTTATAGCCGGTTTAGGGGTACTAGTAGCTTAGGGTATAATCCCAAAAATTTTTCGGCCCAAAACCGGTCGGTTAGAGGTCGAACCGGCAATATTTAGGTGAAACTGGTTGGTTTTTTGCTAACCGGACCGGTTAGACGATATAACATACCCGGTATGGCCATTATTTCAAAATTGAGGCCGTTATTTGTAGCAGGCATTCTTGAATCCAAATTTTCACTTTTTTTTTATCCATTTTCGTGCCTTTTTTTTTTTTTTGTCCTTTTTCGTGATTTATTTCTGTAAATCATTATCTATAATCTATAAAACAAGAAATTTGGATTGAAACATCAAAGAAAAGAGAGTTTCTTAGATTGCAATGGCAGATTTTTTCGGTTTTTGAAAATTTCCGCCTTTATTTCAATAATTTTTTCACTACCTAATGGTTCTTGAAGAAATTTGGTGGTTTTGATAGATAATTGAATTATTCATCAGATTTATGTTTCAATTTGTTCAGAAAACCAAATATTATGGGTTGATTTTAGTCTGAAATGCTGATGCTCAAAGAACTTGTATTCAATAAAAAAACACAGATTCTTGGTCTATTTATTTGTCGTTTGTTATTAAATTGAGTTGTGGATTTTTATGATCAATGCTTGATCTCTCAGATAAAATAGGTATGTCTATTTATGATTGATTAAATGTTTTTATATGAATTTTTTCGTTGCACCATATCATGAAAATTTCATAGATCTGAAATTTCTGCCTTTTTTTCAATTAAATTAAAAATACTGAATATTTTTTGATGAGATTTGGTGCATTTGAAAGATGATCGAAGCCTTTACAATGCATATATGTTTATTTGTTTGATTTTACAAACATTGAGGTTCGTTTCTTGTTCGAAATGTTGCTTGATTTTTTGGGTTTTTGAAAAATCGGTTTTTCTAAAAAAAATATGTTGTTTAATAAAATTATGTTTTCTGATGAATATGGGACGTGTTTTCTGTTTTGCTTAATAAGTTTTTAATAGAATTATGATTTTTTAATACAATTACATTTTTTGATGAATATGGGAAGTGTTTTTCTATTTTGCTCAATAATTTGATTCTTTTTGATAAAATTATTTTTTTATGAAATTGATTCTTCTTTTTGATAAGTGCATGATAATGTCCCTTGATTTTTTTTAATTATGTTTTTTTTAAGTGCATGATATAGTTATACTTGTAATGATGGAAATGAAACATTTTGTTTTTTTAAGTTCATGTTAAATTTTTGGTTGTCTTACGCTCAATGAAACACTTCACCATTCTTGGTTCTTCTCTTTTACCTCTTTTTTTTTTTGTCATTTCTATCAAGGTTTTTGGAATGTTATGGAAAGAGCCTTTAAAAGATTAGCCGATTTTTTTAAAATCGACCTGACTAACTCGGGATCGTTCATTGGCCGATCCCGATCTGGCCCGATGAGAGAGAGAGAGAGAGAGAGAGAGAGAGAGAGAGAGAGAGAGAGTAGTTACGAAGTGTATGTAGAGTAGAGAGAGAGAGAGAGAGAGAGAGAGAGAGAGTAGTAGTAGTAGTAGTATGTAGAGTAGAGAGAGAGAGAGAGAGTTTTACAAAGGTGATCTTGAAGTGAGAGAGAGAGAGTGTTTTACAAATGTGATTTTAATTTCAAATCATCCCTCACATTTTGAGAAATTGATTTTTCTAAAAAAAATTTATTTTGCTTAGTAAAAGTATGTTTTTTTTATCAATATGAGAAATATTTTTGTATATTGCTTAATAAAAGTATATTTTAAATAAAATTATATTTTTTAATAAAAGTTTATGTTTTTTGATGAGTTTGGGAATTGTTTTTCTATTTTGCTTAACAAAATTATTTTTTTGATAAAATTATAGTTTTTTTAATAAAATTATGTTTTATGAAGAATATGGGAAGTGGTTTTCCATTTTGCTTAGTAAAAATATTTTTTTTTTATAAAATTATGGTTTTTTAATGAAATTATGTTTTATGATAGATGTGGGAAGTTTTTCTATTTTGCTTAATAAAATTACTTTTTATAAAATATTTGTTCGCCTGTTCTTATTTTTTGATAAAATCAATGCGCAACACACTGATATGGATATGGGAGATACATATAAGAACATCTGTGCTTTGATTTTTCGTTTTGTTGCATATCATGAGATTTACTTTTTGTGAAGTATGCCTAATTTAGCTTCATTGAAAAAGTATTGTATGAATTATGTTTTATTTAACTATATGGAAGAAATCCTTTCTATTTTTTGTCTTAATTAGTTGGTGTTTTTATTTGATTTAATAGCATCAAGCTACTTTTGTTATTTGCAAAAAAAATGCCTTGATTCCTAATGTGAGCGATTTTGTATAAAAGAAACTAGAAAGTTTTTCATGTAAGGTTTGGAATGAGTATGTTAATTCTTGGAAGAAGATGTTACATGAAAAAAATATCTTCATAAAATATCCTAAGATATTTTCATGTACAGGACTATAGTATTCAAATATTAATTTATAAAAAGTTGTTTTTAATTTTTTTTTTTGTAAGATAAATATACGTAATAAGATATTATACACTTAATCTGAAATATTTTTATTTTTTTTTTAATTTCTTTGGGAGTTTTTGACCCATTTATTTTTTTAAAATTTACTTGACCGGTTAGTTCGGTTAAACGCCCCGGTTAGGCCAGTTCCGGTTCAAACCGCTCCCAGTCCCATGTCTGGTTAACTGTTTCGGTTCGATTTTGCGAACACTAGTCTCAACCATGACTGGAAAAAATACAAATTTTGGGATTTGTTCAATAGCTTTTAAAAAAGAGAGTATAGAATGCGACCATTTACCTTTGATACAATGTGCTAACATTAATCTTGACCATTGGATGTGAAATTGGGCGGTTGCAATTATTCCATTGACTTAGTTCAAACTTCAAAAGAAATTTTCTTGAACTTTGTGACATATCCAAGCTATCAAATTTCACATCAAATGGTTATGGAATTGTGATCACCTTGTATAAAAAGTAAATGGTATCAATGTATACAATCCCTGTAAGAAAACCTATGGAAGAGTCTTTTTTTTTTTTTTTTCTTATGAAAAAGATTATTGAATTTATTAATAATAGAGCAAGATAATACAAAAAGGGTGTGGTTTGTATGGAGCCGAGTTTCTAAACAAAATAAAGCGCACCTTCAATTACTGTCGAGAAATGTGGTTTCAATATTAAAATTTTTTTTAATAGCTTTAAAATATATTTTGATCTTTAATTATAAAATTTAAAGCTTAAAAAAAGTGTAGATTGAGCATATCTATGAAAATTTAAAAATATTGAAAATTGACGGTCCAAAAATGCGTTACAAGATGCATTATTTATAAAACTTGAAATCTATTTTTTTTCATATGTCCATGCAGCTTGATGTCGAGATGATCAATTTAAGGATATTTGGGCATCAAAACAACATCTTCTAGTGAAATTTTTGATGTGGACTCTAATTTGATTGTTTAAAGCTTTGGTTCTATATAAACTTTTTCCATACAAAAATAAGTAAGGGAATATAACTTATCCAGGGAGAAGTGAACACCAAATTTGAAATAGAAAATCCTTTGATTAATTGATCAGCTTTTGAATTGGCTTCTCCAAATCAATCTTTAGCTTCTAAGGCACGACACAGAGTTTCCTTCCCCAAGTAACACTCGCATTTTGAGAGTTTCGTTCCACGAGTAACACATTCTCCGATCTAAACTCAACAAAAAAATCTCGCCTCCTTGTAACGAAGCCTTCAACTTTGCCAGACATGGATCTACAAGGCCCTGAGAAAGATAGCATTATGGCCTTTGAAGAGACCACCCACACCAGCAGGCCCAGGATTTCGCATTAACTGTAAATTGCCCGCACCTTGGAGGAAACCATGTACAACACCTAGCCGATCATGCCGCCGAAATTCAGTGGAAGATCGACCTTTGAAATCCCAAAGCATTCTTTGTGCGCTCCCACCCATTTGAAAAGAGTATCCTGAATTTTATTAATTATAACCTCCACAGATTAACACTTGCTCCTCAAACACTCATATATTCCTGTTCTTCCTCGCAGCCTTTAAACTCTTCCAAATAATCTTGCTATTTTTTAAAAATTAGGCAAATTCAGGTGGTTCATAATATCTTGATGTCTACTTGGTAATTGAATACTAACCCCCATCTTATGTCCAAATATGACAAATAAAAATGCAGAGACGGTCCCCATCATCTTCATCGCTCTCGTACACATGTAAATGTTCACCATTATGCGCCCTCTTTTCTGAAGTTGATCCACTGTTAACTCCTTTTCCAAATTGAGGATCCATAGGAAAGCTCAATTTTTTTGAGGAACTGACCACTTTTGCTACTCTATAACCACACGACCTAACTCTTAAAGAAGCATATATAAAGATTTAACCGTGAGCACTGTCGCGTTCCCATATAATTTCATTCTCCATATATGGTATAAGTAGAACATAGCTTAACTCGTTCCAACCACATTTGGAACTCGGTTATATCTACATCAAATATCCCAAGGCATATGAAAACCATTTGCACCAACTCCCTTACCTTGACAAAACCGATTACTATAAATGCTATAAAGATCGGGAAATTGGATTATAAGAGGCACATCATCAATCCATGGCTCCAAAACATAGTTTTCTCTCCTCTACCCACCATCCACCTAGAAGTCCTTACAAAAACTTCCTTGCAAGTAGGTCTGCCAACGGGCCATGCCTGGTCCGAGGCTTAGTAAGGCCTCGAATTGTTCAGGCCCGGCCCAAAAATACCTCAAAATGCCCAGACCTGCCAAAAGCCCGTTAACAACCCGTTAAGACTATTGGTCTGGGCAGGGCCTATTGTTGGGTGTGTTTTTAGCCACATACAAGGACCGAATGCATTTTGATAATGACATGTTAGCTAAGCTTCATACGAGGCTCAGTGAAGATCAAATGCCCCATGTAATATAAAATGTACTCCCTCATATGAAAGGCTTGATATGCCTAAAGGAATCTTGACTCGTCGATTAGTTTTTAAAAATTATAACTCACGTCTAATAATGCCAAGAGCCCGTCAGCTAAACCTATTTAAGGTTGATGTAAATTGAAGCCATCTCATCTTGAGACAAGTTCTAGAACACATATACTCCTAAGGCCTATGTACATCTTTCTATGTGATATATAGAGGAACAAATACGGCTTAATATTGACATTCACCGTTAGTTATACACATGTGTTATAACTTACGGTCTATGATGAGAGATCATGAAGCCGTTTCTATTTGAGACAGAAGTCCGTAATGCATATATTCCTTGGCATATAAATGTCTCTCCATTGGATACATGAGGAGTTCTGGGTGAGATGTAATATGACTCTTTAAAATATCTATCATATGTTGAAATAATGGGGCTTTAACTGACGGAGCTTAAGGGGAGCCTCGTCATATGTTGATATATTGAGGTGAATTCTTAAAATGTACATGTTAAGGCCTCATGTGCCTTAAAGTCCAACGGTGATATGACTTGGGCAATATTTGGACCTGACTTAACCCATGTCTGTATCCATTGTCGGTTCGAATGTACCTTAACTGACACCCCGAAGCTTGATGCCTTCGGAATTAAGTTGAGACTCTCAAGAAACCATGTTCGAGACATTGTAACCCTCTCCCTGAACTTTCATATTAGTCGGAGGTGGGATAACTCATTGTCTATATAGCTTGATGGTTGGAGCTTTAAAAAGGCCCCATGCCGCATGCGTTTCAGACAAAATAACATTCGACTACTGATATTGTAATTTCTCCTTTAATGTAAGGAATTTTCCAAGAAATCAAGACCATTGGATCCTCATTTCAAAATCTTATCATCTTTAAAAGGTGTGGAAATGTCTTTAAAAGGTGTGGAAATGTTATATACAAATGAAGAAAGCATATATCTAGTTGGATGAGCAGAAAAGTGAACTAACGAGCAGTGAAGAGGGACAGTGTCCTAGTTTTTCTCACCAGACAGCTCGATTGACTTACAAGACTGCACATTCAAAATTCAAAGATGGATGGTTGACTGCATGAGATAAGCATGAATGAAATCTACATATGGTTGATAGTTGACCGCATATGATAAACATTAATTCAAGTTTGTGTATGGTTGAGATTGGGCTCAAAAGATTTACCTGTGGATTCAAATTCGCGTGAAGCCTTGAGTTCGAATTCAAAACGTACATGAGATCCGCTCGCAGATTCAAATTCGTATAAAGGATAAATACAAAAGTGAGAATTCAACGTGAAGGTTAAAAAATGATAAGCATCATCAAGAGATCAACGATGGAGATGAAAAGATGATATTTGGTGGTTATCAAAAGGAGATTGAAGTTTATCACCTAGAGAAGATTATAAAATCCTAGTGAGCAGTCAGGAAAGGGGTTCGCATATCTTTATTTGAGATAGGCACTCCCTGCGAGGACATATCTCATTACCATATGTTGCTCAAATATTGATTGCAGTGCTAAGATAGAGTGAAAAACAAAACAAAAAGAGAAAGAGATTGATTCCATGCTCTGAAATAAAAAAAAGAGAAAGAGAAAGAGATTGAATCCATGCTCTGAAATATCCGCTTGAGGTTCGTTCTCTAAAAAAGAAAGAAGCCATAGGATTAGCATCATTGTCGTAGATTAGGTATACAGGTTGATATCCCATTTGATGTTATCTCCTTTTTTTAATATGTCTGTATATATTTCTTATTAAAAATGAATTTATAGGTTTGGCCCCGAGTGTGATGTTCTTTGGTAAAGAAATTAATTGTAGTCTCTACATGTTTTAAATTATACTGTACTTAAAACATAAATATCCCTTCTTACGACATTCACATTTTTTTAGCATCCACAGGCCAATTAAAAAACCTTTTTTTTATTTTTTTATTAATTTTTATATTTTATTTTATCTCTTTTCAAAAGGGTCGTTACTTGGTGTGATGGTAAAAAGCTCGGATAGCTAGCAAAAGAGCACAGGTTCGAGTCATAAGGGCAACCGCGTTTTATATAAGCCAAAGGTTAGGACTGTTTCCGGTCCACCCCTCCTAGGGCCTTGCTCCCAGGACCCTACTTAGGTGGGGCCAGTATCGGGTTACGACCCTTTTTATCTTTCTTCCAACTTTTTTTTAGAGACATATTCAGTTTTAAGAGAGAGAAAGAGAGATTGGGTATTTTGAGAGAATGAAATATTGAGTTTCTAGAGGGAGAGAGCATGAGTTTTTAGAGAGATAGAGATTGGATTTCTAAAGAAAATGAGTTCTAGAAAAAAAAAGAAATTGGGTTTATATAGAGAGAGACAATGGATTTCTAAGGATAGGAAGGCAAAGTTTCGTTATGTATTTCCAAATATCCCCCTCTGATATATTGAATGAATTTCTTATTAACTTGCAAAGTAGCTTTAACTTGGAGAGAGGGTCTTGGAGACTTCTTATGAGAGAGAGCATGATGAATAAGCCCCAAATTTACATACTGTTCAAGAACTTCTATATACGAGCCTTTTGCATCAGGCTGCAAACACTGGGAATCATTAACGTCAACTCTTCCATGAGCTCTTGTGATAGATGGTCAGCGCCTTTCTTTATTTAGAGAGAGACATGATAAGAGTTGATAAGAAAATCTATAAGTGCACTGACGCCTTTCTTTATTAAAGAGAGAGATAATAGGAGTCGATATAGAAAGAGATAAATGCATTGGCACCTTTTTTTTTATTTAGAGAGAGATAATATGAGTCGATAAAGAAAGGGATAAGTGCATTGGTGCCTTTCTTTATTATGAGAGAGAGCATAGGAGTCGATAAAGAAATGGATAAGTGCACTGTAGCCAAATCAAGAATTTTTGATTTTCAGAATGAAAGAAATTTGATTTAGTTACGTGATTAATGTTGGCGGTTTTTTGAAGGCTCCCATTATGTTAGTTTTTGGAGAATCAATATACATTCATTGACCCAAAATGAGATAATTATACATGGCAAATGAGATCCCTCGATTGTAGGGATTTACAAAAACAATCTAACAAATAATAAAACTGTCTAACACTCCCCCTCAAGTTGGAGGGTGAATATCGAGAATACCCAACTTGTGAATCAAAAAATTGAATTGGTCGTGGTCAAGAGCTTTAGTGAATACATCAGTATGCTGTCATGTTGTTCGAATGTAGGAGGTCCGAAGAACTCCATTTTAAATCTTTTCTCGAATGTAGTGACAATCAAGCTTGATGTGTTTTGTCCGTTCATGAAACACATGATTGACAACAATGTATAATGCAACTTGATTGTCACAATAGAGAACGACATGTGGTGACTGAGGAACTCTTAAGTCATACAGCAGATAGCGTAACCAGGTGATCTCATAGCTGGCAGTTGCCATAGCTAGGTATTTAGCCTCGGCGGAAGACCGACTAACGGTATGTTGCTTCTTGGTTTTCCAAGATATAAGAGAATGACCCAGAAGAGCACAATAACCAGCGGTAGAGCGGTGGGTATCAGGGCAACTTGCGAAGAGGGTTATCTGAGGGAAAAATAAACCTTGTCTCGGTGCTAGTTTTACGTATCGAACAAGGCGTAGGGCTGCTTCATAATACGGCCGTCGCGGTTGACTCATATACTGACTAAGGATATAAACAACATAAATGCTATCTGGTCAAATGAGAGTCAAATAAATGAGATGACCCACAAGTCGACGGTACATGGTGGGGTCAGAAAAGAATATGTCATGATCATGTCGTAGTTTGAGATTTTGCTCTATGGGGAGGTGAACAGGTCGGACACCAAGGAGACCCATTTTTTCAATGATCTCAAGGGTATATTTGTATTGTGAGATACATAAACCTTGTTTAGATCGAGCTACTTCAAGACCAAGAAATATGTGAGAGGGCCAAGATCTTTATTTGGAAGCGGCGATCTAAGAAGGATTTGAGAGACTGTATGGCATGTAAATTAGTGGCTGTAACAATCATATCATCGACATAAACCAAAATTATAAAAAAACCATCACGACGATTTCGAGTAAAGGAATAATCCGCTTTAGATTGGGTAAAGCCAGCATTAAGAAGGGCTGAGGAAAACTTGGCACTCTACTGACATGAGGCCTGCTTGAGGCTATATATTGATTTGTGTAACCGGCAAACCCTTGTCGCCCCCTGTCAAGAAAATCTCGGAGGAAGACTCATGTATATCTCTTCATCCAAGTCACCGTGAAGAAATGTATTTTGCACATCTAATTGGTGCAAAGTCCAGTTACGAACTGAAACATTTGCTAATAAACAACAAACATTGACTAACTTTGCAACTAGTGCAAAGGTCTCATGGTAGTCCAATCCTTCACGTTGGGTGTAGCCCTTAGCAACAAGGCGGGCTTTGTAACTTTCAATGGTACCATCTGATCGGTACTTGACTTTATATACCCACTTACATTCAATAGGAGTTTGCCCAGGAGGTAATGCTGTAAGGGTCTAGATATAATTATTCTCAAGTACCTGAAGGTCACATTGCATTGCTTCTTGCTACTTAGGGTTTCGCACAGCCTGAAAATAGGAGGTAGGCTCCTGAATAGAAGAGATAGCTAAAACAAAATGTTGATGAGAGGGAGACAACTTTTGATAAGAAATGAAATGGGACAGAGGATGATGCGTACCTTTGGTGGAACCAATGTTAGAAGAAGATGTGAAAGCAGCTCCAAGCTTAGCGTGAGAGCAGTGAAAATCTTTCAAATAAGAAGGTGGTTGAGAAGCGCGCTGAGAACGGTGAACGGGTGGTATAAAGATTGGTGGTGGGACAAAAGTGGGTGGGTCATGAGATTGGTCTTGATGAGGATAAATAGGGGAATTACGTAGGGAGGTGATGTGATCCGTAGTGTTTGAGGCATCATGTGAATCAAGGAGTGGGGAGTCATCAGGTATCGGTATTGGTAAAATGACAGAGGAATCGTTGGAAGGGAGTTTTTTATAAGGAAAAATGTTCTCATGAAATATTATATCACGAGAAGTGAAAATAGTATTGGTGGAAAGGTCAAGAAGACGATCGCCCTTTTGAGCATGGGGATAACCAAAGAAAACATATTTGCGTGCACGAGGGTCGAACTTATCCTGATTTGAAGCAATGGTAGAAGTGTAACAGAGGCAACAAAAAACTCACAAATGGGAATAAGATGACTGCTTGTTAAATAATACTTCAAATGATGATTTATTTGATAATAAAGGTGTTGGTAACCGGTTTATTAAATATGTGGCAGTAAGAATACAATCTCCCCAAAACTTAAAAGGAAGATTACTTTGAAAACGCAAAGCACGTGCGATGTTTGCGTTCAGCAACACCATTTTGTTGCACCAACCAGGCAAAGGGACAACTTCTAAGCCCACAAATTTTTTTCTTTGTAGAAATAAGAGAGAGCCAAACAGAGTAGTAGAAAATATCAACCTTTCTATGTTGTCTGTAAGTGCTCCATCCCTCTCTACGAAAGTGTTTCATTCTCTAGAACGGACTTTTGTGTAAAAAACCTATACCCAAGTAGTATAAATCTGAATTGACGCAAAAGTCATCAAGAGTATTACCACAACTAAGATGGCCGCTGCTATTGAGTTAGCAATGAGCCAAGAGAGGATAACTGCACGGTAGGTTTGTGAGCTTAGAGAAGCAAATGTGGAAATTGATAGCATTATCAGAGGGAAGGATTAGCAAAGGAGGGAGAAACCCATTTGCAGGAGAGAGAGACGCACCCATTTACAGTTTTAGAGAAACCCAATTTCAGCTTTCGAGAGAGAAAACTCATCGTCACAGCATATACAGGTGTAGATGACCATAGCGATTAGGATCAAAATCACGAGAGGAACAATGGCTCCCCATATTCCTCTGCAACTAATGGAGCCAAGCTTCACCTTGATACCATGGAGAGCAGAAAGAGCCTAGTTAAAAAGAGGAGGAGGAGAGAGAAAGAGGTGGTGTATGCTCCTAAAGAGAAAGGAAGTGAGGAGAGAGAAAGGAGTTCTTCGTCAAGAGCAGCAAGTGGCGCACATGAGGAAATGAGAGCACAGAGGAAGAGGAAGGTTATGGCTTCAACAAAGGCGGAGGAAGAGGAAGAGGCGGTGGCTGATCTAATACCATGTTAGTTTTTGGAAAATCAATATACATTCATTGATCCAAAAAGAGATAATTATACATACCAAATGAGATCCCTTGATTGTAGGGATTTACAAAAACAATCTAACAAATAATAAAACCGTTTAACACATTATCCTCTCTCTTGATTTAGTTATGTGATTAATGTTTGATTCAGTTATGTGATTAATGTTGGGGGTTTTACGAAGGCTCTCATTTTTTGCAAAGGCAGAGGCACAACCCCATCATCCTTTCTTTTCTCTCTCTAACCCCATTATCCTCTGTCTCTACAGTCTATACCCATATATATAGTCATGAGGCCCAAGCTAATGGCAAAGTTGAGGAGTCTATTATTATTATTTCATCAGAGATAAGATTTGTTGAAGTTTTGGATTCTATCATTGGAGGTGAAGAGTTTCGCAAAGGAAGACAGGTAGTAAGTACTACGCAAAGCAAGGAAGAAGCGACCGGTCATCTTTTGACACCAAACAAAACATTAATTCTTTTTATGGAAAAAGTTTATATAAGGATGCTACCTTATAATGTACAACTACAGATGCCCTAAAAAATCCATCGGAAAGGTAGTTTTAATGTTGAAAAACCTTTTGATTGATCATCTTGACTTCGAGATGTATGACTATGAAAAATAAAAAAATTTTAAGTCTTAGAAATAGTGCATTTTACAACATATTATCTACATCGTCCATTTTCAAGATTTTCATATGTTTATAAATCTACTTGATTTTAGCTATTTTTGAAATTCAAAATTTTATAATTAGTTATAAAAATAGATTTTGAGATAATACTAAAAACATTTTATATCAAAATTATATACCATAATAAAATTTGAAGGTGCACCTTACCTCTACACCTACGGATGCATCCGTATTTATTCCTAAGTTATATTTTAGTAGAGAGAGAGAGAGGAAGAGCTAGAGAGAGATATTTGAGTTGCAAAAAAGTGCAGTACCCCAAAAGTAAAAGACAAGCATTTGTGCCATGTATCCATCCCACAAGGGCAGCCACTTTTCTAAATTTTTCCTTTTTATTTATGTATTATTATCATCCTTTTGAATTTCAAAAGAAGAAAATTTTGAAATAGTGAAGAAAAAAAAAAGGGCATGTTAAATGGACCGGGTTGGGCCTTATTTTGGGCCGGGCTTTATTTGGGCCGAGTAGGGGCATTTTTGGGCTTATCGAGCTAGCTTGGCCTGTTGGGAAAAATTCCGGGCCATCCCAGGCCTGAGCGTTAAAAGCCCGTCCCGATAACTAATATTGTCCATACGGGCCTGTCCCAGAGCCCATTTGTGGCTCGTTAATAGGAACAGCCCAGAAGCCCGAGGCCCGGGCCTATCCATTAACGGCCCTACTTGCAACATGAGATCCCTTTCTAAATTGAAGAGTCCTCCCTTCTTCTATTTCCATCTCCAATCAGCATGAAGTCTTTGTCAACATCATATTTTGCTATAAGGATATTCCTCCAAAGTTGCCTCTCCCTTTGAGTACTCTGCCACCATCATTTGGTTAACAGAGCTTTATTCATGATTCACAATCATTTTATACCTAAACGTCCATCTCCTTTTGGTACACAAGCTTTTTACCAAACTCACCAAATGGTATTTCCTCATATTTTCATTTCCACTCAAAAGGAATTTCTTCATCATCTAGTAAAGTTTTTTTTGCTACATTAGAACTTAAAGAGAAATGAGAGATGGGTAGGTTGGATCAAGGTAATCCGTTCCCTCCAAAAAGAGATATTTCGCCTACCAAAGGTCCCACTTAACTATGAACCGCTATACAATCAGATCCCACAATATAGAATCTGATATTGACATGCCCAAATATTTATTTGGGAACCTTTTCACCTGGCAACTTAGTTGCCTCGCTAAACTTTTAGCAATATCATTAGAGCTCAAAATACCCACCCACCATAATTGTTTTCCCTACTTTACAACATTTCAAATGCCTTCTAGGGCAATTAACTTAGTTTTGCTTTGCATTACAAAAAATCAAGGTGCCATCCGCATACTGTAAATGGGAAATTGATAGGTCTTCTCTTGCTACCTTGAACCCCTTTATTAGACCTCGATCCTCCACCCCACTCAACATTATGCTAAAGGCTTAGGCTATGAGAGTGAATACAAAAGGGGGCAATGGTCACCCTGTCTAAGATCTCTACTCGCCTTGAAGAAATCTTTTAGGCGGCCTTTAATATGAATGGAATAAATAGGTGCTAGACAAACAATCCTTGATCCAACTCCTCTATTTAATCCCAAAACCCATAACTCGTATATTTTTTTGTAAAATATTTCAACCTACTCTATCATATGCTTTCTTTATGTCTAATTTCGAAAGAATACTAGTCATTTTCAAAATTTTCCTTGAGTGGCACATTCATGTGCAATCAATATACTATCCATAATAAGACTATCCTGATTAAAGGCTGATTGAGTCCTGCTAATCGCAAAAGGAAGCACCTTCTTCAACTTGATGGCCAAATTTTTTACAATAGTCATGTTAGGCTAGTGACTAGTGAGACGGTTAATCAGTTGAGCATCACTTGGGCTTTCCATGTTAGTTCGTTTGGGGATTAAGGCAATGCAAGTTGAGTTCATGACTTTGCTAATGACTTCCTTTACAAAAAAAAAAAAACTCCTCTCCATTAAGATAACATCATTTTTAAGCAATTCCAAGAGTTTTTGAAAAACAACAAAGGAAATCCATAGGGACTACGCGCTTTATCACCTAACAATCCAAATATTGATTCTTTTATTTCATTGTTTGAGACATCCATCTCTAATAAATCAACCGATTCTACATAAAGTATTGGCTAATATCCAAACCTGGGCTAGAGTTAACGGCTTTCTCGAAATGATATATCATAGCTTCCTCCTATCCACCCAAATCACCTTCCTGAACATTTTGGTTTTGGACTTCATCATTATTATTAACTAACTCTTCTTGTAGAATGGAAAAGATTATGTATTTAGATTACCTTCTTTAAGCTATTTAACCTTTGATCTTTGTTTCTAATAAATTTCCCTTAGTCTTTAATAGTCACTCAATTTCTTCCTAATCCCCATTCTCTTAGGCTTTTATTCCAATATGGGGCCCAAATATTCTTACTCTACCTCATCTAGCACTTGAAGGTTTTGCAAAGTATCATCCATCAACCTTCTGATATTATAGTGGAAATTTTCTTCCATGCAATGAGCTGGTGTTTACCCTTAAGCAGCTTCTTAAAATTCTATAACTGTGACATCCATAAACAATAGTGTTGGCCCAAGTTTGCTTGATTAATTCAATTACTTCCTTTTTCTACCCAACCAATTTCCATTCTAAAAGGTTGCAGAAGTATTATGATTCCTTTTTCTACCCAACCAATTTCTATTCTAAAAAGTTGCAGAAGTGAAATAATATCCCCCACACACCAAGAATCTGTCCAACTTAAACAATACCAAATTTGATTCACAATTAAAGGTCCATGTAAACTTGGCGCCACTTATTGGAATATCAATTAATTCATCAAACTGAATGAAATCATTAAAATACTGCATACATGCAAAAGAAAAGCTCCAGTCTTAATTTTTTTGTTGAGGAGAAAATGGAACCTGGCCCCTTTTAAATATAACTTAATCGTAGCAACGCGGACGGCCGTTGATGCATGCTCTCGTCCGCACGCAGTGCATTGATATCAATGTTCTACATGTAGATGTCACTTTTTCTTTATAAGAAAAAGAAAAAAAGAAAAAAGAAAAAAAAAAAGAAGTGAAAATAAACAAAAATTATAAAATAGTAGTTATAATAAATAAAGTAGATGGGACAACAACAATAATAGTAGCATCTAGCCGTTTGATTTCATATACAACAACAATAATCGTAGCATCTAGCCGTTTGATTTCGGCCAAAAGCGATTGTGACCTACTCTTGTGAAAGATAAGTAATAGCCTTCATGTATAAAATATCTCTATAAGAAGACCATGTACTTATTGTTCACTTCGAAAAAAAAAGATATTAGCCTTCTCCGGTTTGTATTGGAATACATGAAAAATCTTTAAGAATACAAAGGATAAAAAAACAGTTATTTTACCAGTATATAACATAGCCTTCTATAAAATAGTAAAAAATGAGAATGGGGTTGGGGTCATGGTGATGACACTAATTGCACTTTAATTAAAGTCTAGACTTCTATTCTCACCTAATGTTTTAAAAAAACCACTAATAATTTAAAAAACGGGTAAAGGCTGATCACTCCATTGAATTACCCAAAACATAAAATAAAATAAAAATAAAAAACATTGTACTTGGGAATGCGCTCCCGGTAAATCCTATCTAACCTACAGCTATTTTTCCAAGGTGTAACTTCATCGATCTAGTTAGCAACAAAAAGAGATGAGATTAATAAGCGCTTTGTCTGTGCCAGTAAAACCAACTTCCTAAATTTGAATTGAGACCGTCCAATTTTGGACAATCAGTGTTTACGATTTAATCTAATTTTGCTTTCCTGAAAATACTCATCTCGTGATTCTAAGGTATGTTCTAAACAAAATCTCAAACTTTTCGTATCAAATTAATACTCCTAAGTAATAGTAGTAATAATGATAATAACGATATAATAATAGTAGGTAAATGATATCATGTCACCATGACATTATAATTTAATGAAACCACACTTCTAGAAAACTATATTCGTGGTATTTGTATGATCCAAAATTTTACACACACACTCTCTTCATCTCAATAATCAATGTTTAAAAAAAAATTAATATGCACCTTATATATGGTCGAAATGAGTCGTCTTCAACAATGGTGAATTTCAAGATCTAGGCCTTTATGAAATCAAATCAATTTTTTCTTTTTGAATATTGTTAATCTAATGATAATAAAGTTATTTAAAAAATTTGGAAGGACAAAAGATCCTTCTAAGGCATAGATCTAAGTATCTCACCAAAATAGTGGCCTATGTTAATTGGGTTAAACAATACTTTTTAGGTTGTGTTTTCAATTTTTTTTTGGTGACTGCTCATTAGAATGAAAAGAATATATATTTTAAAATTTGAGCCAAACAAATGACCTTAACATGGTTTTTGAAGATTGTTTTATTATATTACTATACAACAACAACAAAAAAAATAGGAATGAACTAAAAGCCATGTGGTTAGAGTGGCCAGTGCTATAAAATAACATCTTGAATTTCATTTTAATCATGGAAAGAGGATCCTTCAACATAATAATAATAATAATAATTAATAAATAATAATAATAATAATAAATAATAATAAATAATAATAATAATAAATAATAATAATA
>NW_006497930.1:900787-912847 GCF_000471905.2 Amborella trichopoda
GCAACCTCACACGTGCGCTTGGACACACGTGTGCACGCATGATTGTGCGTGGGGCACGCTCGCACGTGCGCTTGGACACACGTGTGCACGTGTGAGTGTGCCTAGGGGCATGCTCGCACGTGCGCTCGGACACACGTGTGCACGTGTGAGTGTGCCTAGGGGCATGCTCGCACGTGCGCTCGGACACACGTGTGCACGTGTGAGTGTGCGTGGGGCACGCTCGCAGGTGCGTGTCATGCGTTACGTGTGTGAACCGGATGGGAACCGACGATTCTACTCTAGAACTGGGCCGTTCCCGATTTTGTGCTGGTGCCGGCACGGGCTGTGCCTGTTCTCGAGTCGAACCGGGCGAGTCCAGTTCGACTCGCCGTTTTTTAAAACACCGGGGGTGATGCTTTAGCTTCTTGATGATGATAATGAAAATAAAAGAGAGTTTTGATTTCTTTTGGGTTACATTTTCATCCTTTTTTTTTTTTGTTTTATAGGGGTATTTTAGGAATTTTTTTTGTAATGGACTTTTTGGAATTTATATAAAGTTGGGGGTTTTTTTAAAGTTGGGGGTTTTTTTAAAGTTGGGCATGAGAAAAATTAGGAGGGAAATATTTGAATTTGAAATCTTACTTGGGAAGTGGTATTATACATGGCTTGGTAAAGTGTATTTTGCATGGCTTAGGAAGGGGTAGGGTTCATTTAATGTGTCTAGCAAAGTTAGGAGAGCTTTTGAATTTCGAAGGCAAACCAATCTATTACAAGGGGAGACCTTACCCTGCTGGAAATAAAAATGTTTTTGTTGTAAATATTAGAAAATCAGAAACTTAGTTCCCATTGGGAGTGTCTTTGGACCCCCATACACGTTATTGAAGCTAGGCTTTGTTAGCTTCAACCTATTGTCTTAGAATCATAGTTAAGTTCTCTTATTTTCTACATGATTTTGAATTATTCATGTATCTTCTCTCTCACATTCCTATATCAAGTGGTAACATAGCAGGAATCCTCTCTTTTGGACCTTGGATTATAGCCAATAGAGGAGGACGTGGAGGTTGAGGAGGTGTTGGTCCAAGGGCAAAATATGAGGACTTGCTAAGGAGATTTAATGAGATGAAGCAATGAGTAGGTCGTCTTGCCTACATTGAGCGAGAGTCGGTCACATAAGTGAGGAATCGAGTTACGAAAGTATAGATCCTTTCCACAACCAAAGGGAGAACCCTTCATAGGAGGATAGGTCGGTTCGTGCCCTAGCTGCATTAGATCAAGAAGTGAGATTGGATGTCCCTGAATTTTTTGGAAAACTTAAGCCGGATGAGTTGTGGAGGCCTTCATTGAGTGGAAAGATTTCTTGAAAGAAGGGAAGGTCAACTTTGTGACTACCCAACTCAAGAGGCATGCTCAAATATGATGGCAGCAAGCGCAAGCCAATCAAGTGCAAAAGGGAAAGATAGCAACTTAGAGAAAAATAAAGTTGTCTCCAGGAGAAATTCGTACCATCTGGTTATGCGCAATAATTTTATCAATGATTCCATCATTTGTAAGAAAATGAGGGTGTCTAGGAATATATAGATGAGTTCTTCCTTCTTATGAGCCGGAATGAAGTCAATAAAAGCGATGACTAGCTCGTTGCAAGGTATGTGAGTGAACTGAAACCTCAAATTCAAAACATACTAGTTATACACCAGATTTTCAGTCTTGATTGAGGCTTTTCAAATGGCCTTATGTTAAGACTAAGCTTGATTATGTAAGGGACATTTTGGAAAAGTTAAGTTAAGGGTAATTTTGGAATGATGTAAATGAATTGTGTAGAGCTCCAAGGTTACAATTCCAAGATTGAGAGAAAAATCCCAAGATTGAGAGAGAGGAAGTCCCAAGATTGAGAGAGAGGAGTCCAAAGCATGCAACTTTGAATTGGGAATGCGTGAAGTTTAAAATTTTCTTCAATAATCTTGTAATTTCGTTCATGCATATAGGTTGTAAGATTTAGAGGCTGTGAGTATTGATCAACTCATGGGTTCCTTGAAAACTCATGAACAAAGATTGCAAAAAAGGACTCAAAACTCTTTGGAACATGCACTACAAACAAAGCTTATAATGAAGGAAGAGAATGAAGAATCTCGTGGAGGAAGAGACCAAAGAGGTTGTGGAAATGGAATGAGAGGATGTGGAAGAGGCAACTTTAACTATGGAAGTGTGAGAGATCAAAACCACCCACAAGCTCAAAGAGGATGAGAAAGAGGTAATTTTTCAAGGCCATACAATCATTCAAAGTATGGAAAATCTACTATTCAATGTTATAATTACAAAAATTATAGTTCCGAGTGTAGATACCGTTTCCAAAATGATGTATTTGAAAAACGCTAATTTTGTTGAAAGAAAAATGATGAAGAAGAACCAACTTTGTTATTAGCTTATAATGATAATAATGATAATCAAGTGGATGCTTGGTATCTTGACACCGGTGCAAGCAATCACGTGTGTGGTAGAGAGGAATTGTTTGTGGAATTGAATGATTTAAGTCATGGGCATTTTGGAGACTTATCCAAAAGACCCTTAAAAGGCAAAGGTAAAATTTTGATAAAAATGAAAAATAGTGATCATCAATTTATTTCCGATGTATATTATGTGCCGGACATGAAAAATAACATTTTGAGTGTGGGGCAATTATTAGAAAAAGGCTATAATATTTTTATGAAGAATTGTAGCCTTTACTTGAGGGACCAAAGAAACAATTTGATTGCCAACGTGATTATGACTAAGAATAAAATGTTTCCAATGAATATCAAAAGTGAAAATGTGAAATGCCTCAAATCTATTTTGAATGATGATTCATGGTTATGGCATTTTCGTTTTGGGCATCTTAATTTTGGTGGTTTGAAATTATTGTCCAAAGAATAAATGGAGAATGGGTTCCCATGGATAAAGCAACCTGATGGAGGATGTGAAGGGTGCATTGTAGGAAAACAACATAAAAAAACCTTCAAGAGTGGAACACCAAGGAAAGCACAAAAACCTCTACAACTCGTGCATACGGATGTGTGTGGACTACTTGAGCCCATCTCACATGGAAAAAGTCGGTACTTTCTAACCTTTATTGATGATTCTAGTAACAAAACATGGGCTTATTTCCTTAAAGAAAAATCGGAAATTTTTGAAGTATTTAAAGAATTCAAAGCTTTTGTGGAGAAACAAAGCGGTTTTCAAACTAAAGTGATAAGATCGGATAGAGGTGGAGAATACAACTCTAATGCTTTTCAAATGTTTTCTAAAGAACATGGAATTTGCCATTAAATGACCACATCCTACACACCAAAATGAAATGGTGTGGCAGAAAGAAAGAGTAGAACTATTTTGAATACGGCAAAATGCATGTTAAAAGAAAAAGAAATGCCAAAGGAATTTTGGGCAAAGGCCTTTGCTTGTGTGCTATATTTGTTGAATAGGTGTCCGATAAAAGGTTTATGATATAAGACACCTGAAGAAGCTTGGAGCTCCTACAAGCCAAATGTAGAGCATCTAAGAATCTTTAGTTGTGTGGCTTTTGCTAAAATTTTCAAAGAGAAAAGGGCAAAGCTTGATGACAAAGGAGAAAAATGTGTATTTATTGGTTATGGAGAAAATACAAAGGGTTACAAGCTGTACAATCCCATTACTAAAAAGGTATTCTTGAGTAGAGATGTGATCTTTGATGAAAATGGAGTATGAGATTGGAAAAATAATCAAGAAAAGAAAACTATTGAGGTTGATGAAGTGGAAGAAAAGGTACAAGTTGAGCATCAAGAAGGCTCTTTGAATCCTATTCATGATGCTTCTTCTAGTGGCCAATCTACTTTAACCAGCAATTCATCTCATAGGTCCATGAAAACAAAAAGTCTTCAAGAAATTTATTCGGTTACTCATAGGTTTGATGTTGAAAATGAAGGTCTCACATTGCTTTGTCTTTATGTAGATTTGGATCTTATTTATTTTGATGAAGCATGTAAAAGTAATGTGTGGAAAAGAACCATGGATGAAGAGATTGAAGCAATTGAGAGGAATGACACATGGGAGCTTACAACACTTTCTAAGAGCTACAAATCAATTGGTGTGAAATGGATTTACATAACAAAGAGAAATGCTAATAGGGATATCGAAAGGTATAAACCAAGGTTAGTTGCTAAAAACTATAAACAAAGACCTGGAATTGACTATGATGAGGTATTTGCCCCCGTTGTTCGTTTGGAAACTATTAGATTAATCATTTCTCTTGCAGCCCAAATGAAATGGAAATTTTTTCAAATGAATGTGAAATCGGCATTTTTGTATGGTGTTCTTGAAGAAGATGTGTATATTGAACAACCAATTGGTTATGTGAAAAAATGGCAAGAAACTAAAGTTTACAAATTGAAAAAGACCTTGTATGGTTTAATACAAGCACTTAAGGCATAGAATAGTAGAATTGATAAATATTTTCTTGAAAATGATTTTTCTAGGTGCCCATATGAACATGCCCTATACATAAAAAAAAAATGAAATTGGAGATTTTTTGCTTGTTTGTTTATATGTTGATGACTTGATCTATACGGGAAATAATCCAGGCATGTTTAAAGAATTCAAAGAATCCATGATTAAGGAGTTTGAAATGATTGACATTGGGCTCATGTCTTATTTTCTTGGTATTGAAGTTAAACAAATGGATGATAGAATTTTTGTGCCACAAAAATCTTATGCAAAAGAGATTCTCAAGAAAATTAAATTGGAGAATTGTAATCCGATACATATATCGGTAGAAAGTGGTCTCAAATTTAGAAAAGAATGAGATGGAGAAAGGGTTGATGCTACATTTTTTAAAAGTTTAGTGGGAAGCCTTCGATACTTAACATGTACAAGATTGGATATTCTCTATGGAGTTAGTTTGGTATACATGTACATGGAGACTCCAAATACCTCACTTGAAAAAGGCAAAAGGGATTCTCCGGTATATCAAAGGAACATTTGATCATGATTTATTTTATTCATGTCCTAATGTTTGTGATCTTGTAGGTCTTGTTGATAGCGATTGGACCGGAGACTTGGATGATAGGAAAATCAATTCCAGGTACGTGTTCTACATGGGGAGTACGACATTGACATGGTCATCGAAGAAGCAAACGATCGTGACAATATCAACTTGTGAGGCCGAGTATGTAGCCATCACATCAAGTATTTGTCATGCATTGTGGCTACAAAATTTTCTTAAAGAGCTTTTAAAGCCTTAAGAGACTCCCACCAAAATCCATGTAGACAAGTAGGCAATTGCATTGGCAAAGAACCCGGTGTTTCCTGAGAGAAGCAAGCACATTGATACACAGTTCCATTTTATTCGGGACCAAGTGAAAGAGGAGAAGGTTGAACTTGTTTATACAAATATGCAAGATCAAGTCGTTGACATTTTTATAGAGCCTCTCAAACATGAAATGTTACAAAAATTGAAATTTCTATTAGGAGCAACCAAGTTGGAAAAATCAAGCTTAAGGGGGGATGTTAAAAATAAGCTTTGATTATGTAAAGGATATTTTGGGAAAGTTAAGTTAAGGGTAATTTTGGAATGATGTAAAACAATTGTGTAGAGTTCCAAGGTCACAATTCTAAGATTGAGAGAAGAGTCTCAAGATTGAGAGAGTGGAAGTCCCAAGATTGAAAGAGATGAGTCCAAAGCATGCAAATTTGAATTGGAAATGCGTGAAGTCTAGAATTTTCTTAAATAATCTTGTAATTTCGTCCATGCATATAGGTTGTAAGTTATGAGAAGGAAAACTTCACTAGAATAATGTAGAAAGAGTCTAGAAAGCTCCTAAGTAGCTTATATATACATGTACTATGTTTTGTACAAGAAGAGTGAAGAAATTGTGTTGAATTGAGCTCTTTTGTGTGTATAACTGCAAACTCAAAGTAAGCCATCTTCCTCCCTATTTTCTAACACCTTAAACGCTGAAACCAAGTTGACAAATAGTCGAACTAGTGACTGGAAATCAGCCATAGTTCAAAGGGACAAGTGGAAAATCAAAAGCCACTGGAAGTTGGGTCTAGTTCACACCCGAATGAGGCATCTAAGGGGAAAGTTCCAGCTGCCAATACACCTCTCCAAACCAGAGAATAGAGCGTAAAATGTTATAAATGTGGCAAGAATGGTCACCGGTCGTATGAGTACTAGAAACAGCAAGCTAGAACACATCTTCTAGATATTGATGGTACGAATGAAGAAGATTTTGTCACAGGGCCAGTACTCATTGAGGAGCCAGTAAGGGAAAATGAGCAAGATGTTACTAAAATTAAGGCTGATGAGAGGAATTTTCTTGTCATCAGATAACTCCTCACTAACTCAAAGGTGCTAGAAGAGCCATGGCTGTGAATCAACATTTGCCGAACTCATTGCACAGTCCTTGGGAAGGTATGCACCATTATCATTGAGAGTGGCAATTGTGGTTATATGGTGTCTCAAGAGGTTGTCGAAAAGTTGAACTTGACATGCAAGAAACACCCACAACCCTACAAAATAGCATGGTTTGAGAAAGGTATTAAGACTCCGGTAACTTCTTGTTGCTTAATTAATTTTTCTATTGATAAAACTTTTAATAATTCACTTTGATGTGATATCCTTCCCATGGATGCATGCCATATCCTTTTGGGTTGTCCTTGGCAATATGACCGAGCTGCCATACACCAAGGGCGGCACAATACATACTCTTTTGGAAGGATTGGGTGAAAAGTTCTTTTAAAACTATTATGCCTGAACCCAAGAGTGGGAAAGGAGATGTTATCCTTACTTTGAACCGGTTTGTTGAAGAAAGCCAAGAGCAAGGGCAAGTGTATGCTTTGGTAGTAAAAACGTTAAGCCCCTAGTAAAATGTTAAGCCCCTAGTAAAAAACATTTATGGATGTGATACATGAAGAACTACCTAATGAGTAGCAATGAGAATCATTTACATTGATTTGGTTCCAGGTGCCACTCTCCCCAACTTGCCACATTATTGAATGAGTCCTAAGGACCACGAGGAGTTACATAGGCAAGTAATGGAGTTGTCGGAGAAATGGCAAATATAAGACCATGAGCCCATGTGTAGTCCCCGCCTTGCTAACTTAAAAGAAAGATGGCTCATGGAGAATGTGTGTGGATAATAGATACCTTAATAAAATACAATCAAATATTATTTTCCAATCTCTCAACTTGATAACATGCTTGATATGTTATCAGGACCAAGGGTATTTTCTAAAATTGACTTGAAAAGTGGCTATTACTATATTAGTATAAGTTTAAAATGCGAGATGGCTTATAAGAGTGGTTGGTCATGCCCTTTGGGCTCTATAATGCTCCGAACACTCTTATGAGGGTAATGAAACAAGTACTCCACACGTTCATTAACAAGTTTGTAATGGTATATTTTGAATGATATCCTCATTTACAGTACAAGCACTGATGAACATTTGTTGCATTTACAATAGGTGTTGGAGGTCGTTCGAAAAGAAAGTTATTTGTAAACCTAAAAACAAAATCATTTGTGACTAATAACTTAGTAGTTTTATGTTTTGTGGTGTCATACGAAAGCGCCAAGATGGATCCTACCAAAGTACAAACCATTGTGGACTGGCTGACACCCAACATAGTAACTGAGGTGAGACGTTTTATGGGATTAGCAACTTTTTACAGAACGTTCATTAGAAACTTTAGCATCTTAATATCACACAATTTATTACATGAAGAAAGGGGTGTTTGAGTGGACTTTAGCTGCTGAAAATAGCTTCAAATAGGTAAAAGAAAGGGTGACAAGTGCTCCTATCCTTACACTTCCAGAGTTTGAAAAGGTCTTCCAAGGGAAGTGTAATGCCTTGAAGGTGGGAATTAGATGTATCTCAAGTTAAGAGGGCAGACCCATGGCCTTCTTTAGCGAAAAGCTGAGTGGTGCGAAGATCAATTATTCTACATATAATGTGGAGTTCTATGCAGTGCTTCAAGTCTTGAGACATTGGAAGCACTACCTCATTCTAAAAATAAATTATCTTATTCTCAAACAATGAAGCTTTGAAGTATCTGAGTGCCCAAAAGAAACTGAATAATAGGGATGCTAAGTGGCTCTTACTTACAAGAGTTCACTTTCATAATCCGCCACAAATCAGGCAGCCAAAACAAAGTGGTTGATGCCCTTAACAAGAGGTGTCACCTCAGATGTGGGTTTAGAGTCTCTACCTCAGACTTATACTACTGACCTTTACTTCTCTAAGATCCTTGAGCAACTTGCACAAGGAGAAAGGGAAACATGTGTTGTTTTGGTTTTGTAGGATAACTTTCTCTTCGAAGGGCTTTGCATTCCCGAGGGGTCACTTTGCATCCAAATCATGAGTAAAATGCATGGTGATAACCTTAGCGGTTACTTTAGGTGGGATAACACCACAACCTTATGGACGAAAAATACTCAAGGCCCAAACTAAAGGGTGATGTCAACTGGTTTGTCAAGCGTTACCGAGTATGTTAGTTGGTGAAGGGTCGATCCCAAACATCGGTTTTTATACTTCCTGACCTATCCCCGACCGACCATAGACAAACATGGGTATAGATTTTGTAGTAGGACTTCCCCACACCTCGAGAGGATGTAACTCTATCTTTGTGGTGGTTGATAGATTCTCTAAAATGACCCATTTTATCCCTCGTCAAAATACTTTAGATTCGATTCAAGCAGCTAATCTCTTCTTTAAGGAGGTGGTCCGCCTTCATGGTGTGCCAATGACCATCACTTCCATTGAGACATAAGGTTTGTGAGCCATTTTTGGAAAACCTTCAAGTGACATTACATTTCGATGTCCTGACACTCATAGCATTGACAATGCAATCGCGACTTGCTTAACTTCCTGATGCTTGCATCGATCAGTGATGTCAAGCAACTAGGTCACCGATTCCACATGATCAGTAACGCATCATGCGACTCACAATAAATAGAGAGCCACAAGTCCCACCTAGACACAATCGCCTCCATAACAAAGTGCCTCAAGTGTCATTGCACATGGACGTGGCTGCATGTCGCATGCTTCAAAGTGCTCTGCATGCCTTTGCACCAACGTTCACCTCAAGTGCTATTACACCCTCGCAAACAAACGCTCTGCACACTTCACATGCTCCAATTGAGCCATCTCTCCTGTTGGCTTAACAAATACAACGGAATACAATAAAGAGAGTTTTCCCATATTTAAGCAAGACTTTATATAAGTATGACTTTTTACTTTTCCATTCTCTGATATAAGATCAAAAGGCTCTACTTAGGCTCCCCTTGAAGAGGAAGTGTTTATGGAAGAAGTCAAAAGAGCTGTGTTTTCCTTACCAGGGGACAAGGCTCTTGGCCTCGATGGTTTCCCTCTGTTCTTTTTCCACAAATTTTGGAATTTGGTCAGCAGGGAAGTTTTGGAGATGGTTCAAGACTTTATGAGGTGTGGTGAGGTTTTTCGAGGAGTCAGCTCTTATATAGCTTTGATCCCCAAAAAGTCTGTCATCGCTAACCTGGGTGATATCAGGCCCATATGTCTTCTTTCGAGCCTTTATAAGACTATTGTTAAGGTGCTTGCTGAAAGACTTAAAGTTGTCTTACCAGAAGTTATCATTGGTCCCCAGTCTGCTTTCATCAAGGACAGGCTGATCACAGACAATGTTCTTGTTGCACAAGAGTGCATCCACTCGAGAATGTTGAGCAAAGAGGTTGGGGTAGTCATTAAGTTAAATTTGAAGAAGGCCTATGACATAATGGAATTGAGTATTTTGCTAGAAGTCATGAAGAATATAGGATTCGGGGTTAAGTGGAGAAGATGGATCTTTTGTTGCCAGTCCTCCTCGCACTTTTCGATTCTTTATAAAGGTAGCCCGCTGGGTTTTTCCGTGCTACTAGGGGGCTACGACAAGGGGATCCCCTTTCCCCTTTTTTGTTCACCATTTATGCTGAGTGCTTCAGTCGGTTCATCTTCAAGTTAAGGGCCACTTTAATGGTTTCCAATTGCCTAGTGGTGGTCCGTGTGTTTCACATCTACAATATGTTGATGACACACTTCTTTTCTGTGAAGTTAGGACTGAGCAGATTGCTAATGTTACCACGTTTTTAAATATTTTTGAAGAGCACTGGGACTTAAAGTCAATTTTGCTAAGTCGGTTGTTATCGACATTAATTGTGATGAGACTTTACTGTTGGAGACTGCTGCTATTTTGGGATGCAAGGTGGATTATTTTCCTTTTTTGTATTTGGCTTACCCATTTTAGATGGGCGACTACCCTTGGCTGTATGGGATAAGGTCATTCAAAGAATTCAAGTTAAACTTGATCTTTGGAAGTATAAATACTTATCTCTTGGGGGTAGGATCACTCTCATTAAAGCTTGTCTGTCCAATTTACCCATATATCAGATGTCTTTGTTGCAGATCCCACTTAGGGTGGCCAAGAAGATTGAAATGTTGATGAAGAACTTGTTATGGGGGTCCTTTGATAATTCTAAAAAATACCATCTCCTAAGGTGGGATAGAGTGTATACTCTTAGGAAAGATGGTGGACTTGGTTTAAGGCGTGTGACTTTGGTTAATCAAGCCCTCCTCTCTAAATGGTGGTGGAGAAGCCTGATTATTACAGATCTGTTGTGGTACCAAGTAGTGGCGGCAAAATATGGCGTGGATAGATTTCAGATGTGGGTGGAAACGAGAAGTGGGTCACAAGGGTTGTCATTTACCTGGAAATCCATTAACTTGTGCCGAGTCCTGATTCATAGGAATATTCGTTGGTGTCTGGGTGATGGTCATAACATCTCCTTTTGGTTCCATAAGTGGGTGGGTCCTATGCCTTTGAAATATCTCTTTTCAGCTATTTCCAGCGCATGGACAACCCCAATGCCACTGTAGCTGATTTGTATGTTCGCATGGGCTCTTAGGTTAAGCTAAAATATCTATCTTCCCTATAATAAAGTTCCTGACCTAATTTTTCAAGAATTCGTGGGGTTGCTATCTTTACTTCATGATGTCTATATTCCACTGGATGCCTCTGAAACGATTATTTGGGAGATTCGGGCTGATGGTCAGTTCTTAGTCAAATCCATGTACAATCTTTTATTCGATGACCGGTGGAGATGGTCTTTGCCCGAGATAGCCCCAATCTGGAAATGGCCGTTACCCCTCAAATTTCAAGCATTGTTATGGCTAGCTGTGCAAAATAAGGTGCTTACCACTGACAACCTTATCAAGAGAGGTAAGGTGTTGCCTAATGTTTGTCGGCTTTGCAAATTGGATGCTGAAATATGGCCACACTTGTTTCTCCACTGCCCATTTACCCTTCGAATTTGGCATTGAATTTTTGATAAACTGGGTATACCTCCCATCATGCTTGCCAAGGTTGTTGGTATCATCTCTAACTTATTCGTGCCACTTCCCAAAGTTGGGTTAGTCCTTTGGGAGATTGCTCGAGGTTTGATTATGTCGGAAGTTTGGAAAGAAAGGAATCAAAGAGTGTTTGATGGTAGTGGTCTTCCTTTTGGAGACTGTTGGACAAAATCCTTCATGACCTTTGGCATTGTTGTTCCATTACTAAGGAGCAGATATTTTGGAAGTGGATGTTAAGAGGAATTTACCTATTCTCTTCTACTTAGGGACCTTCATATGTAGACCGCAGGGTAGATGGGTGGCCCCTTTGGAAGGAACCTTCAAACTCAACTTCGATGGTAGCTCTTTTGGGAATCCAGGTATGGCTGGCTATGGTGGTGTTGTGAGAGACTGGAATGGGTCTGTGGTTTTTTCTTATGCAGGGTTGTTAGGGATCACAACTGTCAACTATGCTGAGATGTTGGCTCTCCTCAATGGTTTAAAATTGTTCATTGATAGAAAGGTAGGTCGGTTTTGTATCGTGGAGGGTGACTCACTCAATTTCATTAATTGGTGCAATGGTCTTCAAAAGCCTCATTGGGAGCTGAGGTCCTCTCTGCTATAGATTTGGGTTTTGTCCAGGTCTCTTGCTATTTCTTTTGTGCATGTGTTTCATGAGGCTAATGCATTAGCCGACTCTCTTGCCAAAGGTGGTTCATCACTGTCGTCGGCTCTTAT
>NW_006497930.1:966022-981772 GCF_000471905.2 Amborella trichopoda
CTAAACGCCTATAGGCGAAAATGAACAGTGATTTCGTTTACCCTCATCCCTATCCAAACTTCATCGCACGGTCACAATTGTCCAGTACTGTTTCAATTTTCATTTTTGTTTTACTAATTAGAATGATCTGAAATTTTGAGCGTGTATACATCTTAGAGAGGTACACTTAATAAAAATAAAAGAAAAAATAATTCGTAAGTATAAATTGATCAAAATACCCCCATAATGTTTTCGGGGTATTTTGGTCAATTTATATTTTATGAATTATTTTTGCCATATTTTTATTAGGTGCACCTCACTAGAATGTACACACATTCCAAATTTCAATTAATTTTGATTTATAGAAAAATAAATAAAAATTGAAACACTATTGAAGAACTGTTTACAGAGTTGGCTCTGATACCATTTACATGCCAAGATCTACTCTGCTAATTCTAAGACTTAAACTAATCTTGCATAGCCTAGATATAGTAATAGTAGGACTATTATAAGTACGGAAAAAGGAGCTATATCTATAATTAACCAAGTAGAATACGTATTCTGATAAACCTTAAAACTAAGCACAATTCTTAGTAACATAACAACTTCATATACAATAAACTGTTTGAATTACATTATCTTAAAGCTAAACTAAACAGAAAATTTATAGATAATTACTGTTTACAGACTAACTTACTGTTTTACAAACAGAAAGAAGAAAAACTTACAGTGTACAGATTAATAACATACTGTTTACAAATAAAAATAAGAAAAACTTACAGTGTACAGATACAATAACTGCAAAAAAACTTCCACTCGTCTGGACAATGACTTGGTGGAGACTTGTAGTTACAATCACACATCACACGTACTAAAACTAATTTTTTACAAGGGAAGAGAGAAGAGAGCAGGAATTTTTTGGAGAGGACAGAGTGCTCCTGAGAGTTGATAGCTTGCTAATTCCTGGGGATGCCTTCTGGTAAGAGCTTCATGCCTTTTATACGCCTCGGACCTCATTCTTGAATAAACGAAGATGTATAATAAGATTCCTTTTGGATAAGTGCTGAGAAGGCTGGATGGCGACAGGTGCTTGAATGGCAATGCTGCGAAGGCTGGATGACGACAGGTGAGAAAAAGATAATGCTTGGTCGGCGATGCTGCGAAGGTTGGATAGCGACAGGGGAGAAGAAGGCAATGCTTGGTCAACAATAATTGGACAGGTGAACTTCACAGCTGTGGGTTACTGTGGGTGAGTGGACTTCAGAAGGTATAGGGAATCTTTGCAGGTTTTGTCTTTATATGAATAGTTGTCGGCAAGAGTATCGGTGTTTTGGCATCTTTTGTCATGTCGTTTGTCATATCAGGTATCAGGGCATCTTGTGTCATATCACAGGGCACCTTTTGTCATATCAAGGCATCTTATGTCATATTACAGGGCATATCAGGGTATCTTATGTCACATCATAAAGGTATGCTTATCTGTTTTTCTGGTTTTAATACAATAATTGTTTTTGAGACATCCCGTGAGCAGACTGATCTTCTTCTATGGTGGCTTGGGTATCAGTGGTGTCTGTTTCCTGGGATGTTTCAGCTTCTTTTGTGAAAATTTCATATAACTGTTTTTCTAGCTCGACTCTGGTGGCTTGAGGATTTTGTTTCATCATTTGAGATATATATTTAGATAAATTATTGGGGTTAAAATAAGAAGGTTTAAAACCAATTGGGACTTGTTTGAGTATAATATGCTCTGGGTCTAAATTGTGGTAGACAAAGACGTCCCACCACTTTACAGCAATCTGTTTTCCAAGGCATGGAATATATTCATAATTATTTATATTGTTATCAGATATAGCAAATGACCATTTGAGTATCCAAGGTATTTGATACAAAGCAACAAAATATAAATGATAGTTTATCTTGGGATCCTTCTCATTGTGCTCAATGAATTTTTCTTGAGATGCTTGCAAGGTGTCAGGCATTATTTGGGATAGAGAGCACCAAATTGTGAACCAATTGGGGAAAGGTTCGGTTACCGCCATTTTGAATTGGAGGAACCATGTATGGGAATTATATTGGTTTTGGATGGTGAGTATACGATGCCAGGCATCAATATAGTCTAAATAGCGATAATGCTTATTTGGGAAGTCAAGGGATTGTAATTTCCTTTATCGAGAAGGGTTTGAGCCCCATTCACTGCAATTCAATATTTTTCGTATCTGCAATTTTGAATATGATACAATTTTAGAATTCTTATGATAATAATGTGTTAAATATATCGAACCTGTTTCAAGCAGAATCATTCAAACCACTCTCTTGTTTTCATGCCATTAGAGGGGTTCAAATTATTGCACAGGTAATATTTGGCTACAGTATTTGGGTCTTCTGAAGCATGGATATTTTCAATGATAGCATCTATAATAAGTGAGATATTTTCATATGGAGACTTATCCGAGGTTGTGGGTTTCCTAATAGTTGGAGATTGGATGAATAATGGAGTTTGAGGAGATGTTGGTGCTTGACTGGAGTATTGTGGATAGTTTAAAGGACTATTTGGGATACTGGGTGAATATGGGGTCAGACTTCTCTGTGGAGATTGTATAGAAACAATATCTAATGATGTTTGCATGGGAGCCTTCCCTTTGGATTGTACAATATTAGTATTCATGATCTTATTCTCAATAGCTCTATTCTTATTAAATAATATTAAAGGTAAAGATAATTCGGGTGGATCAAAGTGATCAGTGTTGCCCTCCCTGCAAAAATTTACGGGTGAGAAAATCAGGAAGATGGATAGCAGAACCTTTTACATGTTCAATAGAGAAATCGAAAGAAGATAAAATGGCCTGCCAATGGATAAACCAACAACAAAATTTTCTTTCCAATGGTCGAGATGACTATCTTCTCGTGTTAAGAGTCTAAAAAGGAAAACATCCTTATACCATTTATAATGAGATAGTGTTGGGCATCTTAAATTAGAAAGTAGATCTTCAGATCGAGCTTCCATTAATGCAGTACTCCCCACAAAGTGAAGTGTTATAGTATAAATGAGGGTATTAACAGCATCACTTTCAGAATATAAGATATCTTGATTTTGTTCGTTTTTGACAGTCCATTGACGATTATTGGTTAAGATTCGATTTTTTAGGGTTTCAGGGAGGTGAAAATCCCACCAGCCTCTTAACCAGCCAGTAAATCCACATACTATGGCCTTGGCAACTTCTTGATCTTGGTTGCCAACCATTTTGCAGGCTGAAGCATACATTGTCATATGTTTCATAGTATCTAATATTTGGGTTTCAGCCATGCCATCAATATTCCAGTTAACTATTGATCTATCTGAATAAGAAGTTGTATGAGATATTAAATCTTCTTCAAATTGAATATCAATTGGTGTGGGTCTATGATGGTAAGATCTAGTAGTAGCAGATTTCCAACCTTTACCATATGCTATTATCTGGATATGTGGAGTATTTGATTCTGTAAAGGCTAATGTTTGATGTTCAATAGTATCTTCTATCACTTGTACTTCTTCTTGGAGGGTTAAAGTAAAAGATTCTGGTATTAATTTAGATTTTCCTTTTATATCTTTTAGATCTAAATCAGCTAATTTGGATATAAGTTGATCCATTAAAGTCTTATTATTTTCTCCTATATGGAATTTATTTTTATTTATTTCAAGAGGTTTAAATAATAAAGTTTTTTTAGGTTCTGGAATAGGATTTGGTCTTATCATATTTTCTATTCTCATAGTTTGTTTTCCTATGGATTGCATACATAAATTAATATAGTTATTTTGTTCAATAATATGAGGAATTAATTCAGTTCGATGAACAATTTCTACAGTTGTCATTTTGTAAGGAGTACCCTTGTTTCATAAACAAGTTAACTTTCTCCGTCTTTGTTAGATCATTTTATGATAACGCTTTTTTCTAGAGGATGTATACTAGTTATACTAGTACCTTCTATTGTCTGATATGTGGTATATTGATTTTCTAGAGTATTTATCTTATTTTTTTCAAAATCTGGAATTTCAACATTTCTTTCTAGTAACGTTCTTCTTAGCCATGTAAAAACTCCTATACTACAGGTTTTTGTTTTATATAACTTATTATATCTTTTATGGAATAGTTCTATTAATCTGGGTTGAAATCTTTTAAGATACCATTCTCGCATATCTGTATTTTCTTTGGAAAGATAATCTTGTTCTATCCATTGTTTAGATACTCTTTTAGTAAGAGTTAAAATATGAAAATTTATTTCTGTATCAGAAAGGTCTGGCTCAGTTTTTAATGTTGGTTGGTATTGTGGGATAACTATATTGTCTTTTGTACATAATAGACTTTGAATTTTTGGATGCATACTATTTGACGTAGAATGTCTAGATGATTCACCTATGGATATGGGTATGTTATTAGATTTTCTAAGTATACTTGTATCATCCCTTATTATTTGATTAGGAAATTGGATTTCTATTTTTCCATCCTGATGTTCGATTATTCTATCAGGAGCATTTCTATTAGATGCTTTTAAATGATGATTTTTGTTTTCTATCTTCTAAGATTCAAGTAGTTTAATATCTGCCCATTGTATAGTTTTGGGAATTATTACATTTGATTTTTCAATGTTAGTTTGGAAGAAAGTAGTTTTTCCCTTTGTGTCCATTTGGATAGCATTTGGACATAAAGTATTCATTATTTTATAATATATTATGTATATAATAGCAATATTTTGGGATCCTGGTAGCATATCAAAACTTTGGGTTTTAATATTTAATGATAACACTTTTAATATATTAGAATCAGTTAATGATATTGAATAATTTGGGAAACAATTGAAATAAATTGATCCATTACATAAACTTGACTCTATCATTCCTAATAAAGAATCAGAAAACTTATTATGCCTATTATCTTTTAAACATATTAAGATAGAATTATTTAATCCTAACCTTGTTAACGGTTTAATGGCTATTTGGATTAATCCTATATGTAAATAATTATAATTTTTGGTTTTATGTATCTGTATTATTTTTTCTGATAATAATTGGAAGTCTTTTTGACTACTGGTTACTGATAGGGTTTGTTCTACAGTTTTTATAGCATAACCTACTTTTAGTTCAAAAGTACCTTTTTTATATATATCTGAAATCGGTACTTTAGGTATGTTCCAGTTTGTTATTTGTTTTTCTATATTGTCTATTACAACTTCTTCTTTGTTTTTAATTCGTAGAGTATTACTAGCTTGTGGTAGTGCTTTATTTGATAGATTCCTAATGAAATTTGTCATTATTAGGTTGTGGATGAGTGCTTTCTTAGCTACCTCTTACGTCTTTTTGACATCGGCGGCTCTCCTAGCCTTAACGATCTCTCGACTGGGTGCTCTTTAGCCTCAACTCTCGGACCAACTTTCTCTAATGGTAAATATCAGTAGTGTTTCTACCTCATAGAGTACTAACACTTACTATTAGTAAAATAATTTTGTTGAGTAGAATTCCATGCTTTAGAAGTATAACGCACTAATTGTTCAGTAGTCTTCATTTTTTGTTTGAGTATACCGCCTAGTCCTAATTCAGAAGCATCACATTCAATGATTTTTAAAGTGTTAGGATGAGCTAAAGTTAAGCAAGGCAATTCCTTTGCTTAGAGTTTAATTTTTTTTCACAGCTTGAGTATGTTCATTTGTCCATTTAGAAAGATTCTTTTTTAGTCTATCATACAAGGGTTTAGCATATAATGCTAAATTTTCATAAAAATCAACAATATAATTTAAACGACCTAAGAATCTTTGTAATTCAGTTATATCTAATACAATATCTGGAAATTTGTCAGCAAATTGAATAGATCTTTCTATTGGGATAATTGTTTCATGATGAATATGATGTCCTAAAAATCTAATCTTAGTTTGACATATATTAATCTTTTTAACAGAGACTACTAGTCCTGCATGTTTGACTGCATTAGTAAAAACACTAATATGTTTGAAATGTTGATCTATATTTTCGGAAAATACTAAAACATCATCAATATAGACAATCATGAATTTGTAATATGGATTGAATACTTCATTCATAATTTTTTGAAATTCTGATGGAGCATTTTTTAGTCCAAATGGCATCACATTCCACTCGTATTATCCGAATGGAACATTAAATGCAATTTTATATTTGTCTTCTTCTTTAATCTGTATTTGCCAATAGCCTGATTTTAAATCAAATTTAGAAAAGATTGTGGCTTTAGCTAATCTATCTAATAAGTCTTTTTTATTTGGGATTGGATATCGTATCCATTGGAGAACCTTATTTAATAGTTTATAATTTATAACTAACCTTGGCACTCCTCTTTCTTTTTCAGCTTTTTTATTGACATAAAATGCAGCACAACTCTAAGGAGATGTACTTGGTCTTATTAAATTTTTGGCTAATAATTATTTTATTTTATTTTGGCAAGTTTCTAATAAAGTAGAATTCATCTGGACAAGTCTGGCCTTCGTTGGTATTTTTGATTCTTCAAATTCAGGTTCATATGGTAATCCTGATCCAAAAAGCATTTGGTATTTCACTACATATTTCTTGTTCAATTTTTTGTTTGATTTGTTTAATTTTGTTTTGTATTTCTTCTTTTTGTAGTGCTTCTTCAGTATTTTTATAAAGAATTTCTTCTTTTAATGAGTACAAAAATGTTTCTTTATTTTGGATAATTGTTCTAACATTATTAATTTCTTTAAGTTTGGGTTTATCTATAAATTCAAATATGATTTTATTTCCAGCTATGGTGGTGTCTATTCCTGTATGAGTGATTAGTATTGGATATAGTAAAGTAAGAAATGGAACTCCTAGTATTACTGATTGACTCAATCCTTTTACCATAATAAAATGTATAGGGAAACAATGTTCTTTATTACATACTATAATTTATATTTAATAAATAATCTACTACCATCAGCACTATTTAATATTTGAGTAGTTTTATCAAAATATTTTGTTGGTACTAATCCTTCATTAATACAATTTAAATCAGCTCATGAATCTATGAGAGCTATTGAATGAAACTCATATTCTTGATTGATAATAATTTTAACTATTACAAACCACTTTTGAGTTATTATTTTGTTTAGTACATTCACAGATGTATTAGTGCCTATTTCTTCTATTATTGTTCCTGATGTCTCAGGTGTTTCTACTAATTGGGTGAATTCAATTTCATCTGAATCAGTTATTTCTCCATTAACCTCATTCTGTAATTCTAATATTTTAATTCTATTTTTGAGATGATTTAATTCTATTTTTACCTCATTGACTTCTTGTTTTAGTTCAGCTATAGTAGGTTCTTTTTGTATGTTTTCTTTTTGACTGATTCTTTTCATTATATCAGCAAAATTATATTCATATGGGGGTTTTATCAAAGAAGTAGTTTTAGGTTTATTTTTTGTAAGGTTAATAAACTGAGTTAAGATTTCTGTTTTTTCATCAGGGTTATTTATCCTGTCTATGAGATCTAAAATTAATGAATCTTCTTTTGATAACATATTACACGATATCATATTACAAGAACATTCCATGTCAGAAGAGCTTGAAATTATATTTGTCCTATGAGAGAGGTATCACTACTACTACTCTTTTCTGAACTTGATGTAGATTCTTCTTTATCTAATTGGATGATATCATATATTTGATTCCTTATGTTTTCATCTAATACGATTGCATCTAATTTTTTCTTAACTTTACATGTATTTTTATAGTGGCCTACTTTGCCACATTTATAGTAGATAGGTGTCTTTTTCTTTCCCTTTTTATACTGATTTTTTTGTAAGAATTTTTTGATATATTTTTCTTTTTTCTTTCTTTTATACAATTTTCTTTCCTTTTCATCTGGTCTATATTATATATATGAAACATGATCATGTGAGCCAGTGGGTTCACATAAAAAAATGAGCCCAACGGCCCAGATTGAATCTGGTCCGATCTGATGATCACGGATGTCCACTACTGTTTTAATTTTATTTTATTTTTTATAAATTCAAATCACTTGAAATTTTAGGCATGTATATATTGTACTACGAAAGCATCGGCAAGCCCAAGTAACCCAAGCAGGCTGTACTACAAGTGTCTATTATGTAGGTTCTTTCAATGGTGCGATGAATATGTTACTGCCGTATAAAATGTCAATTTAAGACATCGCAATACACAACATTGGAATCCAATGCTTGAACTGTAACGATAATCAAAGCTTGAACATAGCTAATAATACATTAGGAGACATGAAAAAGAATAAATTAGAAACGGATAGACGAGGAAAGAATAAAAAAAGAAAATCTAGAAATTTTGCTAAACTTTAGGAAAAATTTATAGAAATGGATAGATGAGGAAAGCAAAAAAAAGTTCCCCCCAAAAAAAAAAGACTGATTAAATATAATTTTGTCAAAAACCAAATAAAAATTAAAATCACAAAACCTTAGAAAAAATAGATGGTGACAACAAATATCAAATTGCAACGCCCAAACAAATAAGGCATGACTAATGGGTTACTCCATCTGGTGATGCTAGAAAACCTTAATGAACATTCTAATAGAAAATTTATGCGGTGTATCATTTTTTTTTGCTCTTGTCAATGACCTTAATGATGATGATGAAGATGCACTCTCGTATTGCTTCTTGTGTGAGAAAAAGAGGATTTTGGGGTTTGAAAAAATTGGTCGTTGGGTGAGGAGAGAGATTGTAGATGGGTAGAAAGAGAAAATCGGGAAAATAATAAGAGGGATGGGAGAGGAGAGAGAAGAAAGAGGGATTAAGAGAGAGAAGAGAAAAATTACTTAATAGAGAGAAAATCGGGGAAAATTTCACTATTTATTTCACTTGTCGGGCGTTTTAGAGACAGAAACCCCTTCAAGCCTGGTCATAGAGAGAGAATCCCTATTGAATGTTTTACCCTCATTGTAAAAAGTTCTCAAGTTGAGAGAAGAGTACATATGGCCTGCCTCTAGTAGGGAGAGAGAGGACTGCGTCCAGTAGAGAGAGAGCAGCGTTCGATTTCCAGTAGAGAGAGAGAGAGAGTTCGCTAGGTTGTTATCCTAGAGAGAGAGAGAGCCATGTGATAGGGGCCTACTGCCTATTGCCCATAACCTACGCAAATGACAGCTTGATGTCGGGCTTCCTATAAACGCATCACAGTAGAAATAGGCAGGTCTTATCCCTGCCGTTGGGTGCACAACAAAGGCATATATATATATATATATATATAACGTTGTGATTAGCCCACTAGCATATATGAACATATGAGCCCAACAGCCAAGATTGAATATGGGCCGATCTGACGATCACGGATGTCCAGTAGTGTTTGAATTTTAATTTTTTTTTTACAAATCTATATTACTTTAAATTCTAGGTGTGTGTTCATCAAAAATATTTGACACTTCTAAAAATATCAAAAAAAATATTTTGCATGAAATAAATTAACCAAAATACCCCGAAAAGCTTTAGAGTATATTGGTCATTTTATTTTTCACGAATACTTTTTTTTTATATTTTTATTAGGTGCGCCTTGATGAGAAGAACACACCTCCTAAAATTTAAGTGATTTGGATTTGTATAAAAAAACTTAAAATTCAAACACAAAATGAGATCGTGACCATCAAATCGGCCCAAATTCAATCAAGGCCATTGGGCTCATATGTTCATATGAGTTAGTGGGCTATATATATATATAAAATAAGATCAGCCCACTAGCTGATGGAATAGTGTAAGCCCAACGACTCAGTTTGAATATGAGTAGATCTGTCAGTTACAACTATAGTTTGTAATATATTATTAATAGTTTTTATATAAATAAAAATAACATGAACTTTGGGGCGTCCACTCTTCTTACCAAGGCGCACCTAATAAAAATATTAAAAAAATAAATTGTAAAACATAAATTAACCAAAATACACCTAAAACTTTAAGGGTGATTTTGGTCAATTTATGTTTAGGAATTATTTTTTTGATATTTTTATTAGATTCTAATATTTTTAAAGAATAGACGTTCCAAATTTCAAATGATTTGATTTTGTAAAAATAATTAAAATTTAAATACAAAATGCAATTGTGATCATTGGATCGACCCAGATTCAATTTGGGCCATTGGGCATACCCTATTGTTTACGCTTCGATCTGCAACAATCTCTCGTGAGATCAACTCAAATCTTGACAAAATTGAGTTAAATTTTTGAAAAGTAGAGAATGTGAGGTCGTTTGAATTATAGGCTCAAGAACAACACATATCTATTCAGATTTGATTCTTTCTTGAGTCCACTGGCAGCGCCAACTCTAAATCCATATTTTGACTTTAAAACGTTTCTAGATTAGGTAAATATAATAATAACTCAATTTTAAAAAGTAAATAAAATAAAACAAAGAATTAAATGAAGAAAATAAATTAAATTAAGCAGAGAAAGAAATACTTATATCTAAGGATCTAAAACCCATTGTTTCGGGCTTGGATTAAGTTGTTCTTCTGATTTGAGCCACCATCTTCTCTTTGGATACCTTATGATTAATGGAATTGGCAAATCTATGGTTCTTGGACTTAGATATAGGGTTCCTAAGACAAGAGAAAGACTCAGAAATTATAGGTAGGGCATACTTAAAATTTCTTTAGGAGTGGAGGAGAAGTTTTTTAGTTTTCTAAGGTTTTGGGGAGCTCCTAAGTTAGAATTTGAATTCTAGGATTTTCTAGTATTTTTTTGATAATTTTTTAGATTTTTTATAATTTATTTAGCAATTTTCTAGGGTTGTTTCTTAATTTTGGATATTTTTGAGCTATTTCCCCTAATTTCAAGAATTGTGTCCTATTTTATAAGGATTTCCAGGTAATTTCTGATATTTTTATGATGTTTTCCATATGTATTTTTTTGGTTTTGGATATGGTATTTATAGGCATCAACTAAGCGTTTTTCTAAATTGTTTTGAATTTTTTCAGATGTTTTAGATTTATCTGAATTGTCAAAATGTTATTTTCTGCATCATCGGGCTGCACCTAGTCCTGTCGAGCTTGCGACGCGTCACGCGCAGACACGTCCAGCCTAGTCAGGGACTAAATTGTCATTTTTTTAAACAACTTTCCCTAGACTTTAACTTTTTTACGTAAGTCTAATCCAGGTAATTTTTGGATTGTTGGAAAGCTTGTGACCTCCACTATAATTTGAAACCAAATTTGATCAAATTTAAGGTATTATTTAGGCGTCTAGAAGGCTAGGACTTTAAGGTCTCGATTTTATATTTTTGTATATTTGATTGCTGTTCGAGTTAGTTTTCTAAGTTCACAAGGCTCATGGGTGTCTAATGTGAAAGTATTAGAATTAGTTTTGAGATAATTCTTCTAGGTTTAGGTCATGTATGGTCTATTATGGTTTGTGTGGTCCTTTGGACTTAGAATCAAAAGGTTTTAGAAATTCCTTTAGCCATAATTTCGAGAGGGTGTCTACAATTACCCCTCTTTGTATTCACCTGGGGCACCAGATGAATAGCAAAAATATAGATACTTGAGACACGATGAGAAAGAAATTTGTTTCAAGGGATCATTGTTTTGAATGACCAGTACCCTTTGGGTAGGTTGTATGCCGATGGATGCTTTTGATCCGTAAGACATTGAACTAGCACTACTATCTTTGATTCAATGGGTTTGAGAGGACTCTGAGAATTGCGATCCGAAGTGATAGTCAACAGGAACCACCCTATCTTTGAGCAGTTGACATTCCTTGTTGTAGTTACCCCAATGCTACCTAGGATGCTACTAATATAGTCATTTTTTACTTTAAACATTTTTCTTGAGGTCTGGTTCTCCAATTGAATGAGATTCTGATTTAGAAGAAATTGATGAAGTAATGAATTTTTCGTTAGTTGAACTACTAGTTCGCATTTGATTCGAATTCTTGGAGTCCACAGGTTCAGGCTTTTGGTTGGGAACCTATGGGTTGGTCCTAAGGGTTTGTAAGTATGACAATCCTGGATTTGATTCATATCCAATCCTCCATGAAACTCCTTCCTTGGTTCATACACAGTTAGCCTCACGAAAAATAAGTGTCCTTTGAATATTGAAGATGAGACATACTTGGTCCTACCTACTTTGAAACCCCATAAATTTCCCCTGCTTTCCATATTTCTGACCATAAGGCTTAAAGCGTTTAGCATAAAGGGCAAACAAAAAAAGGTGACAAAGGATGACCTTGACGTTAACCCCCTAGAAGCTCTGAAGAAGCCCTTTTGGGCAACCAATGATGAAAATTGAAAAGTGAGTTATAGAGAGACATCCAAAAATCCAACTTCTTCATTTGCCACCAAATCCCATTTTATTCACCATCTCAAGAAGGATACTCCATTCCACTCTAGCATAAACGTTTTCCATATCTAATTTTATTACTACTCCTGGCTCTTGAATCCAATTCTTGAATGAATGCACTCCTGAGCCACCAATACACGATCAGTAATCAATTAGTCTTAGATAAAAGCATATTGGGGACCTGAGATAATAAATGGAAAAACCACCTTAAGATGCTCAGCTAAAATTTTAGACAAAATTTTGTAGAGGCTAGTGTGCAGGCTACTGGGCCTAATACCCGAGAAACCAGCCACATAGCTGGTTTCTTTGGAATCAATACAACATACGTGGAATTCACTCCCTTGAACAACTTCCCTCTCGCTAAAAAGCCGCTAATTATCTCTAAGAGTCCCCACTTAACATGGACCAATTTTTTTGGAAAACGAATAAAGGAAATCATCCAAGTGCTTTATCTCCAAGAAGTGAGAAGATAGTCTTTTTAAGTTCTTCCAAAGTAACATCCATCTTCAATTGATTTATCAAATATGAAGGCAACACTTTAAAAGGGCTTCTATCTATCCTCGGAGAAAACCAAACCTCAGAGGTATTAGCTTTCTAAAAATGATCTACAATACCCTTTTCCATACCTTCTCGATCTTTTACTATTCCAGGAATTGAATGGCCCGAGATATCATTATGTCTTCTCCGAGCATTGGCTATGGCATGAAAAAATTTGGTATTGAGGTCTACCTCTTTCAACCATTTATCTATAAATCTTTGTTTCCAGTAAATTTCCTCCAATCTCAGGTAATCATGAAGGGATTTGAGCTAAGCATTCCTTGTAAAAAGAATATCTTCTGTCCAAACCCCCGCCACCTGAATATTTTGGTCTAGCAATTGAATATCCAAAAGGACACTATCAATTTTAGCTCTCAACTGATATTTGTTCTCCACTTTCCAAGAAATCAGCTTATGCCTAATGTTAAGCAATTTTTTGTGGAGATGGAAATCCATTGGGCAAAAAGAGAGCGCTTTTCCAAGCACTTCTAATATTGTCAACTACCTCATTTTCCTCCGACCAACTAATTTTCATCCTAAAAGGCTTTGGTCCTCCAGAGGGATTACTAGAATTTAGTAATATTGGAGTATGATATGAAGAAAGTCTAGAAAGAGCCTTAACAATGGCCAAAAGGAAAGGCTTCCATCCACATATTGGAAAAAAATCTATCAAGCTTGGTCATGAAAAGATTAAGTAAACTATTATTAGACAAAGTATATACAGCAGCCGAAATAGGCAAATCAAGCAAGTTGCGACTTTCAATGAAGCGATTCAATATCCTCATCCAAGAATTAATAGAACACCCTAAGGTAAGATTCCTCATGTCAGTAGATGAGGTCGAAATCCCCCAATACATATAAGCACATTAGACTTAGACAGAATATCATAAATCTCATTAAGAAAAGATTCTTTTTTAGAAGCTATGTTTGGGCCATAGACATTCAACAATCTCCAAGAAAAGTTTGGCATAGGCCTTTGGAAAAAAACAGTTAACACCCTTTCTCCCCTACTTATCTCAAAACTTCGTTGGACCAAAGGGTCCTACAAAACCCATACCCCACCTAATGCACCTATGGAATCTATCCCAACAAAATTAACAGCCCCAGGACTCCAAACTTCCCTAACCCTAGATATATTGGGGCCATGAAACTTGGTCTCCTACAAAATCAAAATATCCGGTTTGTACTTTCTAGCAAAAAACAAAACATCCGTCTTTCGTTTTGGATCACCCAAACACCTTACATTCCAACTAATTAAAATCATTAAAAAAGTTAAAAGAGGAACCTAGACCTTCCAATCCCGGCCCAAAGAACTTCTGCTCTAGCGTTAACGCCTCATCCAGAGAAGAGAAGTTCAAAGAAGAGGACAACGCTCTAGTGATCTCCACTAGTTCTCCTTTAGCCAACACGATGCCTCCTGACGGAATGCTCATGCGATGTATTCCTCGTGCTGCCAACCTCGCCGATGATCTAGTGGGTTTTGCCACCGCCTTATCTCTGGTTTTCTTCGTTAAGAGTTTTCTAGGGTTTGAAACTTCCTCTTCGAGCTTTGCCTTAACTGCATTCTTTGCTTTCCGCCTGTATTTGATCTCCTAAAATATGGTCCAATAGTGACCTCAAAATCCAGGTCCGCATCATCCAGTATATTACCCACAAGGGATTCCTTGGCGTTGATGGACCGTTCGTCCACTTGAGGCAAAAAACTTGAAAGCATGAAAGAATCATAGTTGGTCACTCCTCTTAAGAGATGAAATTCAAGGGAGGAATCATGTCGGCCTCCACCAAAGCGGAATCAGGATCAAAGACAAAGCGTTACCACATGCCACTTCATGACCTTGACAACAATCCATGCAGACCTTTTTAATTTGACTCCTATTACATAATGGTAGACCCCCAAGACTACAAACTCTATCTTGTTGGGGGCATCATCACACACAGCTCGCTCTGCCTCATGAGTAGGGTTTTTTTCCCAAAATTCCTGCCGAGTGAGATCGATAAACATTTGGAAAACGGCCTACCGGGATCTAAATTTTCTTGAATTTCAAATTAGGATAAGTGTTATGGAGAGAACATGTCCCCACCCGTCGAAAATTCCGGGAGTGCCGTTTCCGATGAGATTGATCAGAAATTCCAGATGACCACGAGAACTTCTCTGAGGAATAGGGGCCTTGGCCGACATACATCGAATTATTTTCAACGAAATGGTGATTGTACATGACTGGACGTATGTCTCTAATAAGAAAAAAAATCTCGACCAAACTACAATCTTGGGAAAAGAAAAATTTTAGCTGCAATCATTACCTTTTAGACTCCCGGTCGATATCACAATATTCTTCTCGAGAGTTTCCAAACTTTCAGAATAATGCTAAGCTTCAAGCATGAAAAAGGATACCCCAAAATCTTACCCATACACAGACTTTCATTGATCTAAAGTAAAAAGCTTCCCCTGGCTCTTCAAAACCTTTGACGCAGCACTAGAGACACCTCATTCCCTGATCGAAGCATAAATACAAGTTTTTTTTTTTAATATATTTTTTAATCAGACCACTAGACCAAATGTCCTATAAAAACAACCCTGTTAGCCTTAAAAGATTTGACTTCTGAGGAATATGACAAACGCCAACCTCTTCTCACGTAGTCACTCAATCCAAAAGTATAATTAGAAGGGGTCAAGAATGACCCAACAATCATAGATTGTGCCTTAGCAAGAAGGCCCATCAAATCCTCACGATCAATAGAAACCAAAGGGAATGATGCATTATCATCGTTCTCTCCCTGAGCCTTAGTGACTCTATTGTGGATCCTCTCCAAGTCTCCTGAGCCTTAGTGAATCTATTGTGGATCCTCTCCAAGTCTCTCTCTTCGTTAAAAATACATCTCTATCCGTCTCTACCCCCAAAAATGGGGAACGTGACTTACATAA
>NW_006497930.1:984166-1014869 GCF_000471905.2 Amborella trichopoda
TATATATATATATATATATATATATATATATATATATATATCGGAAAAAAGCTTTGGTGAGCCCACTAGCTCATGGAATAGTATAAGCCCAACAATCTGGGCCGATCTGACGAACACGAATACCTGGTAGTGTTTGAATTTTTTTTTTTTTCTACATATCCAAATCACTTGAAATTTTGGGTGTGTATTCTTATCATCAAGCTGCACCTAATAAAAATATAAAAAAAATAAATCGTGAAAAATAAATTGATCAAAATACCCTAGAAACATTTTGGGGGGTATTTTAGACAATTTATTTCATGTAAAATATTTTTTTGATATTTTTTAAAGATTCACCTATTTTTGATGTAAACACAATCCAAATTTTAATTGATTTGGATTTGTAAAAAAAACATTAAAATTCAAATACTACCGGACATCTGTGATCATTAGATCGACCCCAAATTTAATATGGGCAGTTGGGCTCAATTTTTCCTTATAACAAAGTAAGGAATGGAACTCCAAGTATTACTGCTTGGCTCAATCCTTTTACCATTATGAATGGTGTATCTATACATTGGTGATTATTACAAACAGAAGCATTAGATAATTTATATTTAATAAATAATCTACTTCCATCTGCTGTATTCAATATTTGAGTAGTTTTGTCAAAATATTTTGAAGGTACAAGTCCTTCATTGATACAATTTAAGTCAGCTCCAGAATCTATTAAAGCTGATGTTTCAAAACTATAATCTGGAGCGACAATTATCTTAACATAGACAAACCACTTTTGGACTACTATTTTGTCTATTAGATTTACAGAAGGAAGAGGTATTATTTTGGCTTCTGATGATTCAGGGATATCTAATGATGGATTATTTTTCATTAATTCATCAAAATCTATTTCATCTGTATCTGAATCTTGTTGTGACATTTGTTGTAATTCTAATGATTTAATTCTATTTTTTAATTAAACTATTTCAGTTTTTATTTCTTTGATTTCTTGTTTGAGATCTGAAATGGTCGGTTCTTTTTGTTGAGAAGTATGTTGATTACTTACTCTTTTCATTATTGCGGCAAAGTTATATTCATCAGGGGTTTTATTAAGAGGAATTGATTTTGCTTTATTTTTTGTAATATTAATGAATTGAGTAATGACAGCTCTTTTTTCCTCTGGATCAACAATTTTATCAATAATATCTAGAATGAAATTATCTTCTTGTGTACGTGTATGAACATTATGTGTTGATATTGGACAACTACAATCATCATCTTTTGAACTGGATGAATTTGTATCTGAACCATTAGTGGAGTCAGAGGAGTCTCTCCACATGAGATCATCATCTTGGATTTGATCAATATGAGAATCAGAAGAAGTAGAGGATGAATAATCATAGTTAATTATATTGTATAATTTTGATTTTATTGTTTCATTTAACTGTAAAGCTTCTATTTTCTTTTTTAATTTACATTGGTGTTTACAATGCCCTACTTTACCACATTTATAACAAACTGGTAATTTTCTCTTTTTCTTTGTATTGGGAGAAAATTTGTTGATTAGTTTCCTTTTAGATTTTTTATAATATTTTTTATCTTTATCCTTATTTTTGGATTTATATTTTTCTTTTTTGTATTTCTTCTTTTTCTTGTATAGATTGTCAGGCATATTTTTCTTATCAAGGTAATATCCAAATTGTTCACAGAAATCGCCAAGCTCTTTTCGCTTAGTGATTTTTTGTTTATCTAATTGTCTTTTTAATTTCATATTTGTGCATAAAGCTAAACCTTCAGCACATATTTCTGCGGAGAGTTCTCCGAGTGTATATGATGAATAAACAATAACTCCATTATGTTTTTTCCTTAATCTTTCCTTGACTTTTTCAGCAAATAAATTTGGTTGACCAGCTATAAACTTTTCTTTCCAGTGGTCTAGCTGACAGTCTTCTCTTATTAATAATCTTGAGAAAAATACATCTTTATACCACTTATAATGAGATAGGGTAGGACAGCGTAGATTAGATAGCAGATCTTCCGATCTTGCTGCTAGTAAAGCAGTACTGCCTACAAAATGAAGTGTAATGGTATATATTAGTGTGTTGACAGCATCACTTTCTGTATATATTATTTCTTGGTTTTGTTCATTTTTGGCGGTCCATTGTCTAGTATTATTGAGGATTCTGTGTTTGGTTTCATCGTCTATATAGAAATCCCACCATCTTCGTAACCAGCCAGTAAATCCGTTGACTATTGCTTTTGCAACCTCTTGATCAGGGTTGCCTGCCATTTTATTTGCAGAAGCATACATAGTCATATGTCTCGTAACATCCAATATTTTTAATTCTGATAATCCATCTATATGCCAATTTACTATTGATCTTCCTGAGTATGATATTGCCTGTTGTATGGCATCTTCTTCCATTTGTATATCAACGGGTGTGGGTCTCTTGTGATATGGTAAAGCTATTACTGGTTTCCAGTATTTTCCATAAGCTATTCTATTATGGTTTCAGTAATAGGGGTAGTATCCATAAATGCTTTTTCTTGATTTTGGATTGTGTTTTCTATGATTGGTTCTTCTTTCTCAAGCATCATTGTCTCATGCTCAGGTAATATTGCTATGCCTTTATCAGACGACACAGGTGGTATATTAACACTAGTTGGAATAGTTATTTATGGAGAAGGTATTCCTTTAATATCTAGTTGAGATAATTTTGATATTAATTGATCCATTAAGGATTTGTTATTGTCTCCGATATGAAATTTATTCTTATTTAATTTTGGAGGTGGTTTGAACAAAACTGATTTAGGTATAGTTGTAGCAGAAGGTTGTTCTTTAAGGATAAGTCTTTCTATCCTTTCTGTTTGTCTTCCCAAAGATTGCATATAAAGATTAGTATAAGTATTTTGTTCTACAATGTGAGGAATCAATTCTTGTTTCTTACCAAGTTCTTTGGGTAAGATTTTATATGGAGTGGCAATTATATCATATACTGATGGAGATTTGGCAAGTTCATCTTTCATTGGGATAACTGTTTTGAGTATTAGACTTTTTTCAGGAGGGTGAGTACTAGCAATTGTAGTACCATCCGTACTAATATAAGTTTTCTCTTCTATTGTCTGAACTTTATCAAATGAAGGGATTTGAAGTTTATGTTGATAATTACTTATTAACCATATAAAATATCCTTTTGATTCTTTTTTCTTTTTAAGAAATTTGTTATATTTTTCTGTAATATTTGTCTTAATTGTAATGGTACTTTTGTAAGATACCATTGTCTAATATATTTATTTTCTTCTGACATAAAATCTTGCTTAATATAATTATGATCAATTTTTTTCTTTTTTCTCTCTAGTTTAGCGGCTAGATATGCTGCTATATATTCATCTGAATATTTATCATGTGAATTGTCATATTCTTCTACTTGTAATGTTAATATTTGAAAGTCTTGTAATTCTTCTATACTGGGTTCAATAGTATTTGTAGTATTAGCTTCAGGAGTATATGTGGGAATAACAACATGATCTGTTGTTCTTCGTGTTCCTTGAAATTGTAGGTCTGAACTAGGTATTGAAGAAGACTGAGTAGGAGGTGGTAATATTATGACATTCGGATTAATAGAATAAGATTTTCTACTTGGTATTTTATTGTTAATATTCTTTTTTCTATTAATATTAATATCATCTTGAACTTGTAATTGTTGAAATTTTATTTCAATATTACCATCAGGGTGTTCTATTATTTGATTAGGAATATGGTGTTGGGGAACGTCTTGAGGTTGATTGGCATGTTGTAGTGCCCATGACTGTGGTAGTCTAATATCTGACCATCTTATTGTTTTGGGAACAATCATATTTGATTTTTTCATATTTGTTTGGAATAATATGGTTTAATCTTTTTGATCAATTTGCATAATATTTGGACATAAGGTATTCATGACTTTGTAATATATTCTATAAGCTATTGCTAAGTTTTGAGAACCTTGAATCATATTAAAACCATGTGTTTTTAAATTAATTGTTAATATATCTAGAATATTTGAGTCAGTCAAAGAAACAGAAAAATTTGGAAAACAATTAAAATATATGGGACCACTAAAGAGGCTGGATTCTACCATGCTAAGTAGCGAGTCTGTGAATATATTGTGTCTTGTATCTCTTAGGCATACAAGCACAGAAGTGTTCAACCCTAATCGGGTCAAAGGTTTTACGGCTATTTGGATCAATCCAATATGTAAATATTTGTAATTATGTTCTTTATGTTTTTCAATGATTTTATTTGAGAGTAGGTGAAAGTCTTCTTGGTTTTGAGTAACCGATAAACTTTCTTCTACCGTCTTGATGGCATAACCCATATTGAATTTGAATGATCCTTTATTGTAAATGTCATTGATTGGTACCTTAGGTATGTTCCAGTTTTGAATATTATGTTCGATGTCATTTATGACTATTTGTTCTTTATTTTTTACTCTAAGTGTTTGAGATGAAGTTACATTTTTACTAGTTAGATTTCTTATTAAATTTGTCATCCGTAGGTTGCGGATAATGACAATCTGGACAGTCAGTGGCCCAACGTTTTCCCTAAGCGGCTTTTCCTAGTCTTGGCGGTACTTTGCAATAGGCGTTCACTTGTCTCTTGCCTTAACTCTCGGACCAACTTTCTAGGATGTAAATTTAACTTAGTTTCGCTAGTCAAGATGTAACTTTTATCTCATACAACTCATTGGTGTAAAAAGAACATGTTTACTGTTTTGACAGTTTAACTGTTTACACAGCTTCACTGTTGAATAGGTCTACTGTTGTAACTGTGCCAGTTTTTACTGTATGGCTCTGATACCAAATCGGCCCGGGATCTACAGTACTGTCAACTTGCTTTATGGGTTGAAATCTTATCGATTTTGTTATACAAAAATATTTGATTTTATAGTCTGATTTCATGCAGGGATTGTATGCAAGGTTTTTATAGTAAATAAGTAAACAATAAACTATTGTATTTAACTAGTTCTTGTAAGATCTTATAGTAATTAAGGATAAACAGGATTATGCCTAATAAAGGAATAATAGAAATATCAATTACAAACCATTGGGCATAATTAAACTCGCCAACTTTTATACTAAATAAAATCTTAAACTGCATTTTATTCACATCATAAAGTAATTGTATAACAACTGTATTTTACAGATAATCAGATAACAACTTTTTATATGTAAGATGCACACTGAAATTACAGATAAGAGGCACACTAAAACAGTAATTACAGAGACATAAGGAAATTAGAGATACTAAAACTTACTGTTTACATATACAATAACTGGAAAACAGTTTCCAGTGTTGTGGACAGTAGGAAGGGAGAGTATTTAGATTGCAGTCACACATAACTGATATAAAAATAAAGAGGTGAAAGTATAGGATAAAACCTGGTGAGATGTTTGAACACGAGAGCTATGAAGGTCAGGATAGCTCTGGTTGGTATAATACTGCGAGCTCAGTGAAATAGATTTCAGAGGAAAGGGATTAGAAGGAACTTGAGTTTTTTCTGAGAAAGAGAAGGGAAATAAGAGGATAAAGAGATAGAGGAGGTCGAAGATAGAAGAAGGAGAAGTGAAGGAGCTTCTAAGCAGAGGAGAAGATGGGAGCAGAGAGGAGAAGATGGGAGCAGAGAGGAGAAGATGAGCTGAGAGGGGAAGCGGGAGACCTTGCTCAGATGAGAGGCCTTTGGCCCTTTATAGATGGAGGAGGTTGCTTAGCCTCGAAGTAAAGAATAAGGCAGAGGAAGTTGGGAAAGGATATAAAGGAAACTGAGGTGACCCAAGGGAGTAAGACAAAAGAAAAAAAAACAAAAATTAAAAAAGCGGCATCTGGGAACAGTGTTCCCTTTTGTCGTATCTGATTATTGCTACAGTAACTTTTTTGTTTTTTATGTTGGTGGCTACAGTGAAGCATCTGGAATAGTGCTTTTTGTTGGTGATGTGGCCCTATCTTTTAACGTATGTGTCAGTGGGTATAGTGCTTGGAATCTTGAACAGTCTTTCTTTGTCTTTTTCTGTCGGTGAACTTTTGTCCTTTATGAAGCTTTGTCGGTGGAGACTATTATCCTCTTGGATTATTGGTAGTCTTGTCTATTGTGATGATGATAGAGGCTTCTAAAGTCTTTGACTGAACTCTTCTGAATCATCTTCTTCTGGATCCGTTTCTTCTGGATCATCTTCACTCAAATGGAGGTATCTATTGGTGTGGAGTGGGGAGGATTGTACTGTTCTTCGAAGGAGACTGGTTTTCTTCCAGCTTTAGCGAAGATTTCCTTCATTTGTTTTTCTAACTCTTCTTTTGATGCATTGGGATTGGTTTGCAGCATGTTACGAAGGTAGGTTGGAAAGTCAAAAGAGGTGTTTGCTGTATTTGGGTTTTGCTGGTATTTAGGTATTGATGGGGGTATTCTTTTTGGTGTGGTAGCGGTGAGATCCATTTTGAAAATGTCCCACCATTTAACAGAAATGGTTTTCCCCAATCGAGGAATATAGGTATAATCATTGGTATTATTGACTGAGATGGTGTAGTCCCATTTCATGATCCATGGGAGCTGATATAAGGCCATGAAATATAGGTGAGTGTCAATTGTATTGTCACTATTATTATATTGCACAAATTGTTCCTGCAGATTTTTGAAAGCAGGAGGTAGTATCAAAGAAGTTGAGCCCCACACTAAAAACCAATTTTGAAACCATGTGGGGAATCGTTCAAAAATAGGTAGCCGAAATTGAAGATACCAGCTATGTGTGTTGTTTGGATTTTGATAATAAAAGAATTTGTGCCAGGCTTCTATATACTCGGCATATTTATAATATTTGTATGAGAAATCTGGGTTGTGCAATTTCTTTCCCTATGCGGGATTGGAACCCCACTCATCGTAAGAAAGAAGCTTTTTTATTTGAACCTTGGAATAGGCAATTATTCTGGTATTTTGCTGATAGTAATGGACAACAGAGATGGACCATGTTTCCATGAGTATGGCTTCGTAATATTCTCTAATCTTTACCCCATTGGTAGGGTTGAGATGGTTTATCAAATACATAGGTGCAAGTTTAATAGGATCTGTATGAATATGTTGTTCATCTATGGTGATATCCATTAGATAGGCTCTTTCGATGTATGCAGATCTGGATGTATTAGGCATGGAGGTGGTCTTGGATTGAGCTGTTATTAAATTTACCATCTGTAGGTTGCGGATAATAACAATCTGGACATTCAGTGGCCCAGCTTTTTCCCTAAGCGGCTCTTCCTGGCCTTGGCGGTAATTTGCAATAGGCGTTCACTTGTCTCTTGCCTTAATTCTCGGACCAACTTTCTAAGATGTAAATTTAATTTAGTTTCGCTAGTAAAAATGTAACTTCATCTCAAACACTTAGAGTAAAAAATAAAGAACAAATAGTCATAAATGACATCGAACACAATATTCAAAACTGGAACATACCTAAGGTACCAATCCATGACATTTACAATAAAGGATCATTCAAATTCAAGATGGGTTATTCCATCAAGACGGTAGAAGAAAGTTTATCGGTTACTCAAAACCAAGAAGACTTTCACCTACTCTCAAAGAAAATCATTGAAAAACATAAAGAACATAATTACAAATATTTACATATTGGATTAATCCAAATAGCCGTAAAACCTTTGACCCGATTAGAGTTGAACACTTCTGTGCTTGTATGCCTAAGAGATACAAGACACAATATATTCACAGACTCGCTACTTGGCATGGTAGAATCCAGCCTCTGTAGTGGTCCCATATATTTTAATTGTTTTCCAAATTTTTCTGTTTCTTTGACTGACCCAAATATTCTAGATATATTAACAATTAATTTAAAAACACATGGTTTTAATATGATTCAAGGTTCTCAAAACTTAGCAATAGTTTATAAAATATATTACAAAGTTATGAATACCTTACGTCCAAATATTATGTAAATTGATCAAAAAGATCAAACCATATTATTCCAAACAAATATGGAAAAATCAAATATGATTGTTCCCAAAACAATAAGATGGTCAGATATTAGACTACCACAGTCATGGGCATTACAACATGCCAATCAACCTCAAGAGGTTCCCCAACATCATATTCTTAATCAAATAATAGAACACCCTGATGGTAATATTGAAATAAAATTTCAACAATTACAAGTTCAAGATGATATTAATATTAATAGAAAAAAGAATATTAAAAATAAAATACCAAGTAGAAAATCTTATTCTACTAATCCGAATGTCATAATATTACCACCTCCTACTCAGTCTTCTTCAATACCTAGTTCAGACCTACAATTTCAAGGAACACGAAGAACAACAGATCATGTTGTTATTCCCACCTATACTCCTGAAGCTAATACTACAAATACTATTGAACCCAGTATAGAAGAATTACAAGACTTTCAAATATTAACATTACAAGTAGAAGAATATGACAATTCACATGATAAATATTCAGATGAATATATAGCAGCATATCTAGCCGCTAAACTAGAGAGAAAAAAGAAAAAAATTGATCATAATTATATTAAGCAAGATTTTATGTCAGAAGAACATAAATATATTAGACAATGCTATCTTACAAAAGTACCATTAGAATTAAGAGAAATATTACAGGAAAAATGTAACAAATTTCTTAAAAAGAAAAAAGAATCAGAAGGATATTTTATATGGTTAATAAGTAATTATCAACATAAACTTCAAATCCCTTCATTTGATAAAGTTCAGACAATAGAAGAGAAAACTTATATTAGTACGGATGGTACTACAACTGCTAGTACTCACCCTCCTGAAAAAAGTCTGATACTCAAAACAGCTATCCCAATGAAAGATGAACTTGCCAAATCTCCATCAGTATATGATATAATTGCCACTCCATATAAAATCTTACCCAAAGAACTTGGTAAGAAACAAGAATTGATTCCTCACAATGTAGAACAAAATAATTATACTAATCTTTATATGCAATCTTTAGGAAGACAAACAGAAAGGATAGAAAGACTTATCCTTAAAGAACAACCTTCTGCTACAACTATACTTAAATCAGTTTTGTTCAAACCACCTCGAGAATTAAATAAGAATAAATTTCATATCGGAGACAATAACAAATCCTTAATGGATCAATTAATATCAAAATTATCTCAACTAGATATTAAAGGAATACCTTCTCCACAAATAACTATTCCACCTATTGTTAATATACCACTTGAGTCGTCTGATAAAGGCAAAGCAATATTACCTGAGCATGAGACAATGCTGCTTCAGGAAGAAGAACCAATCATAGAAGACACAATCCAAAATCAAGAAAAAGCATTATGGATACTACCCCTATTACTGAAACCATAAATAGAATAGCTTATGGAAAATACTGGAAACCAGTAACAGCTTTACCATATCACAAGAGACCCACACTTGTTGATATACAAATGGAAGAAGATGTCATACAACAGGCAGTATCATACTCAGGAAGATCAATAGTAAATTGGCAGATAGATGGATTATCAGAATTAAAAATATTGGATGTTATGAGACATATGACTATGTATGCTTCTGCAAATAAAATGGCAGGCAACCCTGATCAAGAGGTTGCAAAAGCAATAGTCAACAGATTTACTGGCTGGTTACGAGGATGGTGGGATTTCTATGTAGACGATGAAACCAAACACAGAATCCTCAATAATACTAGACAATGGACAGCCAAAAATGAACAAAACCAAGAAATAATATATACAGAAAGTGATGCTGTCAACACACTAATATATACCATTACACTTCATTTTGTAGGCAGTACAGCTTAACTAGCAGCAAGATCGGAAGATCTGCTATCTAATCTACGCTGTCCTACCCTATCTCATTATAAGTGGTATAAAGATGTATTTTTCTCAAGATTATTAATAAGAGAAGACTGTCAGCTAGACCACTGGAAATAAAAGTTTATAGCTGGTCTACCATATTTATTTGCTAAAAAAGTCAAGGAAAGATTAAGGAAAAAACATAATGGAATTATTGTTTATTCATCATATACACTCGGAGAACTCTCCGCAGAAATATGTGCTGAAGGTTTAGCCTTATGCACAGATATGAAATTAAAAAGACAATTAGATAAACAACAAATCACTAAGCGAAAAGAGCTTGGCGATTTCTGTGAACAATTTGGATATTACCTTGATAAGAAAAATATGCTTGACAATCTATACAAGAAAAAGAAGAAATACAAAAAAGAAAAATATAAATCCAAAAATAAGGATAAAGATAGAAAATATTATAAAAAATCTAAAAGGAAACTAATCAACAAATTTTCTACCAATACAAAGAAAAAGAGAAAATCACCAGTTTGTTATAAATGTGGTAAAGTAGGGCATTATAAACACCAATGTAAATTAAAAAAGAAAATAGAAGCTTTACAGTTAAATGAAACAATAAAATCAAAATTATACAATATAATTAACTATGATTATTCATCCTCTACTTCTTCTGATTCTCATATTGATCAAATCCAAGATGATGATCTCATGTGGAGAGACTCCTCTGACTCCACCAATGATTCAGATACAAATTCATCCAGTTCAAAAGATGATGATTGTAGTTGTCTAATATCAACACATAATGTTCATACACGTACACAAGAAGATAATTTCATTCTAGATATTATTGATAAAATTGTTGATCCAGAGGAAAAAAGAGCTGTCATTACTCAATTCATTAATATTACAAAAAATAAAGCAAAATCAATTCCTCTTAATAAAACCCCTGATGAATATAACTTTGCCGCAATAATGAGAAGAGTAAGTAATCAACATACTTCTCAACAAAAAGAACCGACCATTTCAGATCTCAAACAAGAAATCAAAGAAATAAAAACTGAAATAGTTTAATTAAAAAATAGAATTAAATCATTAGAATTACAACAAATGTCACAACAAGATTCAGATACAGATGAAATAGATTTTGATGAATTAATGAAAAATAATCCATCATTAGATATCCTTGAAACATCAGAAGCCAAAATAATACATCTTCCTTCTGTAAATCTAATAGACAAAATAGTAGTCCAAAAATGGTTTGTCTATGTTAAGATAATTGTCGCTCAAGATTATAGTTTTGAAACATCAGCTTTAATAGATTCTGGAGCTGACTTAAATTGTATCAATGAAGGACTTGTACCTTCAAAATATTTTGACAAAACTACTCAAATATTGAATACAGCAGATGGAAGTAGATTATTTATTAAATATAAATTATCTAATGCTTCTGTTTGTAATAATCACCAATGTATAGATACACCATTCATAATGGTAAAAGGATTGAGCCAAGCAATAATACTTGGAGTTCCATTCCTTACTGTGTTATATCCTTTAACCATAAATGAAACAGGAATATCTTCAGTTATTCAAAATATTCCAATACACTTTAATTTCATACATAAACCAAAAGTGAAAGAACTCAACAGTGTTAAAAGTCAATTGAACAACAAAGAAAAATTTCTTTGTACCCTTAAACAAGAAATTAAATATAAGGCTATTGAAGAACAATTACAAACTTCTTCAATACAATAAAAGATTCAAACATTACAACATCATATAGAAACTTCAATATGTAGTGAACATCCTAATGCTTTTTGGAAAAGAAAAAAGCATAGTATAAGTTTACCATATGAACAAGGATTTGATGAAAGACAAATACCTACAAAAGCTAGACCCATACAAATGAATACTCTCTTACTAGATATGTGTCGAAAAGAGATTAATGATCTCCAACAGAAAAAACTAATAAGACCAAGCTCCTCACCTTGGAGCTGTGCAGCCTTTTATGTTAATAAAAATGCTGAAAAGGAACGAGGAGTTCCTAGACTTGTTATTAATTATAAACCTCTAAATAAAGTCCTAAAATGGATAAGATATCCAATTCCCAATAAAAAAGATTTATTGGATAGAGTTGCTCAAGCATGTATCTTTTCTAAATTTGATATGAAATCTGGCTATTGGCAAATACAAATCCAAGAACAAGATAAATATAAAACTGCATTTAATGTTCCATTTGGACAATACGAATGGAATGTTATCCCATTTGGTTTGAAAATGCTCCATCAGAATTCCAGAAAATAATGAATGATGTTTTTAATGCTTACCATCATTTTATGATAGTATATATTGATGATGTACTAATATTCTCGGAATCGATAGATCAACATATCAAACGCATTAATACATTCATACATGCAGTACGGAATGCTGGATTAGTTGTTTCAGCCAAAAAGATAACACTATTCAAAACCAATATAAGATTTCTAGGTCATATGATTCATCATGGAACTATCATTCCCATCGATAGATCCATACAATTTGCTGATAAATTCCCTGATCAAATACTTGATAAAAAGGAACTTCAAAGATTCTTAGGTTGTTTAAATTATGTTAGTGATTTTTATCCTAACCTTGCTTTAGATTCTAAACCTTTATGTGATAGACTAAAAAAGAATCCTCCACCATGGACCAATATTCATACCAAGGCCGTACAGGTAATCAAAAGCAAGGTCAAGACACTAGACTGTCTCTCCTTACCTCATCCAACTGCTTTTAAAATCATAGAATGTGATGCTTCTGATAAAGGCCTCGGTGGCATTCTCAAACAAAGAGTTGATTCCCAAGAACAATTAATTCGTTATACTTCCAAAGCTTGAAATACTACTCAATTAAATTATTCTATGGTCAAAAATGAATTATTAGCAATAGTTCATTGTGTGACCAAATTCCAAAGTGATATTTTAAATCAACATTTCTTAATACACACTGACTGTAAAGCAGCCAAGGACATTCTGCAAAAAGATGTTCAAAATTTAGTTTCTAAACAAATATTTGCCAGATGGTAAGCTATATTATCTGCTTTTGATTTTTCCATCGAACACCTTCCTGGGTCTTCTAATTCTTTTCCTGATTTTTTAACCCGTGAATTTTTGCAGGGGGCCAACACTGACATCAACGATGACGAATCACCCTTATCCCTTACTCTCCAATTGTTCGCAGAAAATCAAAATAATACTAATATTATACCTTCACTTTATTCTTCAATGGGTTCTCGCGGTCCTTCTCGCAGAGATAAACAACCCATGCAAAATATTGTTCCATATGAAAAGGAACCATCGCCTTTGGCAATACAGTCACCCTCACAGTCACCCATTCACCAAATTACCTATCCAAAAGCACATGCTTCTACTCTTACATATTCACCAGCTCAATCCAAGACCACCTCCATACCTAATACATCCAGATCTGCATACATCGAAAGAGCGTATCTAATGGATATCACCATAGATGAACAACATATTCATACATATCCTATTAAACTTGCACCTTTGTATCTGATAAACCATCTCAACGCTACCAATGGGGTAAAGACCAGAGAATATTACGAAGCCATACTCATGGAAACAGGGTCCATCTCTGTTGTCCATTATTATCAGTAAAATACCAGAATAATTGCCTATTCCAAGGTTCAAATAAAAAGCTTCTTTCTTATGATGAGTGGGGTTCCAATCCCGCACAAGGAAAGAAATTGCACAACCCAGATTTCTCATACAAATATTATAAATATGCCGAGTATATAGAAGCCTGGCACAAATTCTTTTATTATCAAAATCTAAACAACACACATAGCTGGTATCTTCAATTCCGGCTACCTATTTTCGAACGATTCCCCACATGGTTTCAAAATTGGTTTTTAGTGTGGGGCTCAACTTCTCTGATACCACCTCCTGCTTTCAAAAATCTGCAGGAACAATTTGTGTAATATAATAATAGTGACAATACAATTGACACTCACCTATATTTCATGGCCTTATATCAGTTCCCATGGATCATGAAATGGAACTACACCATCTCAGTCAATAATACCAATGATTATACCTATATTCCTCGATTGGGGAAAACCATTTCTGTTAAATGGTGGGACATTTTCAAAATGGATTTCACCGCTACCACACCAAAAAGAATACCCCCATCAATACCTAAATACCAGCAAAACCCAAATACAGCAAACACCTCTTTTGACTTTCCAACCTACCTTCGTAACATGCTGCAAACCAATCCCAATGCATCAAAAGAAGAGTTAGAAAAACAAATGAAGGAAATCTTCGCTGAAGCTGGAAGAAAACCAGTCTCCTCCGAAGAAACAGTACAATCCTCCCCACTCCACACCAATAGATACCTCCATTTGAGTGAAGATGATCCAGAAGAAACGGATCCAGAAGAAGATGATCCAGAAGAGTTCAGTCAAAGACCCTAGAAGCCTCTATCATCATCACAATAGACAAGACTACCAATAATCCAAGAGGATAATAGTCTCCACCGACAAAGCTTCATAAAGGACAAAAGTTCACCGACAGAAAAAGACAAAAAAAGACTGTTCAAGATTCCAAGCACTACACCCACCGACACATACGACAAAAGACAGGGCCACATCACCCACAAAAAGCACTATTCCAGATGCTTCACTGTAGCCACCAACATAAAAAACAAAAAAGTTACTGTAGCAATAATCAGATACGACAAAAAGGAACACTTCCCAGATGCCGCTTTTTTAATTTTTGTTTTTTTTCTTTTGTCTTGCTCCCTTGGGTCACCTCAGTTTCCTTTATGTCCTTTCCCTGCTTCCTCTGCCTTATCCTTTACTTCGAGGCTAAGCAACCTCCTCCATCTATAAAGGGCCAAAGGCCTCTCATTTGAGCAAGGTCTCCCGCTTCCCCTCTCAGCTCATCTTCTCCTCTCTGCTCCCATCTTCTCTCTGCTCCCATCTTCTCCTCTGCTCAGAAGCTCCTTCACTTCTCCTTCTTCTATCTTCGACCTCCTCTATCTCTTTATCCTCTTATTTCCCTTCTCTTTCTCAGAAAAAACTCAAGTTCCTTCTAATCCCTTTCCTCTGAAATCTATTTCGCTGAGCTTGCAGTATTATACCAACCAGAGCTATCCTGATCTTCATAGCTCTCGTGTTCAAACATCTCACCAGGTTTTATCCTATACTTTCACCTCTTTATTTTTATATCAGTTATGTGTGACTGCAATCTAAATACTCTCCCTTTCTACTGTCCACAACACTGGAAACTGTTTTCCAGTTATTGTATCTGTAAACAGTAAGTTTTAGTATCTCTAATTTCCTTATGTCTCTGTAATTACTGTTTTAGTGTGCCTCTTATCTGTAATTTCAGTGTGCATCTTACATATAAAAAGTTGTTATCTGATTATCTGTAAAATACAGTTGTTATACAGTTACTTTATGATGTGAATAAAATGCAGTTTAAGATTTTATTTAGTATAAAAGTTGGTGAGTTTAATTATGCCCAATGGTTTGTAATTGATATTTCTATTATTCCTTTATTAGGCATAATCCTGTTTATCCTTAATTACTATAAGATCTTATAAGAACTAGTTAAATACAATAGTTTATTGTTTACTTATTTACTATAAAAACCTTGCATACAATCCCTGCATGAAATCAGACTATAAAATCAAATATTTTTGTATAACAAAATCGATAAGATTTCAACCCATAAAGCAAGTTGACAGTAATATATATATATATATATATATATATCAAGATAGAGAGAGAGAGAGTTTCGAGAAGTTGACATATAATGCGTCAGGAGATGCTATTTGAGAACTGTCCCTTGACACACAAACAACTTTTCTCCTTTTTAAAATAAGTAATATGATACCTTATTGATTTTGAATAGTGAAAAGTAGTTTTTATTGTCCTTGAAAATTTTATGGAGGTCTTATATATGGTATTTGAAGAACCATAAAATAATTATCAATGTTAAATAAGGGATTAGTTCCCACCTTAATTCTATATCGATATTTGAAATAGAGTTTGAGAGTGTTGTCTCAATTGTTCTCTTCATGCAATATTTTCTTTTAGAAATAATTCGTGATGCAATATTCGCTATTGATTTTGTTTAATTTCATAAGAGCGTTTACATTTTTTCGACAATAGAAAACTAAAAAACAAGGCATCTTATATACGTGGTTTTATGAAAAAGGCCTGAATGGATAATGCTCCTCAATTGCCTATTTTCAAACTGAAAGTAATATGAGTAGTATGTAACTTTTATATAACAAAATGTTTTCTTGTTTGTTTGATATGTTAATGGTGGGAAGGAAGGGTGGGACGTTATGTTGATAACTTTTATTACAAACTTTGTTTTTAAGAAACTATTTATTCAGATTTAGAATAAGAGATTAGGCTCCATTTGCACATTTTGGTTGCAATATCTGATCCTTATCCTCCTCTGCCTTTGTGGTAGTCACAAAAATAGAAACTGCTAAAGGGTAACAATGACCTCTAACAATACTCAAGCTTTTGCCAATAGCCGGAAAAGAAGTTGATTCATAAAATAGAGTCACGTAATATCGGTGAGAGAAAGTATTTGATGCGTTAGGGGATGCACAATAGGAAAATGTAATATAGTAATCCACAGTATTTGAACTGTCCCCTTACACATTGCCCATTTACAAAGAAAATGGTTGCCTCTATGAAAATGTAAATGAACAGCGCAAAACAATCTTAAAAAATGTCGTTTTTTAGTTTCAAAAGTTTTTTGTTTTCTTCATATTCATGATCACCATGTTCGAGTTTATCGAACCTTAGTAATTTTGAAGGGTGGAAGCAGTTGACTAGACGCGTCAGCTGACACATCAAAACTGCATAAATATTGTGAAGATGTTAATTCATGTAACAAAAGAAGTTACCTACTGACACCATTTTGTTTGTTTCAGGTGGCTGTGGAGCATGTGTTGTGCTCATTTCGAACTATGATCCCAAAACCAAAGACATAAAAGAGTTTATTGTGAGCTCATGCCTCACACTTTTGTGCAGTCTAAACCATTGTTCAGTCACTACATGAAGGTCTTGGAAACCAGAGGTATGGTTTCCACTCTATTCACCAGAGAATTGCAGGATTCCATGCTTCTCAGTGCGGCTTTTGCACTCCTGGAATGTGTCTCTCTATACTCTTCTCTTTCTAAAGCCAATAAAAGTTCTGAGCCAAAACCTCCAGCAGGGTTTTCTAATCTAACAGTCTCTGAAGCTGAGAGAGCCATAGCTGGAAACTTATGTAGGTGCACTAGATATAGACCCATTACTGATACTTGTAAGAGCTTTTGCCGAGATGTAGAAATGGAGGATCTTGGCTTAAATTCCTTTTGCAAAAACAGGAGAGACTTTAAACATATGCAAATTGCCTCCTTATGATCCAATGTACTATGGAAATAGTCGGTTGAAGTTGTCAGTGTCCAATGAAATGAAGGACGGAGATGGGGATATTGGGATCTACAAGAATAGGACATGACCACAACAGAGGATCCAATGTACCCTTCCATTGCCACCTATTATTTGATTGGAAGCTGATATCCCGGAGGCCTAAGGGTTTTCATTGTTCATTGGATTATACGGTAGTTTCTGTCATTTGTCAACAGTAAAAATAATCTGTTAGGCCTTGGTTTTGTGATAGGATGACTGATACTCTTTTGTTGATCTTCTAATAAAGTGGTTTTATATGATGTTATTTAAACTGACCTTTTATTTTTAGATTGCAGAGACTCGGAGATGTGCTAAAATTGGCGCTGATCAAGTGAAGGTGCATTATCATACAAAAGGTATGGAGCCACCTATTCTTTCAGTAGAAGAGGCAGTTGAAAGATCTAGCTTTTTTGAGATTCCCCCATTTCTCACTCCAAAGCAAGTGGGGAACGTTTCAAAAGGGATGGCTGAAGCAGATCACAAGATTATTTCTTCAAAGGTGTCTCCTCTCATTTTATATGTGTATGTAAGTGTATCGACAAAAGGACAGTATACTATGATTCAATGGACTTTAAAAATCATAATTCATTGGGCTTATCACCATCCAATTAAATGATAGAGAGATAATGAGATCCTCCATGACAGCATATGAACTAACTGGTTGGTCCTGTATGGCTGTCCCTTCGCTTGATTGATGACTGTAGTGGACCATTGGTTATTATTGTCCATTGATTTCTTGTATATCCCGATAGATATATATACATGTAGATGCACCATACATACCGACTAAAGTTTTGCTTGGGCCAGCCTAGGCCAACTGAGCTGGCTTATTCAGCCTGGGTTCTGGACTGAAATTCTAGCCAGCTAGGCAAGGCTTGACCTTTGACTGATAGTCTGATTGTTAATCAGGCTGGACTTGAGCCTGAGAGTTCAAGCCTGGGCCAGGCAATTATAAGAAAATTTAGACACTTTTCAAGTATAAACTTTAAAGGGTATTTTGGTCATTTAGCAGGTTGTGATCCTGGGCAAAACCAACTTCTAAAATCATTAGTGCTAGACAACTAGGCCATCGCTTGATTACTTTCGAACTTATATTGATTATATTATATATTCTAATTTTAAGGAATTTTCTCTTAAAACTAAAGATATTACTAGTTGGGTTTGGCTCTAGACAGAAGCAGAATCTAAATTTGAAAAGCTAACTAACTGGACCAGCACTAATAGTTACGGCCTGGATCAGGCCTGACACTAACCATGCCAGGATGGGCCCAGCCTGATTAAGTGGTCGGGTAGGGCACAGGATGTGGCCAGCCAGGCCGAGTCCAACTGTATTGCACATATCTACATCCAAACCATAACAAAGGCATGCACACGCACAAATGTATATGTATTCATGCATGCATGCATGCATGTATGGATGTATGTAGTATGGATATGTATCTATGTCATGTATGTTTGAGTGTGTGTTTATGTACCTATATATGTGGGAAAGATCATGTCTGTCTATGTATTACGCATGAATGTATCTATTTATGGTAAGCGTTTGGTGTATTTTTGCACGCTTGTATATGCATGTACGAGTACATGGGTATTTTTCACTTAGGTAGGTGTGTGGTTTACTGATTTTCTTGGTGATCTACAGGTCGAAACAGGATCACAACATTATTTTTATATGGAAACACAGACAGCTCTAGCTATTCCCGATGAAGTTAATTGCGTAACAGTTTATGTTTCATGTCAATTGGATGAGAATGCCCAGGTTACAATTGCCAAACTCCTTGGCATTCCACAGCATAATGTACGTATCATTATGAGAAGATTGGGAAGGAGTTTTGGTGGGAAGGCCTTGAGAGCAGTTCAGGTGAGTATTCACTAAATCTTAATTGCAAAGAAATTAGTTTTAAGGAAAGCATTAGTAACCAACGCAATACTCTCCTGAATTTCAGAAAGTCACCAAAAGCCCCTGTGTAAAATTTGAACCTGGTATCCTATTCCACATAGTTCTAAGGAAACATATTACATTATGAGTTTACAAGTCAAAGAATTGTTTCTCTTTATTAGGTTGCAGCTGCATGTGCAATTGCAGCACACAAATTACGCCGCCCAGTGCGCATGTATCTCGATCGCCAGACAGATATGATAATAACTGGAGGCCGGCACCCAATGAAGATGATCTACACTGTTGGATTCAAAGCCAATGGGAAAATCACTGCCCTACATGTAGATTGTTTTCTTGATGCTGGATAGTCTATTGATTACAGCCCCTACCTCGTCCGTAACTTTGTCTCCACACTTAAAAAATACCATTATGGTTGCCTTTCTTCGAACATTAAGCTTTGCAAAACCAATTTTTCAAGCAAATCAGCGATGAGAGCACATGGAGAAGTTCAAGGCAACTTCTTAGCCGAAACCATCATCGAACATGTGGCGTCAACTCTCTCTATGGATGCTAACTCCATTCGAGAAAAGAACCTCCATAATTTTGAGACCCTCAAGTTGTTCTCTGGCACCATTGCAGGTGGCAAGTTGGGTTACACTTTAGCTTTGACTTTGGAGAAGTTGGATTCTTCTTTGAGGCTTAAAAAGAAATCCGAAGAAATTCGAGAGTTTAACAGAATAAATAGATGGAGACAAAGGGGACTGTCTCTTTTGCCCATTGCTTATGAAGTGACAGTGAGGCCAGCACCGGGTAAAGTGAGCATTTTAAATGATGGTTCGATAGTTGTTGAGGTTGGAGGTATTGAGTTGGGGCAAGGACTTTAGACCAAAGTGAAGCAAATGACTGCTTTTGCCTTGGGTCGGTTATGGGAGGAAGGACAAGAAGTGCTTATGGAGAGGGTAAGGATTGTCCAAATTGATACAATAAGTATGCCACAAAGTGGTTCACAGGAGGGAGCACCACATCTGAGTCCAGTTGAGGCAGCGAGGGTTGCTTGTGATGTTTTGGTTGACAGGCTTTCACCAGTGAAAGTGAATATGATGGAGAAAACATATGGAGTTTCTTGGGATGCTCTAGTTAGTCAGGTGAGAGAGAAAAATTCAAATTGTTGTTGTAAATGGTTCTTTGAATTGTATTTCATGCAAGTAAGAACTATTGTATAACAACATATGTAATGATAATGATGTGTGTTGTAAAATTAAGGAGACCAATCACGGATACATAGGGCTGGGTATTTTGTTTCAGATCATGGGAATTTCGTTGCTTATTTCAACGATCTGATATTCTTTCATCAGTATTTGCTTCTCATTATATAATTTGTTTTAGTAATTGCATCTCCTTTCACAGGAAAATCACTTTGTGTTAAGAATAAGAGATTGAAATCAGAGTGATAACTTCTTTCTATGTCCAATTTACAGGCGTATCTGCAATCAGTGAACATGTCTGCGAGTGTATGTTGGGTTCCTGATTCAAGTTCAAATCAATATTTAAATTTTGGTGCAGCTGCAAGTGAGGTATATATGCTTGTCCTGATCTGCCTTGGGTGTTAACCGTGGTTTACTTTATGACATTTTAAGGGTAGACATTATGGTTAACCATATTAAACAAATGCAATGCAGGTTGAGATAAACCTGCTTACTGGAGCTACAATGATTTTACGAACTGATATCATCTATGACTGTGGGAAGAGCCTGAACCCTGCCGTGGATCTTGGACAGGTTGTCCTACTAATAATACATACTCTGCATGCATGCACACTCACTCTGAAAGAGGGTTCATCCACATTTAGGGCACTGTTTCCTACAGTACTTCAATGTCACCCAATGGTATGACTTCAACCGGGGATGGCTAGGGTGTGTCTTTCCTCTTCTCAAAGTCTATCGCTTTAAGCAGAGGAAAAACTCACCCCTGCACCTCTTTTATATATCTGATGGATGGGGTGATGTTGAAGTGCTATAGGAAGCTTCAAGGAATGAATTTCTATACATGTAACAATTTTGTGCATGTACTTCATATATAGATCATGTTCTTATGGATGTTTTCATGTGCATATTCCCTACCTTCATGTTCTCCTTAGTATAATTGATCTTTAAGCATTTTGTTCTCGTTTTCAAGACAACTTTCTCTCTCTCTCTCTCTCTATGTTTGGTATGTGTGTGCGTCTGTCTGATGCAAATCTCTGGTTTTGAGTTTCTAGATTTTGTATTTGTTTCTGATATCCAAACAAGGCACTGCATTTTTCTAACGGTATTTTCTTCTGTCCATACAAGTCCTACATGATCCTAAAGATAAATGTCATGATGTTTTATTTTATAGATTGAAGGAGCTTTCGTCCAAGGAATTGGGTTCTTCGTTCTTGAAGAGCATGTTGTGAACTCTGATGGAATGGTTACATCTGACCCAAATGTTGACACCATACCCAAACAATTTAACATTGAGATACTGAGCAGTGGTCACCACAAAAACCGTGTCCTCTCATCCAAGGGTCAGTTCTTTTATGAACTCGGATTTTTAACCAGTTCAATCAGATTTTTCAGTAACAATATGAGTTTTGGTTTCTGTCTTTTTCTGTTAAAAGAAATTTAATAAGCTACTTTTCATGTGCTCTTTTATACAAACAAGAAGAGGGAAGGATTATTCTAGAAAGACCCCATTCTTTTAATTGGGAGTTAGCAATCTCAAAGTGAAGTATTTATAAGATAATTTGTGATGTTGAGCAGCTCTAGCTTCTGGATATTTTTCTAAGTAGATTTATGTTCTTCATGAAATAATTTCCACAACATGCTTTACAAGAGCCAGCAGTATATTAGTAATTGCCTCTAGGGATATTTTACTTAGAGGACATATTATGAAATATGAATGCATATATTCCTGTCCTACATGTATATGTAAACTTACACATACACACGTATGCTGGGGTGCTTATATCAGTTCATTAATATGTCTTATTTTGCAATTTTCTTTCATGACAATCTCACCTCAACAAATTGTAATTGGGTTGTTATTTATGAAATGGTTTTGAAACATCTGGAGAGCCACCATTACTATTGGCAGTTTCAGTTCACTGTGCTATCAGGGAGGCCATCAAAGAGCTTCAGTACTATAGCAATAGCTCTAATGAAAACTGTTCTTCAACTTCAGCCATATTTAGAATGGACACTCCTGCAACAATGGATGTGGTGAAGCGACTCTGTGGCCTGGACAATGTGGAGAGGTATCTACAAAGTCTGGTCGATCGCCCATGACACTGTGTATGTGTGTGCGAGTGTGCATCTGCTATTTAAGCCCTTGATCGCTTTATTTTTATAAGTATGTGAAAATAATTATAATGTTCAATGTTATAGAGGTGCTTTTTTGTGTGGGTCGGGATGCTAAAACTTATAGGTCATAGGTCATGGAAATAATATACGATGATAGGGTTATTACCATTCCATTTATAGATTGGATGTTGATGACATGAGAATAATTAGCACACTTTGAATTGACAATTGTTGGCCCAAATACAATGGACCATTATGGTTTTCAAAAGTAAATAGAGTTATATCAAAATGTAAATTGGGTTTCGAACTCAATCAAAAACATTAACAAACATATGGCATTCAATTCTTATCAAAATACTTTCAAAAGCTTGCTGTAAAATTCTTTAAGACTCAAAAGAGGTGCACAAATATCATTAACTTTATTATCCACAAAAGAATCAAAACTTAAAATCAGTTGCAAGTATTATAAACATCTTCTAAGCATATACCATCAAAAAATCATAGTAAATCATTCCAAAAATATAAAATGATGCCCACTAATTTTTTCTTTGCTCATATAATAGTGATTAACCTTCAAATACTAAGCAAAATATAAAAATTAAAGTTGTAACAAACTCATCAAATGCGTATGAATTTGCAAGCATAGTTTGGTAGTTTTTTTAGAGAGCTGAAATTGGATTTTCCAACAACATATATCACAAAAGAAGACAAGATTGCTACAAAATAGTGGTTAGTAAATAATCTAGAGAGAAAAAAACTTGGCGAAACGCAACACGGTGTTGGGATTTATCCCTATGACACTCAAAAGGCTCTCATAGATATAGGTTCTCGTAGATATGAGAGACACATTCTTTGTACCCAACTCACAAGAAAGCTTAAGAGAGATATCCAACTCACAAAAAAGCTTAAAAAAGCTTAAGAGAGATATCCAACTCACAAAAAAGCTTAAAAAAGAACTAAATATTTACAAGAAAGCATAAGAGAGAGCTAAGCGTTTGGCACTGTATCTTTCCAAAACCCTTCCCGTATATAGTTACGAAAGAGAAAAAAAAGAGAAACACGTGTAGAGAGAATGATAAGTGCTGCCTCTGAGCGACCACTTGGCCCTTTCTTCACTTACTCTTACCCTCTTTAAAAAAATACTTTAAATAGGGTAGAATTTACAATAAATAAATTAAAAATTGGGCCCTTATTCTCAACTGTGTCCGATAATTTTGGGCTTTCAGGTTTTCTTTGAACTTGGTCACCAAATTTTAAGAGATCCCTCAATGACAATGGAGTGGATGACTTCGGGGCCCTGGCAGAAATCCTCCACTTAGTTTTCCTTCCTTCCTCTGGAATAGATAAGAACATCTGGGAACCTTCCCCTTCTGGAATTTTTTCAATATCTTCTTTCTAACCCCATAGCTGCTTGCCGTAATCCCTCTTTTATCTAAAGCCTCGAACCAGTTCTTACCCCCAAGAATCCAAGTATTTGTTGGATAGCGATCCATGAGAGGGCATTGACAGTAGATTTAGAGGTCCTATGGATTGAAAGAAATTATAGGATTTTTAGAGGAGAAAGAGCTTCAATCACCCGATAAAGTAATGACCCTAGCGGCTTTTTGGGTTTCCAATTACAAGTTATTCAAAGACTTCTCAGCCAAGGACTTTCATAGAAATTGGGCAAACCTCCTCCATGTGGTTTGTCCCATAATCTCATGGCAGCAGCTGTGTGGAGACCACCAGAGCCAGGCTTCATCAAGCTAAATTTTGATGGTTGTTTCCTTAGTAATCCTAACCCGTTAGGTCAGGGTGGTTTGTTTCGATCCACTAAAGGTAATGTTTTGTTGGCCTTTTCATGCCCCATCGGATTAACTTTTTTACTCTGGCTGAAGCACATGCCCTGCTGAAAGGATTGCAAAATTCCGATGGCACTTGGGGCTCCTATTTGGTGGTCGAAGGAGATTTATCTCGTGGACCTCCGGTTTATCTCCTTGCCCTTGGCGTCTAGATGACATCTTTGATGATATTTCACACCTGTCGTGGGGTATTTCACGCCATGTATTTCGAGAAGCCAACTCGGAAGAAGACGTTTTTAGCCAAGGAGCGAGCCCAATCTAACAACCTAGGGCTGCCTTAGCCATTTGTCATTTTTGTGGAACCTTTACCCTCTTTTATTCCTATTTGAATCCTTCAGGGATGTATCCAGTACCGCCTGGGAGGACACACTTGACTGTATAGCTCGATACCATTAGGACAATTATTTTTAACTCTTCTAAAAAAAAGAAAGGGCCCTTAATTTGTAAATATTTGGAAACACAATTTTCCTTAACAACAATATATTTCGTGCGATTCATTCTCTTGTATAATTTCATGTTCATGCTCGGCTTGCCTGGGAAAACGTACTAGCTTGGGCTTTGCTTGAGCTTAACTCTAGTAGAACCTCCCTCCCAGATTAACTTGCTTGGCCAAAATAAGCTAAGTTAATCTAAGAACTAGTCCACAAGCATGCCAAGCTATCAATAAGTCAAGCAAACATAAGTCAACGTACTTTGCTATCAAATTATTTTCTCTACCAAAAAGTGTAAATGTACAATCATATCATGTGCGTCGTGAACAAATTATAATACCATAAATCACTTACATAAATGGTAAAAGAAAAACAACTTTCATGTACTGAAAGAATCCATAGTACAAAAAACCAACCAGGAACTCCCGAGTCTTCATCCCTTGACACGAGCCTTATACCTTTTTCAAGCTATAGGCTCAGTCATGGGTTGATCGTGGGATAACAATATCATCAATGTTACCTTACACATAATTATACCCAGTATCTTCTTGTTATGTCTTGATGCTTGAGATCTTTGCGAAAGTTTTTGCCACCGTGTTGTTACCAAAACACATTCATAGTCTCTCCAGCACTCACCATGATCCCTAGCTTTGCAGGTACCTCGTGAGCCATACACTCTCCTACAATGCTACACATCAATCCATGTACTTTGTATATATATTGGACATACCAACTATGTCATCTGACTTGTTGCACTAAAAAATTGCTCTCATTCTCAAAGTGGAGACGTTTCCTGATGTTAACGCTCAATAGTCCATATCACTATTCTAACTAGACTTACTTTATCCGCGTGGTGGCGATCATTTCTAAAAAAGATCTATGAGTAGTTCCGGACTTGGATTGTTCTAGTAGCGACTCGACGAGCCATGTAGAACATCTTGTCATGAACACAACATAGCATCCATAAGATTGCCTATTATGTTCACATGTGGTACGCAAAATTATCTTTTTTATCAATCTCCATCTATGGACAAAGATATAGACTAAGGACACGTTTGACGGGAGTATCAAGTGGCCCAACATCATGCATTCTAAATCTTTTTAAGTTTTTCTTGATGTAAGTTAATTAAGACAAACTTAAGGAGTATCTCATAATGATTCTGCTTGATCAGGACATCTACACATGATGCACTTGCCAATGTCTTTCACATCGAAATTGGAGAACAACCACTCTTTAGTTGGATTAATATTTCCTTGTCATTTTTTACCATTAGGATCTCGTCCACTCATACTAAGGAGATCATAGAACTCACCCGGTTCTCGATGACACATCCTTTTTGGTACACAATAAATGGTAGCCAGAAAGTAAATTAGGAACCCCTATTATGTTCATATGTGGTACACAAATTGATGGCCAGAAAGTAGGAACCCCTTTTAGATAACCATATTTTGATTATTCGGTGCTAATAATTTGCTTGTTTGGTAACGTGAAAATCTCTCTCTCTCTGTCATACTCATGGTCTCTTTGGTGGTTTTCCTTAGATGGGTCCTTTTTTTTTTCTTTTTTAACCCATTGAAATCTCTCTCTCTCATGCTCATAGTCTCTTTGGTGGTTTTCCTTAGATGGGTCTTTTCTTTTGTAGAACCCATGAAGTATATCTCTCATATTCAATCTCTTTGGTGGTTTCCCATGCATGGGTCTTTCCTTTTCTAGAACCCATTTTTCAGCTCAAATTCACTTGTCCAATATTTATCTCAAATCCTAGCATCAAGAATTACAACTGATTTTGTAAACCCTAAAACCTATAAACCCTAACCCTTAAATATGTAAATGTGTAAAAAATAATAATAGTAATAATATCTAAAAGAGAGAGGATGGGGTTTATAGAGAAAGATGGGGTATACCCCTAGATAATTTCATAGAAACCTGCAGCCACGAGGACCATGTGATGTGGGTTTTATTGATTTAGGGAAAGTCAGGCATCTAACTTTCCTCTATTATTGAACTTTGCCCCAAATCAAACAAAGGAAGCCTACAATTACCCAGGAAATCAAATTGCCTTGGCAATTTCGCAGCATAAAACTTAAAGAAAATTTCTCCTTACCCCCCACTTTTGTCCCAAAGATTATAAATATTTTTAACGGCATAAGGTCTTGATATTTTCTATCCTCTAATCCCGGATTTTTTTGACCATATACTATTGATTTAAACAATAAAAGAAATGACACCCTTTTAACCGATATTTTTTTCTCCATTAAGTTTTTCATCTCTCTCTCAAAACTACCTCTTTTTCTCTCCAAATCCCAACTCTACGTAAAAATATGTCTCTTTCCTTCTAAACCCCATCTCTACACAGAGAATAAAAATGACAGATGATTTTCAACACTAACAAGGCAGAAACTCCGGGAGGACTAAGAAACTCAGCTGCATATTGTGTTTCTTCTTAAATATCTAATACTTTTGTTAGAGAAACGAATAAGCGATGGGAATTTCACTGGAACGGACAAGCTTTCTAATTTTCCAGTTAATGTTGAAGATTAGACCTATTAAATGGACTCAATAACAATCTGCAAATGGCCAAAGCTTAGATTGAATCCTTACTGAATGAACATAAATTTTGCAGAAAGAAAACCTTGGAAAATCAGCAAAATTTTTTTTATTGTTAACTCCCCAATGGCTTGAGAGAAAAATGAAAAGAAGGCTTTCGAGGGAGAAAGAAGATAATGAAGGAGAGGGATTTCACAATTGAGTCCCAAGAGGAAGGTTCTCTCTTTTTTGGACTTTTGTGATGCCCTTCTCGGTGGAAAGATGCATGATAGGAAAAATTAGAGAGAGAGAGAGAGAGAGACAGACGGTGTTTTGAGAAAGAGAGAGAGATGGTGTTTTGAAAGAGAGAGGGAAGGTTAAGATAGAAGAAAATGGTTAGTTAAAAGGACGTCATTTTCTCGTTGTTTGGGTTAATAGTACATGGTCAAAAGGGTGGTCTAAGGGGGATGGATGATAGAAAAAATAGAGACCTTATTAAGCAAGAAATATTTTGAATCCTAAGGTCTCTTGAGAAATGGGTGCTAAAAATTAGGGGTATAGAGAAATTTTTCCTAAAACATATATTTCCCTTTATCCAACCGTCCATTCTGAATGGACAGTTGAGATGGCCCCAATCATAATATCACATCTCTACACTATTTTATTTTTAATTTTTGTTTTACAAACTATTTTGATATTAAATTTTGGGCGTTCACTCCTCTCTTAAAGTCGCACCAGTAAAGAATATCAAAAAATATTCTCAATAAAATAAATGACCAAAATAGCCCTAAAAGTTTCAAGGGGTAGTTTGGTCATTATATTTTATTGAAAAATTCTTTTTAATTTTATTTTTACGTGTGGTACGTGCGAAATTTCATATTCATATAATTTGTAAAAAAAAAAAAAAATACTACTCTAAGGCATCGAATTTGAAACTAAAAATAACATACACTGAGGTATCGAATTTAAATCAAACTGTCAGTTGCTCACTTGATCTAAATTAGACAGGTGAATAGGGGAAGAACATATATCTTCTATATAGTAAAAGAAGTATAGAAACCTTTCTCATTAGAAATTGCACCTCCACTTATTTCTAAGTTGCTATCAATAGCCTTCTTAAAAGTAGAACAAAAGAAATAGTTGAAACTTTAAATAATAAATCCATGTTTCTTTAGAAAAAGACTTAAGGTTGTTTTTGACGAAGTAAATACTTAAATTTTCATTTGGTACACCGACCAAAAGACAATGTCAAGGAGATTTGTTTGATTCGAGGACCCTCAAATCCTCTTTATTCATCCCCAATATGACTTTTCTTAAAAGATATGATTCCACATTCAATAAATGCTCTAAATCAATTCATGCTCCAAAATCGGCTTGCGATTATCAATTCAATGGATAACCTTATCTAGGATTGATTAGGAAACCCTCAGATTTCAAAAGCATAAAATCAATCCATCTGCTTTGATTTTGACTTCTTTAAATTTGATTACGAAGATTTCCAGACCACAAAATCAGTCCATCTGCTTTGATTTTGACTGGGAATCCCTTTTAATGGCTTTGCTTGTCGGATCAGATGAAATGTACAATTTGGTCAGTAGGACCACTATATGCCTCCTAATAAAAGTTTACATCAACGGTCACTTCTCCGATTAGCACTCGCGAGCTTCGAACTCCACCTCTCAACAAACAAATTAAAAAAAGTAAAAAGATAAAAGGCGTTCAGTTTCTATAGGGCCTAGGCTTTATGAAAACAAAATAAAGCCTCAGCTCAAATACTCATCGAAAAGTACTCTTCGCATCGAAAATCTCTAAGATGGCTCTAAATTCAATTTTTAATACCGATTATAAAATTTAAAACTAAAAAAATGGCACAAATCTTGTGGATCTGTGAACACTTATTTTTAAGATAAAATGGACATATAGATGATTTATTGAAATATACAATATTTTGGAATTTGATATCTTAATTTTTTTTACAGTTCAAATTGAGAGGATCGATTTAAAGGTTTTTCGAACACTTGAATTACAATTTTCGATGAGGTAGAAGGTGAAGCTTTACTTATTTTGGCAAAGGTGCAGCCCTACAAGAACTACTACTTAAAAATCATACCTACAAGACCAAGGGAACTTTGTTGTGAAATGAAAATGGCACGAGGAAAGACTTTGCTTAGTGTTGCAGCGGATAAATGAAAAAACTTTCAAAATTTGACGACACCAATGACGTCTATGATTCCTATTCACTACCCCTGCATCGCCACTTTAAATTTCATTGTAGAGACAACCCATCAGCCATGAAATCAATCCTATATGCAGAGACTGTAAGAGATAGATAGAGAGAGGATGAAGCAGCAGCAGAAGCTGGTATTTGGTGTAAATGGAGAGAAGATAGAGCTCTCGAACATCGACCCTGCAACCACTTTGCTCGAATTTCTTCGCACCCGAACCCCATACAAAGGAGCCAAATTAGGATGTGGAGAAGGTATTTTCTTGTTTTAAAAAAAAAGATTGGCATTTTCTTCTTCTTTTTTTTTCTGTGAAATGGTAGTGATTATTCTGAACTTCAAGTTCTTCACATGTTACTGCTTACCCTCCAAATTTTATTGCTCTCTCTCTCTTTCTCTCATGTTACTGGTTACCCTCCAAATTTGTTGTTCTCTCTGAGTGAATAAATTTAGGGTTTTGGGAGTAGGAAATGTTGTCTTTTGTTTTCGTTTTCAGATTCTCACAGGGTGAAATTAAAGGTCCATCTCTGAGATAGATATCTAAAAAATAGTGCCTCCACTAAAAGCTGAGATGGATAGTGGAAAAAATTCAAAAAACACGATGTTTATTTTTCAAAAAGAAAAAAAAAATGCACATTGAGGATGATAGTGGCTTAGATTAGCAAACTCTAAAATATATATTTAAATATGTATATTTAAATATATTTAGTATTAAATAAGAGCAATGATCTTATAGGACCCTCCCCCACTCACCAATAAAAGGTAGTATGGATCTCTAAAAAAGTTATCATATGGGTGTAAGACTTGACTTTTCTATAGATCTGTATCAAATTTAACGGTTCCTTTGAGATCCTACACATATCGGTGAAGGAAAATCCTATAAGATCATTTCTCATTAAATAAATTTAATCCTTTGGGCCTTGACCACCTCATCTGGTGTACGGGCTGGACCATATATTACGTTTGCATGCTAGATTAAATACTATCAAAATGAGATTTATGTTTATAAATCAGGTTTAACCCTCCACATGCCGCGTGAGCAAAGCCATCTGGGCTATATATACCCTGCACATGCCGTATAAACAAAGCCATCTGGCATATATATATATATATATATATATATACATATCATGCTTAGTAGGAGGTGGAAGTAGGGGATTTCTACTAATAGTATTGGTTATTGT
>NW_006497930.1:1014889-1063606 GCF_000471905.2 Amborella trichopoda
GGCCTGATGGCATAATGCTCCTCAATTGCCTATTTTCAAACTGAAAGTAATATGAGTATATTTTTTTTACAATAGAAAACTAAAAACAAGGCTTTTTATATATGTGGGTTTAAGACATGGGCCTGATTGGATAATGCTCCTCAATTGCCTATTTTTAAACTGAAAGTAGGAAAAAATTACATAAGGTTGCAACCTTATAATGTAGAGCTACGGATGCACCACAAAAATCCATCGGAAAAGGTAGTTTTAATGTTGAAAAAGATCATCTCGATAACTATGAAAATCAAAAGATTTTAAGTCTCAGAAATAGTGCATTTTACAACATGTTATCTACATCGTCCATTTTCAAGATTTTCATATGATTATAGATCTACTTGATTTTAACTATTTTTTAAATTTAAAATTTTATAATTAGGTATAAAAATAGATTTTAAGATAAAACCTAAGAACATTTTACATCAAATTATATGCCATGATAAAATTTGAAGGCGCACCTTACCTCTATAGCTACGGATGCATCCGTATGCCAACTGCACCCCTGAAAGTAATATGAGTAGTATGTAACCTTTTTTATAACTTTTCTTTTTTTTTTGAGATGATAATGGTGGGAAGGAAGGGCGGGACATTATGCTGAGGTATCCATCCACTAACCTGATCGTTTTTAATACAAAACTTTGTTTTTAAGAAATTATTTATGTGAATTTAGAATAAGAGATGGGAAAAGTTTATTTAGAGCTGAGGCTCTAAACAATCAAATTAGAGCCCACCTCAAAAACTTCACTAAAAGAGGTTGTTTTGATGCCCAAATATCGTCAAATAGATCATTTCGACATCAAGATGCATGGACATGAGAAAAAAATGGATTTCAAGTTTTGGAAATAGTGCATCTTGTAATACATTTTTTTAACGTCAATTTTTAAGATTTTGAACTTTTCATAGATCTGCTCGATCTACATTATTTTTAAAGCTTTAAATTTTATAATTAGAGATGAATATAGATATTTTTAAGGCTATCACAGAGATTTCCAATATTGAAACCACATTTCTCGACACTATTTGAAGGTGTGCTTTACTTTGATTGTTTAGAGCCTTGGTTCTATACAAACCGCACCCATAATATATTAGGCGCCATTTGCACATTATGGTTGCAATATCTGATTCTTATCCTCCCCTGCTTTTGTGGCAGTCACAAAAATAGAAACTCTTAATGGGTAATAATAACCTATAACAATACTCAAGCTTTTGCCAATAGCTGGAAAAGAAGTTGATTCATGAAATAGAGTCACGTCAAATTTGTAAAAGAAAGTATTTGATGCATCAGGGGAAAATGTAATATCGTAATCCTGAGTATTTGAACTGTGTTCCCTCACACATTGTCCATTTACAATGAAAATGGTTGCCTCTATGAACATGTAAATGAACAGTGCAAAAACAATCTCAAAAAATGTCGTTTTTGAATTTCAAAAGTCTTTTTTTTTTTTTCCTTTATATTCGTGATCACCATGTTCGAGATTATTGAACCTTAGTAATTTTGAAGGGTGGAAGCAGTTGAATAGAGGTGTCTGATGCATCAAAACTGCATCCATATTGTAAAGATAATTCATGTAATAAAAGAAGTTACCTGTTTACACCATTTTGTTTGTTGTAGGTGGCTGTGGAGCTTGTGTTGTGCTCATTTCGAAGTATGATCCCACAACCAAAGACATAGAAGAGTTTACTGTGAGCTCATGCCTCACACTTTTGTGTAGTCTAAATCATTGTTCAGTCACTACAAGTGAAGGTCTTGGAAACCAGAGAGATGGTTTCCACTCAATTCACCAGAGAATTGCAGGATTCCATGCTTCTCAGTGCGGCTTTTGCACCCCTGGAATGTGTATTTCTCTGTACTCTTCTCTTTCCAAAGCCAATAAAAGCTCTAGGCCTGAACCGCCAGCAGGGTTTTCTAAACTAACAGTCTCTGAAGCTGAGAGAGCCATAGCTGGAAACTTATGTAGGTGCACTGGTTATAGACCCATTATTGATACTTGTAAGAGCTTTTGCCGAGATGTAGAAATGGAGGATCTTGGCTTAAATTCCTTTTGCAAAAAAGGAGAGACTTTAAACATATGCAAATTGCCTCCTTATGATCCATATAGTGTTTGTACTTTTCCTGAATTCCTCAAGAATGAAATCATTCCAAGTGATGAATCTTCAGAGAGAAAACTGAATCTTGTGTATAAGAATGGATGGGATGAAGTAGAACATGGATATTGGATCACACCTTCTAGTGTTGAAGAGCTTATGAATATTATGAGATCAGAAGAAGTTGAGAATGGAAAGAGAGTGAAGCTTGTTGCAGGTAATACCAGTGCTGGCTTTTACAAAAACCAGGAGAATTATCAGAAGTATATTGATATAAGACATATACCCGAGCTTTTGATAATTAAGAGAGACACAGAAGGGATAGAAATAGGGGCATGTGTGACAATTTCTAAGGTAATTGAAGCTATGGAAGAAGAGATTTCAACTAGCGTAGAACCCAACTTGGTTTTCAAGAAAATTGTGAAACACTTAAACATGGTTGCGTCAAATTTCATCCAAAACATGGCGAGTTTGGGTGGTAACCTGATCATGGCTCAGAGGAATGAGTTCCCATCAGATATAGTCACCATTCTCCTCGGAGCTAGTTCATCTATAAAAATTCAAACTCCAACAGAGACTCGCTTTCTAACTTTGGAGGAATTCCTTGAGCGACCACCATGTGATCCTCAAACTTTGCTCGTAAGTGTTCGAATACCAAGCTGGAATCGAACCCATTCCCTCTCTAAGACTGAAGATCAAACTGAAGTATACCCTGTCTCTGAGACTATTTGTTCAGGTGAGCCAAAGAGTATGACTGAATTGTTCTTTGAGACTTACAGGGCTGCTCCGTACCCTATGGGAGGTGCATTGGCCTATGTAAATGCTGCATTCTTTGCTGAGGTCATGGCTGATGAATTCACAGGAGAGCTTGTTTTGGGTCATCTTAGTTTGGCATTTGGAGCTTATGGGACTAAACGTGCTATAAGAGCAAAGAAGGCCGAAGAGTATTTGAAAGGAAAATCAGTTTCTCCCACTGTTTTGTTAGAGGCCATCCAAATTCTTAGATTATCTGTGGTTTCTAAAGAAGCAACCCCAAAGGCTGACTACAGGTCCAGTTTGGCTGTTGGTTTTCTTTTTGATTTTCTCTCTCCACTCTTTGAGAATTTTGCAAGATCCAATAAAAGATTATGTGTAGAAGGACCTAATAATGAGAAAAACTCCATTAATGGCCATGTTAATTCTGCTTCTAGAATTAATTCATCTGATAATGGGTTCTCTGGCCGCAATGGTGATGAGAAGAAACCAACATCAGTTCTAATCTCAAAACAATTGGTGGAAATCCATAATGACTATCATCCTGTCGGTTATCCTGCTAAGAAAGTTGCAGCTGAGCTTCAGGCTTCTGGTAATTTTCGGCTCCTTTGCAATGGGAAGAGAGAGAGAGAGAGAGAGAGAGAGAGTGGTAGCAGCATAGAATTTGGGTCCTTTTCTCTAAGGGACCTAGGCCTATTACTGGTATCACTGATGAAGCGCTAGAGTGAGCATGTACAGGTACTTCTGATACAACTAACGGATAGACTAAAAACTGTCGTCTCAATTTTGGAAACTAGGCATCACTTGTTATTTTGAGATTAGTGAAATCTAATGTTCCAATGTATTAAAAATGAATATGTGTCCTAATCAAAGATATGGGAAAGAAAATTGGGTAATAGCGGTTTGACATCGTGGATCAGTGGTTAGGGTGGTAAGGAACACAATCTATGGTTAGATTCAATCTTCACCTCACTTGCCCCAAAATAATAGTGAGAACTTTTGGTAGGAAGGGGCAATTCAGGTGGCTGTAACTTTCAGAAAACTGACCATAGAATCTTGTTCTTTTTTTCTTTTTTTTTCCTTTTAATAGAATTTTTTGTCATGATATGGTGGTCAAAGGGCTCAATGCTGGCCATTACACAGCCCAATCTGGAATCCTAAATTTCTGGTAATCTGCAAAAATCATTGACTCTATGCTAAATGGAAATATGCAGGTGAAGCTGTATATGTTGATGACATCCCTTCCCCAAAGGACTGCCTTCACGGAGCATTTGTATATAGCAGAAAACCTTTCGCACGCATAAAACATATTGAGGTTGATTCTGTGTTAACTTCTCCAAGAGTAATTTCCTTTGTTTCAGTTAAAGATATACCAAAAGGAGGTGAAAATATAAGCGTTGGAACGCAATTTGGAGACGAACCGGTGTTTGCCGATGGTCTTACTGAGTTTGCTGGCCAACCACTTGGAGTTTTGGTAATTTATATTTTTTCTATTTATTTCATTTTATTTACTTATAAGGAGAGTACTTTAATCAAATGTACCATGGAAATAGTCCAATGAAGTTGTCATTGTCCAATGAAATGACGGACAAAGAGGGGGATATTGGGATCCACAAGAACAGGACATGACCACAACAGAGGATCCAATGTTCCATTGCCACCTATTATTTGATTGGAAGCTGATATCCCTGGGGGATAATGGTTTTCATTCTCCATTGCATTATATTATAGTTTCTGTAATTTGTCAACCGTAAAAATATTCTGTTAGGCCTTGGTTTTGTGATAGGATGACTTACTCTTTTGTTGATCTTCTAAGAAAGTGGTTTTATATGATTTTATTTAACTGACCTTTAATTTTTAGATAGCGGAGACATGGAGATGTGCTAAAATTGGTGCTGATCAAGTGAAGGTGCACTATGATACAAAAGATATGGAGCCACCTATTCTATCCATAGAAGAGGCAGTTGAAAGGTCTAGCTTTTTCGAGATCCCCCCAGTTCTCACTCCAAAGCAAGTGGGGGACTTTTCAAAAGGGATGGCTGAAGCAGATCACAAGATAATTTCTTCAAAGGTGTCTCCTCTCATTTTATGTGTGTATGTATTTGTATGGACAAAGGGACGGTGTAATATGATTCAATGGACTTTGAAAATCATAGTTCACTGGGCTTATCACCATCCAAATGAATGATAGAGAGATAGTGAGATCCTCCATGACAGCATATGAACTGAATTGTTGGTCCTGATCTTCCTGTACGACTGTCCCTTGATTGATAACTGCAGTGGACTATTGTCTTTCATTGTCCATTGGTTTCTTGTATATCCCTATAGATATATGTACATGTAGACGTACTGTATATACCAACTAAAGTTTTGCTTGGGCCAACTGAGTTGGCTAACTCAGGATGACTTCTGGCCTGAAATTCTGGCCAGCTAGGCCAGGCTAGACCTTTGATCGACGCCTGATTGTTAATCTGGCTGGGCTTGAGCCTGAGAGTTAAAGCCTCAGCCAGGCCCAATTATAAGAAAATTTAGACACTCTTAAAATATAAGCTTTTAAGGATGTTCTGGTTATTTAGTAGGTTGTAATCCTGGGCAAAACCAAGTTCTAATATCATTAGTGCTAGACAACTAGGCAATCGCTTGATTAATGTTGAACTTATAATTATTATATTATATATATTAATATGTAATTGTCTCTTAAAAATAAAAATATTACTGATTGGGTTTGGCTCTAGAAAGAACCAGAATCTAAAATTGACGGTCTAACTAGACCAAAATCTAGACCAGCATTAAAAGTTAGGGCCGGGTTCAGGCCTGACACTAACCGTGCCAGGATGGGCCCAGCCTGAATAAGCGGATGGGTAGGGCACAGGATGTGGCCAGCCAGGCTGAGTCCAACCACATTGCGCATACCTACATCTAAACCATAACAAAGACATGCACACGCACAAATGTAGATGTATGAATGCATGCATGCATGTATGGATATATGTAATATGAACATATACATATTCATGTATGCATCTATGTTATGTATGTTTGAGTGTGTGCTTATATGTGTCTATATGTGGGAAAGATTGTGTCTATGTATGTAATACGGATGAATGTATATATTTATGGTGAGTGTTTGATGTGTTTTTGCATGCTTGTGTATGCATGTATGAGTACACGTGTATTTTTTATGTGGGTAGGTGTGTGGTTTACCGATTTTCCTGGTGATCTACAGGTTGAAACAGGATCACAATACTATTTTTATATGGAAACACAGACAGCTCTAGCTATTCCTGATGAAGATAATTGCATAACAGTTTATGTTTCATGTCAATTAGATGAGTATGCCCAGGTTGCAATTGCCAAATTCCTTGGCATTCCACAGCATAATGTACGTATCATTACAAGAAGAGTGGGAGGGGGTTTCGGTGGGAAGGCCTTGAGAGCAATTCAGGTGAGTATTCACTAAATCTTAATTGCAAAGAAATTGGTTTTTAATGAAGATTAGGAATAATCATTTAGCATTGGTAACCAATGCAACTCATGCACTCATGAATTTTAGAAAGTCACAAAAATCCCCTTAATATATAATTTGAACCTGGTATCCTATTCTATTAAGGAAACATATTACATTATGAGTCTATAAGAAAAAGAATTGTTTCTCTTTATTTAGGTCGCAGCTGCGTGTGCAATTGCAGCATACAAATTACGCCGCCCAGTGCGCATGTATCTTGATCGCCAGACAGATATGATAATAACTGGAGGCCGGCACCCAATGAAGATAGTCTACACCGTTGGATTCAAAGCCAATGGGAAAATCACTGCCCTACATGTAGATTGTTTTCTTGATGCTGGATATTCTATTGATTTTAGCCCCCTCCTCAGCCATACTTTTGTCACTTCACTAAAAAAATATAATTATGGGTGCCTTTCTTTGAACATTAAGCTTTGCAAAACCAATTTTCCAAGCAAATCAGCCATGAGAGCACCTGGAGAAGTTCAAGGAACCTTCTTAGCCGAAACCATCATTGAACATGTGGCGTCAATTCTCTCTATGGATGCTAACTCCATTCGAAAAAAGAACCTACATAATTTTGAGAGCCTCAAGTTGTTCTATGGAGCCAGTGCAGGTGACAATTTTGGTTACACTTTACCTTTGACTTTGGAGAAGTTGGATTCATCTTTGAGGCTTAACAAGAAACCCGAAGAAATTCGAGAGTTTAACAATATAAATAGATGGAGAAAAAGGGGAATGTCTCTTGTGCCCATTACTTATGAAGTAACTGTGAGACCAACACCGGGTAAAGTGAGCATTTTAAACGATGGTTCAATAGTTGTTGAGGTTGGAGGTATTGAGTTGGGACAGGGACTTTGGACCAAAGTGAAGCAAATGACTGCATTTGCCCTGGGTCGGTTATGGGAGGAAGGAAAAGAAGAACTTATGGAGAGGGTAAGGATTGTCCAAATTGATACAATAAGTATGGCACAAAGTGGGTTGACAGGAGGGAGCACCACATCAGAGTCCAGTTGTGAGGCAGCGAGGGTTGCTTGTGATGTTTTGGTTGAGAGACTTTCACCAGTGAAATTGAATATGATGGAGAAAACAAATGGAGTTTCATGGGATGCTCTGGTTAGTCAGGTGAGAGAAAAAAATTCAAATTGTCGTTGTCAATGGTTCTTTGAATTGTATTTCATGCAAAATAAGTACTAATTTATAACTAGATATGTAATGATAATGACATGCGTTGAGAATATAGAAGAATTAGAAATAAAATTAAGGAGACCAAGCAAGTGATACATAGTGCCAGGTATTTTGTTTCAGATCATGGGAATTTGGTTGCTTATTTCAACAATCTGTTAACCTTTCATGAGTATTTGCTTCTCATTATGTAATTGTTTTCATAATTACATCTCCTTCCACAAGAAAATCACTTTGTCTTAAGAATAGGGGATCGAAATCAGCGTGGTAACTTCTTTCTGTGTCCAATTTACAGGCATATCTAGAATCAGTGAACATGTCTGCTAGTGTATATTGGGTTCCTGATTCAAGTTCAAAACAATATTTAAATTTTGGTGCAGCTGCAAGTGAGGTATATATGCTTGTCCTAATCTTTCTTGGGTGTTAACCTTGGTCTACTTTATGACCTTTTAAGGCTAGACATTATGGCTAATCATATGAAACGAATGCAATGCAGGTTGAGATAAACCTGCTTACTGGAGCTACAACGATTTTACAAACTGATATCATCTATGACTGTGGGAAGAGCCTGAACCCTGCCGTGGATCTTGGACAGGTTGTCCTACTAATTATACATGTGCTGCATGCATGCACTCTCATGCACACTCACTCTCAAAGAGGGTTTATCTACATTGAGTGCACTGTATTCATACAGTTCTTCAATGTCACCCAATTGTATGACTTCAAAAGGGGATGGCTGGGGTGTGTCTTCCTCTGTTCAAAGTCTATCGCTTTGAGCAGAGGGCAAACTCTACTCCTGCACCCTTTTGACATATCTAATGGATGGGGTGATATTAAAATACTATAGGAAGCTTCAAGGCATGAATTTTTATACATGTAACAATTTTGTGTACATATTTCATATGTGGATCATGTTCTTATGGATGTTTTCATGTGCATCTTCCCTACATTCATGTTCTACTTAGTATCGTTGATCTTTAAACATTGTTCTTGTTTTCAAGCGAAGTTTTGCTCTCTCTCTCTCTCTCTCTCTCTCTCTCTCTCTGTGGTATGTGTGTCAGTCTGAGGAATTGTTCCTGATATCCATACTAATCACTGCATGTTGCTAAAGGTATTTTTCTCTTTCCATACAAGTCACTACATGTTCCTAAAGGTAAATGTCATGATGTTTTATTTTATAGATTGAAGGAGCTTTCGTCCAAGGAATTGGGTTCTTCGTTCTCGAAGAGCATGTTGTGAACTCTGATGGAATGGTTACATCTGATGGGACATGGACATATAAGATCCCAAATGTTGACACCATACCCAAACAATTTAACATTGAGATACTGAGCAGTGGTCACCACGAAAACCGTGTCCTCTCATCCAAGGGTCAGTCATTTTATGAACTCAGATTTTTAACAAATTCAACTGCATTTTTCAGTAACTCAGTATGAGCTTTGGTTTCTGTATATTTCTGTTAAAAGAAAATTAATAAGCTACTTTTCATGTTCTCTTTCATACTCACAAGTAGAGGGAAGGATTATTGTAGAAAGATGCCATTCATTTTAATTGGGAGTTAGCATTCTCAAAGTGAAGTATTTGTAAAATAATTTGTGATGTTATAAAGCAGCTCTAGCTTCTGGATTTTTTTTAAGTGGATCTATGTCCTTCATGAAATTTCCACAACTTTCTTTACAAGAGCCTGTAGTGAATTAGTAATTGCATCTAGGGATATTTTTACATAGAGGACATATTATGAAATATGAATGCATATATGCATGTCGTATATGTATATGTAGAGTTACACATACAAACGTGTGCTGGTGCTTACATCAGTTCATTAATATATGTTACTTGCTTTTCTTTTTTCTTCTTTTGCAATTTTCTTTAATAACAATTTCGCCTCAACAAATTGTAATTGTGTTTTGATTTATGAAATGGTTTTGAAGCATCGGGAGAGCCACCATTACTATTGGCAGTTTCAGTTCACTGTGCTATTAGGGAGGCCATCAAAGAGGCTAGAAAAGAGCTTCGGTCCTATAACAATAGCTCCAATGAAAAATGTTCATCAACTTCGGCCATGTTTAGAATGGACACTCCTGCAACAATGGATGTGGTGAAGCAGCTCTGTGGCTTGGACAATGTGGAGAGGTATCTGCAAAGTCTGGTTGATCTCCCATGAAACTGTGTGTGTGTGTATGCGCACGTGTGGGCACCTGCTATGTAAACACTTGATCGCTCTATTTTTATAAGTATGTGAATATAATTATATTGTTTGATAGTATAGGGGCGATTGACTGTGTGTGTGTATGCTCATGCACGTATGCACCTGCTATGCTCGATCACTATATTTTTATAAGTATGTGAATATCATTATAATGTTCAATATTACAGGGCTGCTTTTTTATGTGGATCCGGATGCTACAACTTATAGGTCATAAGTCATGGAAATAGTATATGATTATAGGACCATCCCATTAATACACTTTGAGTAATATGTACACTTTGAATTAGTGATATGTTCCATGCGATTCATTCTCCAATATAGTTTCATGTTCAAGCTTGGCTTGCATGGGAAAACAGACTTGGGCTTTGCTTGAGCTTAACTCTGGCTGGAACCTCCCAGATTGACTTCTTTGGCCAAAACAAGCTAAATTAATCCAAGTACAAGTCCATAAGCATGCCAAGTTATCAATATTAGCACATCCGTATTTTTACAACAAGCAATGGATAGTATGAAAGCCAACCAAAAATAACTCACATTTTATTTAAAGTGTTGTCAAATTAGTTTCTTGACCAAAAATTAGGAAATCCGCTGGTAGAACCAGTTGATTTTCATTGAGTCAGACCAATTCCGAGTTTTGTATAGATATGGCATCGACCCCTACTGATTGTCATGGACTGGGACGATTCTCGTGTCTACTCTTTTGATCTCCAAAAAAAAAGTAATTATCTCTCACTATCTACAAATTTCTGTGATCTTTTATTCCATCTTTAATGGTCATATTTATATCCCAAAATTTACGTATCCACAACTTTGTTTTCTCTTTATTTCTTATTGTAAAGACAAATTCTTTTTGTAAAGACAAATTCTTTCACCCATGATGGAGTTTTTGTGACAAATTGTATTATTTTTGTATATTGGGGCCTTTTAAGTCCCTTAAGTCCCGATGAAAGATGTATTACAAAGCTTATCGAAATGTGAACAAGGGCCCAATTTATAGGGCTACGACAAGTGCAGGCTTATATAATTTCTACACCCCCCCCTCAAACTCAAGATGAGTTAAGAGAGAGAAATTCAAGTTTGGACAATTGAAAAAGGCTTTAGAAACAATATACGAATAGAAGAAGCTTGAGCAATTATAAATTAGATCCTCAAAAACACACTTCGAACATGGCAGTTTCATGTAACAATAAATTAACAGGCCTCCAGAACACAAGATGGAGTAAAAAAAGAACTCCATCATCCAATAAGATTGAGTACTAGAAAATTCAATTATTAAACTTGATCGAGTGACGGAAAACTTGATCAAACCAGATCAAGAAATTCAATCATCAAACATGAGGCACTTGGAAGAGCCAATAAAAATCAGCGGCGGAACAATAAGCATGGTTGGATTTTAAATTCAAAGTTGATAACAATAAGATCCAAAATAGATCAGAGTCAAAACACGACTCGACATATAAACAAATAATCAAATCTTGAAGTAATCCTTGAAAGTAAAGTTCAAAGCCCGGGTAGGGAAGTAACGGATGACATTTGCAGTATTTCATCTCCACAGCGCAAGGAAACACTCTTCCTTGATTGTTCAGCCAAAGCAGTCTCCGATACCCTTGTAGGGCTCTGAGAGCCGACCGGTCTTAATCATCTCATCCTGGTTTTGGATCAAAAGCTTCACATGCTCAATGGGACCAGCAGCTGTCTTGGACACTGCAGCATAGACTCACCCCCCATTAAGAAATCAATTACGAATCCTTTTGCACCTTTCTCGGAGGAGTTTGCACCAAGATAGGTGAGATAGGGGTAGCCATTGATAGGCTCTAGCCAGCTTGGCAAGCTTCCGAGAACGAGTTTTGCAGTGTTCATATTGCTGCCAACTCTGGAGACCTTGTGGAAGACCGATTGAAGATGAGGGAAGAAGAGAGAAGACGATGGGGAGAAGCAAGGTGTTAAGATGAGAGAGGAAGTAACAAATCCAGAAGGAAGCAAACAATACATGGGATGGATCGAGAAAAACAAAATATATCGATGCAAGAGATGAAAACAAATACCAAAGCAAGAGACACGGAAACGTAGAAAGTAATTAAGTAATTCAGATCTGAAAATACTATGAAGGAACTTTTGCTGAAGAATACCTTACAGAAAAAAACAAAAAACTTATCTTGAGTAACAAAAAACATCGATCGAAAGAGATTTTTGAAAATTGTTTACGGCAGAGTCATAAAAAAGTCGATCGAGATACAACTTTGCTCTAATAAAAATTGTATTTCGTATATTTGGGCCTTAAAACCCATGAATGTAAGCAAAACCTTCAATTTATAGGGTTACAAAGCTGTGTACTACTAAAGTAATATGTGAACCACTTTCTTAATATGGGTATACATAAAAAAAAAAAAAATATCGTACCAAAAAAAAAAAGTGTAGGTTTGTATATGCAACCTTGGTTCGACATGGTGAAATCAATTGGTTCTGCCAACATGGGTGATTCTAGCAATGGAAATGACAATGCGGGTCAAAGAACGGAACAATTTCCATTTTGTGTATTTTTAAATTTTCTATTCCTAGAAAATTAAGTAACCGATATCTAAGACAATAAATGGCCAATTCTATAGTGTCTCGGGGTGGTAGAGGTAGATTTTGTGTAGAGCACTTTGTATACATTGATGTAAATTTGAAAAATACATAAAAAGAATTAAGTTAATACTCAAAAAAAGGAAAAATATCAAAAAAAAAAAAAAAAAAGGTTGAAACCCATTAAAATATCACTAAAGAATCAAAAAATTACAAATTACATTTCGGGGTACGCTTTTAAATTTTTATATTAGGTACATCCTCAAGAAACTTTGTTGAAATACTTTCAAATTGCCCCTATTTGGCATAGGGAAGCTCAAATAATTATAAGTACGTTGATCATTTTATCCCAAAAAGGCTTTAAACGAATGATAATAGGATAAAATTAATGAATTACCTCTAACTATTCTGGCTTCCCAACACTAAACAAAGGCAATTTGGGTATTTTTTTGAGAATGTACATGATTGATCTAGTAAGTTAAAAGCATGCCATGGTATATAATTTGTACTCTTTTGACTTTTTTATTGAAATTTTACAGCATCTCAACCCCATATATATATATATATATATATATATATTTTCAAAAAGGACTAGTTATATTTTCATTATTTCTTCATTTATATTTTTCAATGGGTCATTCAGGTATGGAACCATAGATGTTTTGTAGCTATATATATGGGAAATGGTTTTGGAATGAAAGGGTACCTAGCACAAGCTCTCTTTTTCTCTCTAAAACCGTTTTCTCTCTCTTACGCTTCGTTGTGAGATGGGTGTAAGGGATGTACCTCTCATCTTTGTGAGAGCCCTCCAGTGTCACAGGATAAATCCCAACACCGTATTTCATCTCGCAGAAGTTTCTCTCTCAAGATTATTTGCTAACCATTGTTTTACAGCAAATTTGTCTTTCCTTTGTGCAATACATTGCTGAAAATCCATTCTCATCAAGTTACTCTCTCTAGAACAGCTACAAACTTATGCCTGCAAATCTATACAAATTTGGCAAGTTTGTTCCAACTTTTTCTTCATATTTTGCATCTGAAAGTAGTACTTGAAGGTTGAGAAAGATTGTATGAGCAAGGAAAAAATTAGTAGGCATCATTTTATTTCGTTGGAATGATTTAGATGGGTTTTAATGAGTTCATGATTGCTAGAAATTATATTGGGGTTTGCTTAGAAGAGGTTTAGAATAATTACAATTGATTTTGGATCTTAATTCTTTGTGGATAATAAGGTTAGTGACTTTTATTCATCCTCTTGAGTCCCAAAGAAATTTATAACTTATTGTGGGTGTTTTGATAAGAGTTGGCTGCCATGTGTTCGTTAATATTCTATTTGAGTGCAAAACTCAACTTTCATGTTATTTTAGATCTATTTATTTTTTAAAACAAAAAAGATTCATTGTATTTGGGCGAACAATTGGTATCTAAGCTTAGGGATTTTCAATTTGCATTGAAAATGGCTAATCCTAGAGCCGTATTGACCAATTCAGTGAAGATTGATAAGCTTTATAGCTATAATTTCTCACTTTGAAAAAGTAAAGTATCTTATTTGCTGCATACTATAGGTTTGTTGTATGTAATCGAAGAATAAATCATATTTGAACCTGATGATGACTCTACATTTAGAGAGAGACAGCGATATACAAAATAGAAAAATAATAATTTTACATATAAGGGCGTTATCTGGAATTGCCATAGTGATAGATTGCATAAGGTCTTTGAACCTTACACCAGTGTTAAAGACTTATGGGAGGATATTGAGAAAAGGCACACCGAGGACAATTATATGGCAAAGCATGAACTCTATGAAAGATATAACCAACATAAAATGAGAGAGAACCAATCGGTGCTGGAATTTTTGATGACATGATTATAATAGCTAACCAACTTGCCGGTTATGGAGAACCCATATCTGAGAGTCATCAAATCATGAGGATAATAGAAAACCTCCCTAATTCATGGAAAGACCGTAAGAAAAACTTGTGCCACAATAGAACCATATACACCTTTAATGATTTAAGATGACATCTTAGGATGGAAGAGAATGATAGGGCCAAAGAGAAAAATGAAAGAGCCCATCAACAGGCTAATTTGGCTATTCCAAAAGGGTATCCTAGACCCAATCATAAGAAGAGAAAAGATAATAAAGAAAATAATGAGGAAACAAAAAAAGAAGACAAAAAAATGGAAAATTCTTTAAAAAGTTAAGAAGTTGTTTTAATTGTTATAAAGTTGGTCATATGAATTGCAATGGAGTCGAAGTGAGTGGTGTTGTTCAATGTTTTGTCGTGGAAGTTCGAGGAGATGAACCCAGTTCGTCAAAATTACGGCCCTAAGGTTGTCTTGAGCCCCAACAGAAGGAGATATGGCCCTAAGGCTGTCACAAGCCAATCAGAATTGACCCATGGCCCCAAAGCCGTCTTGTGCCATACCTGTCTGAATTACGGCCCCAAGGCCGTCAAGAGCCGGTAATCACCCGAGTGTTAAGGCAATCCCAAATCTAGTTGGGGCACTCTGAGCCCTTATTCCCTAGATTGTCGGATCGGGGCATGAAAAGGACCAGGATTACCCCCATCGTAGAATCAGTTAACTCTGAAGAGTGGGCTGATGTGATGGTAGTCAGCCAGGATGAACATGGTCCTGATAAAGAATGAGATATGGACCTTAGTAGACCTACCAAAAGGTCGTACAACCATTAGCTGTAAATAGGTCTATATTAAGAAACTAAATGCAGATGGAACAATTGATAGGCATAAAGCTAGACCGGTTGCTAGGGGTGTTACTCAAGTAGAAAGGGTAGATTATAAAAAAAACCTTTTCCCATGTTGCTAGAAAGTCATATATTAGGATTGTACTAGCAATATCAAATTATTATAACTTTGATATACATAAAAAAGATGTAAAGACAACATTACTCAATAGTGAATTAGAGGAAGAGATTTTTATGAGACAACCCGATGGATTCGAGTCTAAAGGGCAAGAAGGCAAAGTGTACAAGTTAAAGAAATTTCTTTATGGACTTAAACAGTCCTCAAGACAATGGTATTTAAAGTTCAATGAGGTACTAAAGTACTGTGACTTTATTAATACTAGTGTTGACTATTGTGTATACATCAAAAGTAGTAAGGGTAGTCATCTTATTTTGGTTTTATATGTAGATGACATTATCATTATAGGTAGTGATCCTAAGGTTATTAAAGATACGAAAAAATAATTATCTTCACAATTTGAGATGAAAGGCTTAAGAGAACTAGAACAAGTTATTGGCATGCAAATTACAAGAGATAAGAAGAGAATATTACTCTACTTAAGCCAAGAATTATATACTGTAAACATACTGAAAAAGTTTAAAATGGATGAATCTAAACCAATAGGAACCCATCATATGAGAAAGGGTGTAAACTGTCTAAGGACATGTATCCAAAATTTGATAAGGAGAAGGAGATTATGGAAAAAATTCGTTATGCACAAGAAATATGATCATTAAACTATTTAATGAACTGCACACGCCCTGACATAGCATATGCAATGGGGCTTGCTAGCCGCTATATGAATAACCCAGGCATAGTACATTAGAAGCTTGTAAAGGGAATATTTAAATACCTCAAAAAGATCACCAGCTATAACCTATGCTATGGAGATGGTAAATTGGAATTGCAAGGCTATAGTGATGCTAACTGAATTGGTCAAGATGATTAATTCAGATCTACATCTAGATGACTTTTCACCTATGGAGGAGCATGTATCTCATAGGGCAGCTATATACAAAAGAGCATGTCATAATCAACTATGGAGGCATAGTGTGTAGCCTTACATGAGATGACCAATGGAGCAAGTTTGAGAGCACTCCAACAGTTATTCATTGTGACAAACAAGCTATCATAGCTATTTTTAAATATCCTATGTACCATAATATAGCAAAACACATTGATAGAAAGTATCATTCTGTGAGAGAGTATGTGGGACGAAAGGATTTAGAAGTAATGCATCTCCACACAGATTTCATGATTGCTAACCCGTTGACTAAAGTTGTCAACGTAAACACCTATAAAAGGTGTGTAAGGGGTATGGGATTGAGATCCACAGGTTTCTTGTGATTTGCCTATGATGAGCCTTAGTGGCGCAACTATTGAGCATGTAGAATGTTATGTGATTACCCTTTGCTTGAGTAACATATCCACCTTTGTGGCGATGATGCATGTGTGGCATATCCGCCTTTATGGCATTGACATCTGTGTGGCATGTATAAGTACCCCCTGAGTGTGGTTAGGGTATGTCTTCAGACATTTAAAGGCTTGTATTATGACAAAATCCCTCGGAGGGGTAAGTGTCACGAACCACCGCTAACTAGTAGTCTTTTGACTCTATTATCCACATTGCGAGACTAGACTTGACAATTATACTTGGCATGACTTATTGAGCATGACCTCCAGCTAGTTGTCTTTTGACTCCGTCTTCAACATTGTGATGGCTAGCATGGATACTTAAACAGTTGAACATGACCTCCGACTAGTAGTCTTTAACTCTGTGATCCGCATTATGATGATTAAACTGGGTAGTTGTATTCGGCATGACTTAATGAGCATGACCTCGAATTAGCATGTCTTATAGATGCCATTTTCCACTTTGCGATGGCTAGTTTGGATAGTTTAATGATCCTTATGGGATCATGGCATGATTCACTGTATTGATGGTTACTCACCTTTTTAGGTGACAGTGACTCCTTTTTGTGATGTATGTTTCACAATGTGAGTGTTTGATGCTTTTCGGAGCACACTAGTGAGACCCAAAAAGTCCACTAATCTAGAAATATGTAGGTGAAGTTCATAATAATGTTGACGATCACCAATACGTTATGACAATTGATGAGCATGAGAAAATGTATGGTTAATTCCATTGATGGGATGGATCATATGTATGGATGGATTTATTGTTTGAGGATGTATAGCTCAAGCAACTTCTATATAGCTACTAAATGTTTGTGCGATAGTTTTACAAATATTTTGAAATAAGTGCGAGAATATTAGAGAAAATGTGTTTCCAAATATTTACAAAATGGGCCCAATTTTTATTTTATTTATTTTCTTTTTCTACCCTACTAAAAATATATTTTAAAAGGGACTAGTGCTTTTTGTAGATAATAAGACAGACCCATGTGAAGAGATGGACAAGTGGCCATTGAGAAAAAACACTTGTTCATTCTCTATCTACAAGTGTCTCTCTAATTTTCTTTTTATAGCTATATATATGGGAAATGGTTTTGGGGGGAAAGGTGTTTGGACCTGAAAATTTCGGTGGAGGAAATCCACCCGTTTTCATATGAAAACTCATCGATAAAAAGGTAGAGGATAAGGGTGCCGTCGAATTGTAACCCGAGCAAGGATTCGGTCATCATACCGCTTTTGAATGAATTATCAATAATGCCGGCTTGAGGGATGAGGAAATTGAGAATCCGCTAAAATGCTTTGAAGAGAGATTTTTTCGATAAGAAAGGGGGAGATTTAGGAAAAAGGGTTTGAAATAAATTGAAAATAAATAAGAAAATGAACAAAAGCTAACCTTAAGTCGGGCCCCCAGGCCCGGCACCCGGTGTCGGTGGCCGGTTCAAAATTGTGCTTGGCGCACCAACTTTTTTCAGTCTTTTGAAGTCCATCGAGAAGAAGATATTCGTATAAGATGGATTGGTGAATGGTAGTATCAAAATTTTGGTTTTAGGATGTCGGGATTAGGACTCAAGCTTAGGTTTCTAGGTCTAGGTGTTCGTGTCTTGAGTGTGACAAAGTTTCGGCTAGGTTTGAACTCTCTAAAAGTCTTTCAAATTCGGAGTCCGGTGCCCCTATTTATAAAAAAACAGTCCTCAAACAGTGTCACAAAAGTTTGGGTCAATATGGGTCGTTGATTCCCAGCGCCAGCGACACTTCCACTATTGCACCATCAATTATTTCAAAATCACATCTGAAGTGTCAACACTATTGATGATTCACTTAGGCATGTCCAAAACGTCTTATTTCATTAATGGAAACACTATTCTGGTGGTCATGTGTCAGTTGGGTTCACTGATTGTCAACGCCGATGTTAACTCTGGCGTTGGCACTAGTAACGCCACAATCTCTTCTACATTGTTGCCTGGGCGTTGGCACTGGCGGAGCTGTCATCCTTTTATCTCTCCATCGTTTCTTGCTCCAACTCTAGTGTTGGCACCGCCAAATTTCACCGTAATAATTTCATTTACAATGATTGCCCTTCCAAATTAATGGAAATATTGTTCATGAGGTGTGTGGAGAAGACTTTAGTAAATGTTGCTACCCGCAGTATTGCCGTTGACACTACCAACTTTGGGTTGTAATCATTCAAATTCAATTATTGATCTTTTTCATAATAAAAACACCGTTTCAAAGGTATATGGAGGAGACTTTCTTCAGTGTTGTTACCTGCAGTGCTAGCGTTGACAACACCAAATATGAGTTTTAATCATTCCAATTCAATTATTTGTATTGCAGAGTCACTACTCATGACGTTTGAGTTTGACTGGGGGTGGCGTTGGCACCCCCAACGCTGGCGTTGGTGTTATCAATATTGCGCTCGCATGACTCCTCTGCCCTTGTTTTCCGACGGGTCTTCAGGCCAATTGTTCAAACACTCATTTCGGACACTGTAGCTGACAGCGTTGCCACCTCCATCTTGGGCGTTTAGGGTCCCCATGCTGTGGTGCTAGGCGTTGCTGGTGATCGCTTTGACCTTGGGGATCCCAGATCCGTGGCGTTGGTGGTCCCTTCTCCAGAGTTGGCAACGGCCTCGCTGGAAACCAAATGGTCATTTTCTCAACCAAATTCAGGGTCATAACTTTAATATTTTTTTGTTAAGTTCAAAACCCAACTTATATGTTGGTGTAGCTTTATTTATTTAAGAAAACCAAAACAATCCACTGTATTTGGGGGCAAAAACATAACTATTATTTTAAAAAAATTCTACAACAAGTATCATGTACAACAATGACAAAGGAAATGAACAAAAGAAAGACAAAAGAGGAAGAGAAGAAATAGGGCAATGAGCACAAATGGAACTTAAGAAAAAAACAGAGGAGATAAAACAAGGGAGAAACTAAGGGGGTGAGAGAAGTCAATGAAGAGAGAGCAAAGAGAGAAAATAAGTGAAAAGGAAGAGTAAAGGTAGATATCAAGAAGAAATTAAACTGAAAGAAAGGATATGAAAAAAACAGAGAGAGGCAGGGAGGGGGAAATAGAGAAAGAAAAGAAGGAGAACAAGAAGAAGAAAAAAGAAAATAAAAGAGGACGACAAATTAGGTGGAGGTCTATTGGTCAACATCCGAGCTGAGAGACGGAATAATCCCTGAGTCCAACTCCTACAAACTAATGAGCTCTAAACAGTCCTCATGCAATCTCTATTTTTGCAGAACATATGATTCCTATCTTTGTTTTTGTGTTGGAAGTGAACCTCTTTATCACCCAACTGCAAAATGCATTCTCCATAACTTGTTGAAGTCTTCAAGATGGCGTACTTTGCAGATTAAACCTCATGATGACATTTGTCGAGTCCCCTTATATTACAACTTTCCTTAAGGTGCTATAGATATAACACACCCCTTGTCTTAAAGCCAGGATTTGTGCCTCGTTAATTGTACTCATGCGCAAAGGGCCTAAAAACGAAAATACAACATAGCCACTGCTCTTTCCCTCTTCTGGGCCAGGGTTTGTTGGAACACTTGCATCAAAATTTAATTTAAACCAGTCAAGAGGTGGAGGCTTTCACAAATTAGACTTACTTTTCTGACATCTCAAGGGAGCAACCTAGTTTAAATTTGTCAATAAGTCTACCCTAGAGACCCAAAAGAAACTCTTATCGCTAAGGCCCATTTTTCCGATGTGATTTGAATGTGTCTGAGCAACACCATTTGTTCTTTATGCATGTCTTTAAAGATCCTATTATTTTTGTAAGGACCAGGACTTTCCGGCATGTTGAAGTTCGTCGGCAAGTCACCTGCACAAGAGAGAGAGTCGCTGTGTGCGATAAGAAGAGAGAGAGAGTACGAGAGAGAGCTGTCGTACATGGCAGGAAGAGAGAGTAAGAGAGAGAGCCATCGTGCACGACAGGAAGAGACAGAGTGAGAGAGAGCTGTCGTGCCAAGCGCGACACCGCCGAGCTCGTCACTGCCGCGCATGACAACACCGAGCGCATCACTGCTGTGTACGACACCGTCGAGCTCGTCATTACTGTGTGTGACACCGCTTAGGGTACCACTGCCACGCGACACCGCTGAATGCGCCACTACCACGCACGACACAGCAGAGCACATCACTTCCACGCGCTACCGAAACTCTCTCATGATTGTTGCATGCCCCTTGATTTGCCACTTGGCACTTGCATACCCTCTTTTTGCCACTTGTATCCTTTTTCTTGCCACTTGCCTGCTGTCTCCCCTTTCTTTGCCTATAAATAAACCCCCTTCACAAACCTTGAGCCACCCTTGGAAACTTGACCTGTGTGGGGGAAATTGGGGTCCTTTTGAGTGATGTAAGTGGATTTAGATTTTATGATTCTCTTGTCTTGATTAATGCATGCTTAATTTGTTTATTAAATAATGAAATTTAAGTGTGAATATGAAGTGATGGTGGAAATGGGTGTAGAAATTGTTGCTAAGTACCTTGCTAAGCTTGTATTCTTTTTTCCTGGATTATGACTCCCTTTTAAGCAAATGTTTGAGCATGGAGAATATTTCTTTTTACCATCAAATTTGATGGGAAGTACCCCTTTGAGTCTATTTTCATGGAGGAAAGACCTCATATTGACATTTCTTTCTTTTAAGCAATTATTTGAGCATGGAGAATATTTCTTTTAACCTTGAAATTTGATGATAAGTACCCCTTTGAGTCTATTTTCATGGAGGAAAGACTTCATATTGACATTTCTAGTGATTAAAAAGTTATAAGGCTTGTGCTAAAACATGCCAGCTATGTAACATGAAATTCCAAGAACTCTACATGATTTTACATAAGGCTGATTACTAAACAAATCATGTTCAAATATATTCAAACTACTTTTAAATGGAATATGTGTGAGTCTACTTCGAAATTGGCTTTGGAATTATGCCAAAATTCTCTGTGGAATGGAAATTATGCTCATTTTTTTATGAATATGTCACTGTTGTGAGTTGCAATGAATTTTAAGAACTATTGCATATTTTATAATGAATATCTTACTAACCAAATGGTATCTACATGATCTCAAACTACTTTTTAATGAAATATAGGTGAGTCTACTTCAAAATTAGCTTTGGAATTATGCAAAAATTCTCTGTGGAATGCAAATTATACTCTTTTCTATAAATATGTCATTATTGTAAGTTGCAATGAATTTCTCGAATTGTTGCATGTCTTGTCCTAAACTGTATACTGACCAAATAGTATCCAAATGATCTCAAACTACTTTTAAATAAAATATAGGTGAGTGTAATTCGAAATTGTCTTGGAATTATGCCAAAATTCTCTATGGATTGGAAATTATGCCCTTTTTTCTATAAATATGTCACTGTTATGAGTTGTAGTGAATTTTTAAAACTGTTGCATATATTGTACTGAACTGTTTACTAATCAAATGGTATCCAAATGATCTCAAACAATTTCAAATGAAATATGGGTAAGTCTAATTCAAAAATAGATCTGGTACAATGTTGAAATTCTTTATGATTTGGGAATTATGCCCTTGTATGTATGAATATGTCACTGTTGTGAGTTGCAGTGAAATTTAAGAATTGTTGCATATTGTTTACTGAACTATTTACGGACCAAATGATGTCCAAATAATTTCAAACCACTTTTAAATGAAATATGGGTGATTCGACTTCGAAATTGGTTTTGGAATTATGCTAAAATACTCTCTGGATTGGAAATTATGCCCCTTTTTTTATGAATATCTCACTATTGTGAGTTGCAGTGAATTTCAGAACTATTGTATGTCTTATACTGAACTATTTACTGATTAAATATTTTCCAAATGATCTCAAACCACTTTTAAATGAAATATGGGTGAGTCTAATTCAAAAACTTTGTTTGAACCATGTTGAAATTCCTTATGGTTTGGAAATTATGTCCCTATATGTATGAATATATCACTGTTGTGAGTTGTATTGAATTTCAAGAACTATTGCATGTCTTGAACTGAACCGTTTACTGACCAAATGGTGTCCAAATGATCTCAAACCAGTTTAAATGAAATATGGGCGAGTCTACTTCAAAAATAGTTTTGAAACCATGTTGAAATTTCTTGTGGTTTGGGAATCATGTTTATATGAATATTTCACTGTTGTGAGTTGCAGCGAATTTCCAGAACTGTTGCATGTCTTGTACTGGACTGTTTACTAATCAAATTGTGTCCAAATGATCTCAAACTAGTTTTAAATGAACTATGAGTGAGTCCATTTCGAAAATAGTTTTGGGACCATGTCAAAACTCTCTACAGATCAGAAATTAAGTCCATTTTTGTGAGACTATCACACTTGAATTCCTGCTTTGTTAAGGGTAAGTGAATGTGCATCATTAAAGTAAGAAATGTTCATGAACTAGTTAATGCTGATGATAGTGTGAATGGGTATGATTGAAATTTAGTTATGCCACAGATGTAGTATGAAGCGCTATGCTATGAGTTATCCATTGATAGTGTGGGTTGATATGGTAAGAATGTAATATAGGGCTTATTCCATTATGAAATAGAAGTATGTGGATAAGCACCTACTGTGTGAATGATGACGCTGGCAGCTGCCTATTAGGTAGGGTACCTACTATGTGAATGATGGTGCCGACAGCTGCGATCCTTCTCGGACTCGCCATGATAGGACATGAGTTAGGAAGTGAATGTGAAAGTTTGGGAGAGTTACACCCCCCCAAATCTATATGGGCACTATGAGAGAGCCATGTTTTGCAAGGCCACGAGCCTATCAAAAGCCCCAAAGCGTGCTGGGGACTGGGTGTGTATGTATGAAGGCATTACTGAATGAGTCACCCATTGTTATTGTCATCCCTCCTGAGTGATGGTAGAAGTCTTAAACAATGGGATTGGCTTGGCCAAATGATTAGGGCTTCTACCTCGAGAGGAGATGGTCTAAGGAGTGAGTTAATAGATAATTGTTGACATGTTCATAATAATATACTGACTTGTTAAGATTTGCATGTTTAAATAGCATGATATCTCATTGGTTATGGCTTCATTGTAAATCATATATGATACACTGATAGATACGACTTGGGCACATGATTACATGACATCTTCATTATTATAAGATAATGCTCATAGGCAGGAGATATGGTTTCTTGATCTACTTACTAGGCCTTTTAGCTCATTCCGTGACTTTTATCTCTATAGAGTGATATACCGTGGGTCGAGCGAGGACTGTTGGGTGATCGTGGCTGGCGGTGGTCGACCTGCACTTGACAAAGAACTTTCTTTTGATTGTAGGTGTAGATGGCAGTTGGGCATATAGTTGTTTTGTTTGAAACTTTGTATTTTGTTGTTGGGGCCTTTAGTGCCTTGGATATTTTGTAATACTCTGAAAATTATATATATAAATGTTTTGGGTTTCTATTTGACCAATTTTTTTATGGTCGTGTTTGGAGTTTTTGGTTTCTTTCATAGTTTGCTTTGATTCTGTCTTTCTAAAAGCGTTGAGCGCACTCCCACCTAAGTAGCATTCGCTACCTTTAGTCGCGATCCCACACTTTGTTGCAATCAGATGGGCACGATAGGAGTCAGGGGGTGGGGTCATGACAGTTACGGTTTCAGAGCAACCATGATAGAATTCTTGGCCTAGAGAGTCTTAGAAGCATCCTTAGAGCGGTATTCTGAATAGGTTAGTAACAGGGTGTTCTTGTATTAGGTTGAAGATGACGAGAACTCATGCCAATAATGCGAGTTCCAGTAATGAGAATATCGAGGCCCTGGGGGGTCAAAACGCTTGGGGCCACGACTCAAATGATGAAAGACCATATGCTCGCTCCGGCTGCCTTCGCCCTAGACCAAGATGGCAGCAGATTGATTTAGAGGTTCAAGAGGCTTGCACTTCCCGCATTCTCGGGACATGGAGGAGTGGAAAAAGTCGAAAGATGGAAGAGACAAGTAGAGAAGATTCTGGATGTGTTGCACTAGTCTGATGAGCAGAATGTTAGATTAGGAACTTTTATACAGGAAGGTGAGGCCGAACAGTGGTGGAGTTCGATGAAACAGTCTTGGATGGAGGCAGGGACTGAGGCCACCTGGGAAATTTTCTTGGTGGCATTTGATGAAAAATATTTCCCCAACTCTGTTCGGGAGAGAAAAGAGGGTGAATTCATCGTGCTGCAACAAGGGAGGCTGTCAATGGAACAATATGTAGCCAAGTTCGTGGAGCTCTCTAAGTACGCGCCCCACATCATCAATACAGAGGCACGTAAGGCCAATAAGTTTAAGAGGGACCTCAAACCAGTTATCAGGGGGAGGGTAATGTCAGCCAATCTAAAGGCATTCTCCCCGCTAGTAGATCTATCCATGAAGACTGAAAAAGATTGTGAGGAATTCCAATTGAGGAAGGAAAGGTGAGTAAAGTTTGCACCATCTAGAAACTTTGGGAGAAAAACTTGGTCGCCTCCTAAGAGAGACTTTAATGGAGGGGTTAGTCAAGACAATGTGAAGGCCCATAAGACTTTCCAGGGCGATGCAAGGGAGAACCTGCGCTCGATATGCTCGTAATGTGGATTGAGCAATCACTCCGCAGCTGAGTGTCGCAAGAGGCAGAGAGCATGTTATGGTTGTGGCAAGCTAGGCCATCTAATCAAGGACTGCCCTATGACAAAGCTGGAGAACTAACTGAAGACTCAGGGTCGGGTGTTTGCACTTACGAAGTAGGAGGCTAAAGCTTCGACCTCAGTGATCTAAGGTAAGCTCTCTGTATGTGGTAGAGAAGCCATAACTTTAATTGACCCTGGTTCATCTCATTCTTTTATTAAACCTCACTTTGCATGTTATATAAATGGTGAACCTTCACTTCTTGACTGGACTTTAGTAGTGTGCACTCTTATGAGGGATTCCATGGAAACTAATATGATATACAAACAGTGTGGGGTTTTTCTTGAGGGGTGTACCTTGCCCATAGACTTGATACTTCTAGATATTCAGTACTTTGATGTTATTTTGGGTATGGATTGGTTGTCCACACACCATACCATTGTTGATTGTCATGATAAAACCGTGACCCTTAGGCACCCTAACCAACTTGAACTGCACTTTGTGGGTATCAAGAATGCTCCCCCTCTAAACTTTATTTCTGCCCTTCAAGCTTCCCATCTTCAGGCTAAAAGATGTATTAGATATTTAGCCTATGTGGTAGAGAATCGAGACGTCCAGTCCAAGTTAGAGGAGATACCAGTGGTAAGAGAATACCCAAATGTCTTTCTTAAGGAATTGTCATCTTTGCCTCTGATAAGGGAGATAAAGTTTGAGGTAGATGTGGTCCCTGACACTACCCCCATCTCCAAAGCCCCTTATAGGATGGCCCCCAGCAAAATTAAATGAGTTGAAAGGGCAATTACAGGAATTGTTGGAAAATGGGTTCATTCGACGCAGTGTGCCTCCTTGGGGTGTGCCGGTTCTGTTTGTGAAAAAGAAGGATGTGTCCTTGAAATTTTGCATAGACTATAGGCAATTGAATCAAGTCACAGTGAAGAACAAGTATCCCCTGCTTAGGATTGATGATTTATTTTATCAGCTTCAAGGGGCCCAAGTGTTCTCTAAGATTAAGCTCCGATCGGGTTATCATCAACTGCGGGTCAAGGAGGGGGATGTTCCTAAGACCGCATTTAGAACTCAATATGGCCACTATGAGCTGTTAGTGATGCCATTCGGATTGACTAATGCCCCAACTGCTTTTATGGATTTAATGAATAGAATTTTCAAGCCCTTTCTGGATGATTTTGTTGTGGTCTTTATTGACGACATTTTGGTGTATTCGCATAAAAGTAGTCTTTCAGACTATGAAAAAAGAAAATTTGTACTCTAAGTTGAGCAAGAGTGAGTTTTGGCTTCCTAGTGTGACCTTCCTTGGGCACATTATCTCTAAGGAGGGGTCATAGTCGACCCCTATAAGATTGAAGCCGTGCTCAAGTGGGGAAGACCGACAAATGTGTCTAAGGTTCGTAGTTTTCTAGGGTTGGCTGGTTATTATAGACACTTTATAGAGGGATTTTCAAAGATAACGCTCCCTCTGACTCGTCTAACTCATAAGAACGTAAAATTTGTGTGGTTAGATGGTTGTGAGGAAAGCTTCCAAGAGCTAAATAAGAGACTAACTAAGGCTCCGATATTGACCTTACTAAAAGGAATTGAGGACTTTGTAGTTTACACCGATGCCTCTCATAAAGGGCTGGGATGTGTACTTATATAACGAGAGAGGGTTATTGCGTATGCTTCCAGACAATTAAAGCCGTATGAGCAGAATTACCCAACCCATGATTTGGAGCCCGCGGCTATAGTATTCGTCTTGAAAATCTGGAGGCACTACCTCTATGTAGCCTAATTTAAGGTGTTTACAGATCATAAGAGCCTCAAGTACTTGTTTTCCCAAAAGGAGTTGAACATAAGGCAAATAAAATGGATGGACCTAGTAAATGATTATGATTGTACCATCAATTACCACCCAGGCAAAACTAATGTGATAGCAGATGCTCTAAGCAGAAAACCCTAAACATCAGTGGCATATCTAATGGTTCGAGAAATGAAGTTGTTGGAGGATACAATGGAATGACACCCAGCTCTGCCCCTTGGTGAAGGGGTAAGTATGACTACTTGCATGAGGATAGTGCCACATCTTTTTCAACATATCCTGCTAGCACAAAAGAAGGATCCCCAACTCATGAAAATTTTGGAGGAGTTGAAACTGGGAAAGAAAGATGATTTCTCCTTAAGCGGTGATGACTTGTTAACATTCAAAAATCGGGTCTATGTTCCGAGCGATGAGGAGGTGAAGAAAACTGTCTTTGAAAAAGCCCACCGCTCCCGTTATGCTATACACCCCGGGAGTACTAAGATGTATCAGGACTTGAAGAAAACTTTCTGGTGGAATAACATGAAGAGGAGTGTGGCCTTATTTGTTTCTAAGTGCTTAACATGCCAGCAGGTGAAAGTTGACCATCAGAAACCCGTCGGGTTGTTACAGCCGTTACCTATGCCAGAATGAGAATGGGAGCATATTTCTATGGACTTGGTCTCTGATTTGCCACGGACGAATTCTGGGCATGATGGTATTTGGGTTGTGGTAGACCGGCTAACCAAAGCTACCCATTTCTTGCCAGTCCGCATGACCTACACTTTAGATAAACTGGCCCAGTTGTACATCAAGGAGATAGTGAGGTTGCATGGCATACCTGTCAGCATCGTGTCTGACAGGAACACTAGATTCACCTCTAGATTCTGGGCGAGTCTACAGTCAGCCTTGGGGATGAGACTTACGCCTAGTATCGCCTTTCACCCCCAGACTGATGGACAATCAAAGAGAACCATTCAGACTTTAGAAGACATGCTAATGACTTGTGTTACTGATTTTAAGGGAAGTTGAGATGATCATTTGCCTCTACTAGAAATTGCTTATAACAATAGCTTCTAAGCTAGTATTCAGATGACACCTTTTAAGGTCTTGTATGGGAGGAAGTGTAGGTTGCCTATCTGTTGGGATGAAGTAGGTGAAAGGAGACTATTAGGGTTAGAAATCGTCTAAATGACCTTAGAGAAGATTGCCTTAATTCGAGAAAGACTCAGAACGGCTCAGAATCGACAAAAGAGTTACACTGATAATCAAAGACGAGACCTAGAGTTTGAAGTAGGTGATCGGGTATTTCTGAAGGTGTCACCAACTAAGGGTATTATGAGATTCGGTAAGAAAGGAAAGTTGAGCCCACGTTTTATTGGGCCTTTTGAAATTCTAGAAAGAGTTGGAGGCGTGGCATATCGACTTTCCTTACCACCCAAGTTGGCGAGCATCCACAATGTCTTTCATGTGTCTCTATTGAGAAAGTATTAGGCCGACCCTTCTCATGTTCTAAGATATGAACTGATTCCAATCAGGGAAGACCTGACCTTCATCGAGCTGCCAATTTGACATTTTGGATAGAAGGGTGCAAGTGTTGCGTAACAAGGAGATCCCTCTGGTCTGAGTGTTGTGGCAATACTATTCCAGAGATGAGTCGACCTGGGAACGGGATAATGAGATCAGGGATAAGGACCCCCATTTGCTCGATTAACAGATGCGTGATTTTAAGGAAAAATTCCTTTTTAAGGGGGGGATGATGTAAGATGTAAGGACCAGGACTTTCCAGCGTGTTGAAGTACGTCGGCAAGTCATCGACACAAGAGAGAGAGCCGCCGTGAGCAGCAGGAAGAGAAAGAGAGCCGACGTACGCAGCAGAAAGAGAGAGAATGAGAGAGTTATCAAGCGCTCAAGCTCCACTGCCATGCGTGACATTGTCGAGCACGTCAATGCTGCGTGTGACATCGCCAAGTGTGCCACTGCTGGGCGCGGTACCGCCAAGCACGCCACTGTCGCGCGTTACCGGAACTATCTCTCTCATGATTGTTGCATGCCCCTTGATTTGCCACTTGCACTTGCATGCCCTCTGTTTGCCACTTGTAGCCCTTTGCTTGCCACCTGCCTGCTAACACCCCCTTATTGCCTATAAATAAGCCCCCTTCACAAACCTCAAAAGGCTTTAGCCCTCTCTCTCTCTCCCACGTCCTCCCTTCTCAAACACTTAGAACTTCCAAGCTTGAGCTACCCTTGGAAACTTGACCTATGTGGTGAAAATTGGGTTCCTTTTGAGTGCTGTAAGTGGATTTAGATTTTATGAATATGAAAGTGATGGTGGAAATGGGTGTAGATAATTACCTTGCTCAGCTTGTATTATGTTTTTCCAGAATTATGATTCTTCTTTAAGCAATTGTTTGAGCATTGAGAATACTTCTTTTAACCAAAAAATTTGGTGGGGAAAAGACCTCATATTGATATCTCTTGTTATTAGAAAGTTATGAGGCTTTTGCTAAAACATGTCAACTATGTGACATGAAATTCTATGAACTCTATATTCTTTTGCACAAGGCTGTTCACTGACCAAATCATGTCCAAATGTGCTCAAACTGCTTTAAATGAAATATGGGTGAGTCCATGTCAAAATTGGTTTTGGAATTATGCCAAAATTCTCTACTGATTGGAATATGCCCCTCTTTCTATGAATATATCACTGTTTTGAGTTGCAGTGAATTTCCAGAACTATTGCATATTTTGTACTGAACTGTTTACTGATTAAATTGTGTCCAAATAATCTAAAACTTCGTTTAGGCAATGCGTGCTCAGTTATGGCTTGTCCTTTGATCGATTTTTGAGTGACAATCAATCTCGAACTCGCTTAACAGCATTCTCCACCTTACTAGGCAACCATTGAGAATTGGTTTCTCCAATAAGTACTTAAGTGGATCCATCTTTGAAATAAGCTTGACAGAATGGGACAAGACGTGGTGTCTTAATTTTTGCATTGCCCGCACGAGGGTTAAGCAGTGCTTCTCCACATCCGTGTATCTTATATTTACTGACCAAATGGTATCCAAATGGTCTCAAATCACTTTTAAATGAAATATAGGTGAGTATACTTTGCATTTGGTTTTGGAATTATGCCAAAATTCTCTGTGGATTGCAAATTATGCCTATTTTTCTATTAATATATCACTGTTGTGAGTTGTAGTGAATTTCTAAAACTATTACATGCATTATACTGAACTGTTTACAAACCAAATAGTATCCAAATGATTTCAAACTACTTTTAAGTGAAATATGGGTGAGTCTACTTCAAAAATGGCTCTGGACTCATGTTGAAATTCCTTATGGTTTAGGACATATGCCCCTGTATGTGTAAATATATCACTGTTGTGAGTTGCAATGAATTTCCAAAACTGTTGCATGGTTTGTACTGAATTTTTTACTGACCAAATGGTGTCCAAATGATCTCAAACCACTTTTAAATAAAATATGGGTAAGTCTACTTCAAAAATAGGTGCGGAACCATGTTAAAATTTCCTATAGTTTGGGAATTATACCCCTGTATGTATGAATATGTTACTGTTGTGAGTTGCAGTGAATTTCTAGAACTATTGCATGTGTTGTACTGAATTGTTTACTGACCAAATGATATCCAAATCATCTCAAACCATTTTCAATTAACTATGAGTGAGTCTATTTCGAAAATCGTTTTGGGACCATGTTAAAACTCCCTACAGATTGAAAATTAAGTCTATTTTTATCAGACTATCACACTTGAATTCCTACTCTGTTAAGGGCAAGTGAATGTGCACCATTAAAGTAAGAAATGTTCATGAATCAGTGAATGTTGATGAAAGTGTGAATGGGTATGATTGAAATTTAGTTATGCCACAGATGTGGTATGAAGCACTATGCTATGGGTTATCCATTGATAGTGTGGGGTGCTATGGTAAGAATGTAATATAAGACTTATTCCATTATGAAATAGGAGTATGCTCTATTATGAAATGAAAGCATGGAGTGAGACATGTTCTATTGTGATAACTGTACATGTTATATATTCTGTTGAGACATGTGTATGTGATTTTTGAGACGTGCCATGTGGTAAGACCTGTGTTGTCAGATGTATAATATGTGGATAAGCACTTGTGTGAATGATGGTGCTGGCAACTGCTTGTTAGGTAGGGTATCTACTGTGTGAATGATGGTGCCGGTAGCTGTGATCCTTCTCGGACGCCCCATGATAGCACGGGGAGTTAGGAAGTGAATGTGAAAGTTTGGGAGGGTCGCACCCCTCCAAATCTATATGGGCACTATGAGATAGCCATGTCTTGCAAGGCCACAAGCCTATCAAAAGCCCCAAAGCGTGCTGGGGAAGTGTGCGTATGATGGCATTATTGAATGGGTCACCCATTGTCATTGTCTTCTCTCCTGAGTGATAGTAGAAGTTTTAAACAATAGGATTGGCATGGCCCGATGATTAGGGCTTCTACCCCGAGTGTAGATGGTCAAAGGAGTGAGTTAATAGATAATTGTTGACGTGTACATTATAATATTGACCTGTTAAGATTTGCATGTCTAATAGCGTGATATCTCATTGGTTATGGCTTCATTGTAAATCATATATGATACACTGATAGATACGAATTGGGCACATGATTACATGACATCTTAATTATTATAAGATAATGCTCATAGGCAAGAGATATGGTTTCTTGATCTACTTACTGGGCTTTTTAGCTTATTCCTTGACATTTGTCTCTGTAGAGTGATATCCTGTGAGTCGAGCAAGGACTGTTGGGTGATCGCCGCTGGCAGTGGAGGACCCGGACTTGACGAAGAACTTTCTTTTGACTGTAGGTGTAGATGGCAGTTGGCCATATAGTTGTTTTGTCTGAAACTTTGTATTTCGTTGTTGGGGCGTTTGGTGCCTTGGATATTTTGTAATACTCTAGAAACTATATATATAAATGTTTTGGGTTTTTATTTGATCAGTTTTTGTATGGTTGTGTTTGGAGTTTTTGTTTTCTTTTGTGGTTTGCTTTGATTCTGTCTTTCTAAAAGCGTCGAGCGCACTTCCACCTGAGTGGCTTTCGCTACCTTTAGTCGTGGTCCCGCACTCTGTTGCCCTCTAGCGGGCAAGGCAGAAATCAAAGGGCGGGGTCGTGATAATTTCACTCCTTCCAAGGTGTCCACACGACTGTTGAAAGGCTAACACCCACCTAAGGAAGAGGTGGAGAGCTCCACTAAGGGCATATTTGTTTCGCATGAAAATATTTCTCGAAAAATATTTTCATGTGAAATAATTCCCTTATATGGTAAGGTGAGGAATATTTTCACACTAATGAGTCTCAAGAGATCTTTTTACACCAATTGACAGCCAGTTGGTATGAAATTGTTCTCACACCTAACCACAAAAGAAATGTTTTTCACATGAAAATATCTCAAAGAAAATATTTTCTTGTGAACCATATGTGCTCTAAGTGAAAAGTTAACTTATGAAACTAGGCAAAACGCAACGAAAATCAAAGGAGGTGAAAAAGCCAAGACCATTAGGGGTAGACCATTGGATGCGGAAGCAACATGTGGTCATTGGTTTTAGGATTGCTTTTGGAAAAGATACATGCATTCCTCAAAATCTCGTGCATAGAGAGCTCTATTGTTGCAATATGTTAAAAGCTTGTACCCTCCGAGGCGTAGGTATTGACCATATGTTTTTTGTGCTGGAACAATCAAGCTTGTACTGTATCTTGCAAAGTTGTTCCTTCTCTAAGATTTCCTTGGGTATGTTGAGGAGATTATATTTCCATTTTTTGGAATCTTAAAAGTGTTCCTCGATATGGTTTTAGCCAAGTTAGTGAATGTATTGTGTACTCCTTCGGATACGTCATCTTTTGCCTTCTTTTGCAATGCGAGATTTCCTATCTTTCATAAATATTTATATATGTGAAATAATACAACAAGAGAAACATTAGATTTGTTGAGAGAATCATGCCCATCTCCTGATCTTAAATAAATAAAATTTGTAATAGAAGATCAAAGGATTCATAAAGGAGGCTGGGTCATTGTGGTTGCACCTCCAATCCTTGTCACCATGGTGTGATTTTCATTTCCATTGACACCACCCTACTAACATCTTCATAAAACTAACTCTTAAACTATTTAAAAAAATAGGTAGAGCCTGTCTTCCCCACTAAATTACCAAAAAGAAAAAAAGAATTCCATTGTACATGTGCATAATCATTAGCAACCATTGCAAAAACTTGTTGTATTGTGAGAGAATGACATACAAGTGTCACACAAGAAGTAAGATGGTCATTCTACAATGAAGATTTGTGCTTGAGAATGCAATCGGCAGGACTGGGTCATATATATATATATATATATATATATATATATGGTATTAAAGTTTTTGTTATAAAATGGAGAGAAAGCGTGTACTGAGTGAATGAGTGAGTGAGAGAGAGAGAGAGGGAGATACTTGAAAAACATTATTAACATAGAATGAGAGAAATAGTGTATCTTTAACATTTGGATATATGATGATTATGAAATGAACATATCTGCCACCACATTAACTTCTAAATAAAGTGAAAGACAGAGATATGGGGCAGGTTTAACTGGTCTAGAGACATAAAAAAATGATTTTTTACCCTTGAAGTCTACAAACGTGATTTTTGTAAAATATTATACCTCATATTATGATTTTAAAAATTGACTATTCGGATTGGGAATTGCATATTTGAATCAGGATCAGAGTGTGACTAGGTTGACTCCCTTTCGGGGATTAAGAATTGGCCCTAATCTATCTATTACACCAAATAATTTATTCTTTAATGATTTAAATGTAAGTCATCATAAAGATGTAAGAAATATTGTTTTCCTTTAATTCCTTCTAATTTTTTGTTGCATCACTTATTTGACTGATCTGAACTGATGTTACTGAGCTTGTGGAGAGCTGACCCAACCGGCTGAAAAACTTATCCATTTTCTTAAACCTTGATTCATCCAATGTCCACATTGAAGCTTTTCATGGAGAAAGGAAAAAAAAATATAATTGCATGGAAGAGAAAGAGATGTGCTACCGCCACCAATTTATACTTTCCTTTTGCCTAATGAAGCATTACCCATTAGGTGTAACTCCCGCTATCACCAATGACAAGTTATCTAAACTATATTTTTTTGGGGGAATGATACCATGTATTTACATTGCCTTAGGGTATATAAGATTTTTTTCTATCCTTCTTTCATGAATTTTTTTTACCCTTTTTTTTTATACCAAATAATGGGGATTAATTATCAAATGAGCACTTATTTGTCCGAAATTATGAGCACCAAATTTTTTTTTTTTTTTCTAAAATTACCTTCTTGTCTGACAACGCAAACATCAGACAAAAAGATTTTAAACTTTGATTTTATTGCTCGATGTTCGAAATACCGAACCGATATTTTAACTCCTGCATTTGCTTTGGCGGACCACTAATTCCGCATCAATGAAAAGGAGAGAGAGCGCATCGCCTATACATTGTGTAAAACGACTGCGTGTCCAAAGTGTAGAGAGAAAGGCGTACTATGATGCTCAATCCATTGAGAGATGTACACGTGCATTCACAGACTTGCTTGTCCATTGTCTGAAAGCTTGGGGACTAAGACTGCAATTCTTCGAGCTAAAACTTAAATCCCCTTATACCTATCAAAATTAAATAAACTCAGATCCCCTTCTTCTCTGAAAGCTCTTGTTTGCTAAAGTTAGGTCCTTGTGGTGAGATTTCAATACCCAAGTACCCGCTCGTCACTCTAAAACCCATACCCTCCAACAATTCTTCGAGAGACTTGTTTCTTTCTAAAACCCATATCCCCATCTATTCTCCAACTTTTTTCTCGTCAATGGTAGCTTATAAATCAAAACCCATTTCTCAGTTTTAAAGCCCAATCTCTTGATGCTTTGAGGAAATTTGTGTATTACCTCCAAAAGCTCTTCAACGTTCCTATAACCCAAATAGCAAGCAGCCAAGAAGATAAAAGACAGTTTTTTTTTTTTAACAGAAGGGGTAATGTTACAGAGAGAAACTGATGAGAAATCTGTCCCTTTTTACAAAATATAAATTTTTAATGTTCACTCCAATGGCCATACAAATTCTATTGTCCCTGCTCTGTGCCTCCGCAACATCAGTTCCTGCCTTAGATAAATTCAAGCCCTCGAAACACACACAAGCAAAGAAATTAGATCCAGTAATCACAAAACACAAGTGTTTGTTTGTTCTTGGCGCAGATCTCCTCCTGAAGAGTGGCAACTTTTGAGTCCCCTCTGCGAAACATGAGGTTGACTGCAACAAACCCATATGTCTTGGTCGCTTACTTCTTGGGCTTATCATGAGGTTGACTGCAACAAACCTATACGTCTTGGTCGCTTACTTGTTGGGCTTCCCATCCCACGAGGGAAGAACGCCGATACAAATACAAATAGTTTTTTTTGAAAAGGACAGTTTTGGAAAGATAGATCTATGACGTGTGGATCAAGTCATGATCCCATGATCTATGAGAAGTCCATTGATGTGGGTTGATATTTTTTTGTATAATTCTCTTATCCGATTGACCCATACAAGTTAAAAAAAACGTGGGGCTCTAAAATGATATTTTCATGTGGTTCAAACAAGATAAAGATAAATAAGGTAGTTAAATATTCCATTTCTATTTATCTAGATAGTTGAGAGATACATTAAGCTTTTTTTTGTAGAGAAGAAAAAGAGAGTGATAATTTGTAAAGAAGAAAAAAAAAATGAAAGTTATCCCTCTTTTAGAGAGCTTTTAGAGAGAAGAAGAAGAGAGATAAAATTATCATTATTTAAGAGATAAAAAAAAGACAAAAAAAGTTAATCATTCTTTGATAGAAAAGAAGAAGAGAGAGAGTTATTATTTCTAAACAGAAGAAGAAGATTAAGAGGGCAAGTGATCATCTTCTTAAACCTTTATTTGTAGCGATAGAAAAGAGAGAAGGGAAGAAACATCAGAAAAAGACAACCTTTTATTTTATAAAGAGAAGCATCTAGAAAAAAAAAAACTTTATGAGAGAGAACCTCATAAAGGAAAAACATTGAAAAGGTGAATCATGTAAAATATTAGTGCCATTAAGTTATTTGCTTTATTTGTATGTTTTATCACTCATACACACACATCGACTTTGACATAATTTTGTACTCCATATATCATCATTATGTTATGTACATTCGCATTCATGCGATAGGGCTTTAACTGGGTGAGGCCAACATCACTCTAACCCCATCCCAGCTGCTCTGTGCATTTGTGTGCATTCGCATTCGTACGTGAGGGCTTTAACTTGGTGAGTCCAATATCACTCTAACCCCATCCCAGCCTCGACCTTCAATGGAGGTGAATTAGGTTTTTTTTTTCTAGAGAGAGCAATGGATTTGAATGAAAGAAAGAAAAAAAATCATGTCCAGTATTTGCATTGTCGAACAATAAGCAACTTAGTAAAAAATAAAAAATACGACAGGAGGGAGGAGGATGCTTGTAATTTCCCCAATAGTGTTTATATGCGATTTGCAACCTCACCTTTTATGCTAACCATAAAGAAAAAGCTCTTTACCTTTTTCTTTCCTCATCTTTTTCTCCAAAGTCTCTCATGTTAAGGAAGGGATTGTCCTTTACTATCTTTCACAACATTGTATAGGGTATTTATTTTATTCTTTACCCTCAGAATGTGTAAGTGGTTCGTGGCGTTGAATGAAGGAGGGTTCACTTTCTATCTCTAAGGTTTTAGAAATTTTACATGGTATCAAAGCTTTTCATGTTCTTTCTCTAAACAAAGATTTAATCTGTAAGTGCTTCCTCACTCTCTACATTGTTCTTTCAATCGATTCTACATTGTTCTTTCTCTGTATTTCTTTCAATCGATTCTACATTGTTCTCTCTCCAACCTCTCTGTATTTCTCTCTATGGTTGTCTTTGAAGTCACATCTTGGTTTATTAAGGTAGCCTTTGTTTCTTATTCTCTCTAGCATTTTGCTTCTTTTTCTCTTTCTAGCATTTTGCTTCTTATTCTCTGTCTAGCATTCTCTGTTTTTCAGTGGCCCAATTTCAATGGGTTCTTTGCTCCTGCCTATGTTTCTGTAGCATTTTCTGAACTGTCTCTCTATCGCCCGTTCCCTCTCTAGCGTTCTCCACAATCCTCTCTCACTGTATTTCTTTTCTCTCTCTAAACTCCTCAACTTAAACTTTGGAACTTGGTGCAAGCTTTTTTTGGCTGTCGATGGACCTAACAGAGATTTTGAATTTGAAGCCTTTCTCTTGTTGGCATATGAGGCTTTAATTGCATGCTTTGGAATATTTGATTGTATGGAAGGAGTTAGTATTTGGTAAATAATTTGTTGGAGGGACACCTGAAGCAACCCCAACTTGACATTCCACAGTAGAATGAAAAGAATGAGGCATCTATGAAGCTTGAGATGGAACAACACCAATGAAAACGCAGTATCTCAAAGTATTGGTTTAGAGAGAGTATCCAGCAAACCCACCTCATATAAAAATAAAAAATAAAAAAAATCGAACTGGGATTTTTGGTGTGGCCGTAGAGACCTGCGATTTTTGGGGTGTTTTTATGGTTTGTGGAGCTGGTTTACTCTACTGATTGAGAGTTTCTAGAGGAGTTTTTCTTTTCTCTATGTTTTTTGTGGTTTGTGTTTTTTTTCCTTTTAACTATGGTGTTTTTAAGCTTTCCATCTTTTATATCTATTAAACTCAGTAAAGACAACTATCGCAAATGGAAAGCCCAAGTTTTCAATTATATTGAAAGCTTGAATCTTTACCCTTCAAACTATGCTATCAAATTAAGAGCCACGTAAAATTAGGCTAACTATACAATAAAGGGCAAGCTTTCTATGTTTCTTCTACAGCATAAAACTTATATACTTCCTCTTATCCAATCTTCCACTCTAAATGGAGGGCTAAGATTGCTCCAATCACAATGTCACGTCTCTACACTATTTTATTACTAATTTTTTTTCTATAAACTATTTTGACACTAAATTTTAGACGTCCAATCCTCTATTAAACTCACACTAACGAAAATTATAAAAAAAATATTTTCAATAAAATAAAATAACCAAAATACCCCTAAAAATTTTAAGGGGTATTTTGGTTATTACATTTTATCAAAAAAATATTTTTAATATTTTTTATAGGTGTGACCCAATGAGAAGATGGCAAGTGGCTCTCTTTATCAAAATTGGACGGCTGAATGGTAGGGGAAGCATAAATCTTCTATGTTGTAGGGGAAGTATAGAAACCTTGTCTATGCTTTCTCTATAGCATAGAAGTTCTATCCTCCCTTTACCATCCAGCCGTCCAATTTTGATTAAGAGAGCCACTTATTGTTTGATCTTAGATTCGATGTCACAAAGTATTTTATTTTTAATTTTTTTTATACAAATTTTATGAATATGAAATTTGGTACGTGCCATCTTCTCATTGGGATGCACCTATAAAAAATATTAAACATATTTTTTGATAAAATATAATGACCAAACTACCCCTTGAATATTTCAAAAGTATTTTGGTCATTTTATTTTATTGAAAATATTTTTTTTTTATATTTTTCGCTAATGCAAGTTTAATAGAGGATCGGACATCCAAAATTTGGTATCAAAATAGTTTATAGAAAAAAAATAAAACTAAAATAAAAATAGAGACGTGTGAAATTGTGATTGAGGCAATCTTAACCCTCTATTCAGAACGGGCGATTGGATAAAGGGTAGGACATCAAACAAAGCTTGCCCAAAAAAGAACACGTGGCATATAAATTTTGAATCCTTATTTATTTATTGTTTTGACAAAAAATGAAGACCTTATGGCCTCCTGTTTCATTACTATTTTTCTAGGTCCGCACACAAGAATGAATAACTCTTCCCAAGTCACCAATCTACTCATATATCATCCCTAATCTCAACTCCAAAGACATTAAATGAATCTTTATTCCTAAACTCAACTAATTTAAAGATCCTCTCTCCATAAGTATAGGAAAATAAAGATTTCCATCAACTAATTAGGAACCAAACGTACTTCTAAATGGAGTTTGGGCTGAGGCAAACTTTGTCATGTCTCGGTATTGCCATCTCGTGTTGTCGCCTTCAAAGTTCAAACAAAGGGGTATCTTTGACAATTTCAATATTGGTAGTGGCGGTTTTGTCCATTTGAATTTAAATGTGGGGTATTTTTGTCTTTTTCGTCTGGTAATGCCAGAGGCTCTGCTCTGAGTCTGAGGCTCCCACGTTCTCACAACCTTGAGCATCGTGCGAAGAATCATAACTTTTCAATTTAAAACTGGTCAAACAAACCATGGTAAACATAGCCCTTCTCTTTACGAAATTTAACTAAAATGCCCCCAAGTTTTGGAACACTCGAAAATGTGCTCATCCTAACGATAGTGTGCAGCGTGCACAAGTAAATGGAAATTAGTCTGCCCCCCAAATTTTACATAAGATGATGTAAGTATTATGCACCAAAGAAATTCACCTTTAAGGAAATAGGGTTGTCAATTTGCCAGACAACTTAAGCCTAGCCCTAAGAAACTAAAGCTTGAGTGGCCCAGGGGTTGAGTCAGGGTCAATATAGGGTTGGGGTGGACGACACCTACATTAGGGGCACAACAGGGCTAGGCCAGCCTAAACCTTATTATTTATTTATTTTTTATTAGTTTTATTTGTTGTTGCCCCACCCGTTTTTTAGTAGATAGGTTTTTTAGAAATAATTGGTGGTTTTCAAATGCGTTAGTGGGAATGACAACTTAGGTCGATAGCTAAAACTCAAGGACTAACTTCAACCCCATTCACCCGCTTGAATAGGCCCAGGCCCTACTCCTCAAGTCAGTTATGGGAAGCACCAGATCAGGTGCCCTGGCCCAGACTAGCCCAGCCTGGTCCCAAGCCCACATGTAAATGACAAATCCTACAAAATCTTGCAAAAACTTGAGTTTCCCAAATATTTATAGAAAAATGATCCTATAGGATCTTCCCTCATATGTGTAGGACTTCAAATGATCATTATTAAATTTGACACAGATCTACAGAAAAGTCAAGTCCTACATCTATGTGATAATTTTTTAGAGAACTGTGCTAAATTTAATGGTGATTATTTAAAATCCTATACATATAGGTGGGGGAAGGTCCTATCGAACCATTACTCGTATTTATATTTCTTGTATATCATAATTTGCCCAATATAATGAAAATAAAAACTATAGGCACCTTGGATATTTATTACAAAAATAGGGTTAATTGTTTAACTTCTCCATCTGTGGTGAGGTGCACCGCGGGAGGCTCCAAGTCCCACTTGGTTTCCGTTATTCAAACTTCCAAATTTCAAAAATATCGAAAGGAAAAGTTTTGGTAATTCCCAAAAAATTTATGAAAACCATTTTTTTTAAAAACAAGAAGAGAAAAAAAAAATGATTTCGACTGGTTAAATGCCACGTTCCAAACTAATTTAAAATTGGGGAGAAAAAAATTCCCATTTTTGGCATGAAAAGGAGTCCCAAAAACTAATTATGGTAAAACCAGCCAAGATGGTAAATCAGAAACAAATGAAGTATTCAACAAAAAAGAAGAAGAAGCCAGTTTTGATTGTTGTTGGATTCAAAATTTCTGGTTTTTACTGATAGCTTTCTCTGTACTTCATTTTCTACTTTGTCTCACCCTTCCCATGTCATAGGTGCCCATCCCTCTCTGTCCTTTCCCTTCTTTAAAGTTGAATTCTTTCATTTTCTTATTCAAAATTTGTTTCTTTTGCCCCTCTGTTCTTGATCAAATCTCTCTTTCTCTCTATACTATTGGCTCTTTTGTCGGTTTTATCAACGTGGATCTTTGGGTCTTTTTCATTTTTTTATAGATTTGATTCCTGCAAATGTACGGTTGACCATTGGATTTTAGTGAATAAATCTATTCTTATTAGCAATATTATGTAATTTTGGGGATTTTGTTGTTTCATAAATGCTTTAAGTTTGGTTTTTTAAACGATACATTTGAGTGGGAAAATTTGTTCATCAACCGAGAAGGAAACATGGAAGACGATGGAGTTTTTGTTTGTGAAATTAATGATCAGAAATGGGTTTTTGGGATTCATAAGTAAGGCCAAGACTGGGTCTTCACCTTCTTATTTTTTCTATTATATACAGGAATTCTGAGGATTTCTTTGGTTTTTTGGCGAGTAAGAATCATTTTCTTCGTTTTTTAATGTCTAGTTATTATTATTATTGGTAGTGGTGTTTTTATTATCTGATGCTTTCTTTAATCCCTTGGGCTCTAAAACTATATCTCTGAAACTTTTTTTTTGTTGTTGTAACGAGTATATGCTTTCACAATTCATAACTTCTGAAACTCCCTTCTAGAGATAATTTCCTAACTCTAGGAATGGATATTTAAAAGCTTGATCTCAATGGGTCAAAATGTTCTCATTTTCAGGCTTTCTGACAGGAAAATCTGTGACTTTTCGAAATTTGGGTCACTTGATACTTGATAGCAATCACAAATCATGTTGTGTGCTTGTTCCGGAGAACAATTCAAGTTCGAGGAGGTTCCACAATCGCCAGAATCACTTGCTACAAGGGATTTCTCGGCGAGTGCCCTCTCTTCAAGAACATGGGATTGGGATTCGAGGTTTGAAGAAAGCCAGCTTGAAGATGTGGAATGCACTCTTAAAGAAGCTCTCTCTCTGAATTATGAGGTTGGTTTCTTGTGTTTTACCAAAAACTATGCCTACCCAAAATCGAAAATATTTTTTCTGGGGTGATTTCAGGTTAGATTCCATGAATGTGGAATTTTCGCTTTTTTATTTCCTCAGAACGAAGAGGTTGGGTCGTTCAGTTTCCCTGATTTAGAGGGTGGTTTATCCAAATTCAGGTTGTTTTTTTTTCTTTGCCCACCAAAGGCAAATGGTTCTCTGATTTGCAGACTGAATCCTGAACTGTGATATTGCTTTGTTTTCATAAAAATGGGGGTTTTCCTCTTTTTCATGGAGGTTCTATTATCCGAAATTCTGGATCGTTAGTACTTAAAAGTTGTATTTGATTCACAAGAAAAGACGTTTGGTTTTTTGAACATGTCTATGTTGATATCTTTCAATTCTTAAACCCACCCAAAGTGGTTGGGTTTTTTCATATTTCTCTACTGTGGTTTCAATTCCTTGTGCTCTGAAATGGCTTTGTTGTCTTTTGCCTTTTGTTTTTTTAAAAATAAAACAAAACCACGCACTGTTGAAGAAGAAGTATACTCAGCTTTTTATGTTGCACATGCCTTTTTATCCACCCAAAAAGATGTTACTGTTTGCCAGCATTTTGTTTTTTTTTTTTTTTTCTTGTTTTCTCTCCTGTGATAATTACATTCTCTTCTTTGCAGGTGTTATGATTTTTTTTTTCCTTGTTTTTTAATCTTCTCTAGAAAAAATTTGGTTTTTATCAGCTTTCTCTTGATTTTCCTTAGCTTTGTTTGATTTGCAAGTTCAACTCTCTGAATTGTGGGGCTTCTTTTCTTTTTCACTCTCCCAAGAGAAAGTCTGTTTGTTCTCTTTTCTCTGTCTATTTTTATTTTCCATCTCTCTAATTATTGGGCAGAATTCCCTTCTTCTTAGACCTCTCAAAATACTACAATTCGATATTTGATACAGGAAGCAAGGGCCTTGTTAGGACGACTTGAATATCAGAGAGGGAATTTCAGTGCAGCACTTCAGGTGTTTCAGGGAATAGACATTAGGGGAATTGCACCTAGAATGAGTAAATCTATAGCTGAGAGACCCAAACGGAAGAAAGGGAAGTCGAAAAGTGAGCCTGCGCCTACAAATGTTATGTCCATGCACTCTGTGAGCCTTCTATTAGAGGCAATTTTACTTAAAGCTAAGTCCTTGGAGGGTCTTGGCCGTTATAAAGGTATCTGTTATTTGCCGATTCAGATATCTATGTTAGGCAGTGTTCTTCTTATTTACAAGAGTGGCTCTCTTCTCTTAGAGTTTATTCCCTTTTAATTTAAGAACCCTTTACCTCTCATATATCTTCTGATTAATTATTGGGTTTTTGGTGTAATTGTTTGTTAAGTATACCTGTTTTTCTTATGAGCTATATTACTTGAGCTTTTTCCTTTTTTATTTATTATGTGCAGATTTCATGGCCTCACACACATGCCAGCTATTTCAGGGTAGTTATGAATTGGACCTTGAAAAGAGTAGAACTTTTTACCTAATGGGTTAGCAGATTATGTTCCATATGACCATCAAAAAGCCATGGTCGTAACTTGTAAGTGTTATAACCATCCCAACCATGGATGGACAGTGATGGTGACAGCAGGACCTCCAACTTGGGTGATTTAATTTGATGTTTTGATCTGTCCACTCTCTGCCCATCACTGTCTATCCATTTATTGGATAGTAATGCCACTTAGCATCATATGTTTTCTATGACTATATGGATAACGTTATACTTCTTTTTCACTAATGAAATTGAAAATTGATGATTGATAAGAGTTGAGAGGGAGAAAAATGTGAAATTTATTGCTTTGATTCCCAGTGGTTAAGAATGATCATCATCAGAGCTATTTCCCAACTATTTGGGATCGATTACATGAATCCTGGTCTGTCATTCTGTTCTATCAAGGGTCATGCTCTCAATGAGGCCATAAGTCCCCATATCTTTTCTCACTACTTTCAATTGTGTCCTCTCGGGCTTACTCCTTGCCCTTTATAAGCCTTCCACTTGAACTAACTCGCTCCTCTCAACAGGTGCTGTACTCAGTTTGCGCTGCACATGGCCAGCCGACCTAAGCCTATTTTTTCTCATCTTATCACTTATTAGAGCCGTACCTAAGTTCTCCCAAATGTATTTATTTCGATTTCTATCACTTCTTGTCTTGCCATTCTTCCATCTCAACATCCAATCAGTGTTTAAGAATGAACTAATGAAATTATGAATTTATTTGCAGATGGATGAGATTTTCCCTCTACATAAAACAGCACCTTTGAAGGAATGATATTTTCTTTTATAGGTCGCCTTATGATCGTGCATTGAAATGATAAGTAACTAGATTTATTTCTGCTTCTTTTTTTTTTGTCTTTTCTTTAATTTTGAGTTTGGACATTTCAGATGCTGCAAGGGAATGCAAAACAATAATCGATACGGTGGAATCTGCACTGCCCAATGGGATACCAGATGGGTTTATTGATGAATGCAAAATGCAAGATATGTTTCACAAGGCCCTTGAATCTCTCCCTAAGCTCTGGAAGCAGGCTGGCCTTATTGAAGAAGCTATCTTCGCTTATCGTCGAGTACTCATCAAGCCATGGAATTTAGATCCAATAAGTTTGGCCGCTATACAAAGAGACTTAGCTGCAGTTCTTCTATACAGTGGCATTGAAGCCAGCCCACATCCTGATTTGCAAACCTCCTTGAAGATCACCCCAATGTCTAACACAGAGGAGGCAATTTTATTACTTTTGCTCCTTATGACAAAGGTAGCTTCCCAAGAAATACCTTGGGACCAAGAGATATTTAACCATCTTACATTTGCATTATCTGTAGCTGGGCTCTTTGAGCCTCTATCTGATCATATTGAGCAAATTTTTCCTGGTGTTCACCATAGAGCGGATAGATGGTACCTTCTTGCTCTTTGTTACAGTGCTAGAGGAGAAGACGAGGTAGCTTTGAATTTGTTAAAGAAGAGTTTGGGTCCTAGTGAGAAGCCCAATCACCTCCCTTCTCTTCTTCTGGCAGCAAAGCTATGTTCCCAAAATCCCAAACTTACTCACGAAGGAATAAATTTCGGCCAAAGGGCTATTGATTGCTCCAAAGATGACCATAGGCACGGTGTTGCCCACTTCTTACTTGGAGTAAATTATGGGAAATATGCTAGGCATGGTGGGGTGTCAGATACAGAGAGGAAGGTTTTGCAAGGTGAAAGCTTGAAATCATTACAAAAAGCTTTATTGACAGAGAGACAAGATCCATATGTGATTCTTTGTCTTGGATTGGAGAATGCAGTCCAAAGAAACTTGACGGAAGCTTTGGATAATGTAACCAAATTCCTTGAGGTGGTGGGTGGTAGTTTGGTGGAAGGATGGAGGCTCTTGGCACTGGTTTTATCGGCAGAACAACAGTTTAAGGATGCTGAGACAATAGTGGACATTGCTTTAGACGAGACAGAGAAAGATGAGAGCTTGAGGTTTTTGAGGTTGAAAGCAATGCTTCAAATCTCGGAAGGGCAACCCTCTCAGGCTATTGAAATATATAGAACCTTGCTCACTCTTGTTCAAGCTCAGAGGGAAAAAACTCCTTGGAAAACTGATATGGAAGTATGTTTGACTCTTTTATCAGTAAAAATGGGTAGACAAAATGGCATCACCCCCAAAAACCATGTTAAAAGCAAAAATCGAAAAATGAAAAAGTAAAAATAGTAGCTCAATAATCAAGTAACATTACAAAACCAAAAGGGAGACTGACAGCTTTTGCTTTTTTGTTTTTTCGCCTATTAGCATACACTCGCAGTTTGCAGTGAGCATCAAGGTTACTGATAATTCTTTGGTGGGCCGTCTTTTTGGACAGGTAGGTTTTGGCAAAAATTTCGAAATGAAAGCATGGCATGATTTGGCAGGCATTTATACAAGACTTGGGATGTTCTCTGATGCATGTGTTTGTGTGGATAAAGCAAAATCCATCAGCTTCTATTCACCCATGAATTGGCACGCCACAGGTTGTAATATTCTTCTCAGTTCAAAGGTTAAGCACCTCCGTTTGTGTCTATCTCCACAAAGACGACCACTTGTTTTGGTTCTATGATTATGACTATGGTCTCTCCTATAACTCTGACCTATTTAATCTAAAATCTCTGATAGGCTCCATTTGGGACATTTTCAAACGAAAAGTTAAATTTTTTTCACGCATTGCTGCATCCACCTTACATGTCCTTCTAATTTCTGCAAATTTTGAGCCTTTTTTGGGCTTATACATGACTTGGGTGAGTCTGAAACTCTGCTCGGAAAAGGGCAGAGTCCTAAGCCTGAGCCAAGTTTTTAAACCTTGAAATGAACAATACTAACATAATAATCATTTTCAGGCGAGCTTTTTGATTCCCAGTCACTACATGGAGAGGCCCTAATAGCCTTTTCAATCGCTCTATCCATTGATCCTGACCATGTTCCTAGCATGATCTCCATGGCCAAAGCACTGAGACAGCATGGAAAGAAGTCACTTGCCATTGCTAGAAGTTTCTTGATGAACGCTTTAAGATTGCAACCCACTAACCATGAAGCTTGGTTGAACCTTGGTATAGTCTCAAAGATGGAAGGTTCACTTCAGCAAGCTGCTGATTGTTTCCAGGCCTCATATGAGCTAAAACTGTTGGCACCAGTGCAAGACTTTGACTGACTGATTGATGTCTTTTTTGGGTTTATTCAGGTTCTTTTGATATATTACAGAGCTTTGCTTCTTACAGACCTATCTTGGTGTATTATGTGAAATGATATCAACAAATCACTAAGTAAGTTATTAAACAAATAGCAAGTGAAATAAGCTTATGAGTGTACTGGTTTGGATGATCAGCCCGCAATGACAGATGGGTTCAATGTAACTTTTATGTAGGTTTACGTTGATTGATGGATGACCCCTTTCTGGTCAGTAATATGACATGGATTCTGTAAATTTGGTGGGCTTCAAGCCAATTGCAACTGAAACAAAGATTCAGTGTGCTTGTTCAGAAGACTACCCCACTATGATAAATGAGTTCTTCATAAACTCAAATGTGGGTTTAGTTGAGTTTCTCTTACGTCAATCGTTGTTCGGGCTCGTTGGTTGAAACGTACAAATTCAACAGCTCAAGACGAGCATGTAAAATTTTGTCACTGCAGATTTTATGGAACTTGGAGCCTTGTTAGAGTCTCATTGCCATCTGTATAATTTCATATTGTAGCATGCATTATATATGTTGAAAATATACGCGGAAGCTTTATTTGTTGATGGCCTGATGTGTTGTTATGTACATACGGAAAAAAAAGAAGAAAAGTATACATTAAGATTATTTACCTTTAGTACAAGGTAGTTGCAATTAATCTTGACCATTGGATGTAGAATTGAATAGTTGCATTTATTCTATTAACCAAGTACAAACTTCAACAGATATTTTTTAGAACTTTGTGACGCACTCAAGCTATTAGATTTCATATTGATATTGAAGGGTTCTAAATGATCGTGACCTTTTTGTATCAATGGTTTAAAAAGCGGATCGATGATCCGGATCGGGTACCTCAAAAACCGATCCAGATCGGCCATCCGATTGGGAATCAGGTGAATCGGTCAGAATAAAGCTTCAAAAAAATCCGAAAAAATTATTAAAATTCATTATAAATATTGTTTTTTAGGAATTCAATAAGAAATGAGGGTACTCCATTAAGAATTTTCATGTTTTTGCATGAATATGTGAATATTGATATGTTCTTTCCCTGTATGAACTACTATTCAGCATTTAATTTACATCACACAAAAGGATAAACATAGAATTTTCATGGAGTAAGTATATCAACATACATGGACTACAATAAAGCATACAATTAGTAACATACGATCTAAAAATAAAATAACAAACAACGTTGTTGTTCTTCTTGGTCACGTTGGTGCCATTGATTGAATTCGTTTGACAATTCATTGATTTGATCTAAAAACGAATCATCGATATTAGCAGGCATCTGACTATACCCAAATCCTTGAGAGTTAGTGTTTTGTTGTGTTGCCAATCCAAAATCCCCGAAGCTTGTCCATCCTTCATGCTCACCTACACTGTCATGCTCATCCTTATACTGTTGCTGTTGGGACTCGATATGTGAATGATATGGCTGGGATAAAGTGGCCTCAGAATCATCGTCTCTCTCATTTTCTCTTAGACCCCCTTCCCACTCTCCCTCATTAGGCGCAATATCACCGACATCTTCGACGAATTGTGGATGCGTTGGCTGACTGCTTCCGCTTTCATGTTGCTCATCACCTTCTTCAGATCTTCCTCATCGATAGCCTCAAGGAGTGCTCTCTTGTGAAACACTGGCTCCTCCTCTTCTACTACCCATTGGTCTATTGTGTTTGTGACAAATATTTTGTCTAAGTCTATTGACCCATAATCTTCAAGCTACCTTCTTATTTGTCGCTCTCGGAGGTTTAAATTATAATGAACGTACACTAGTTTATGAAGCTTCTCAGAAGCAAGTCGATTCCTCCTAATAGTGTGCAACCATTGGAACGTACTCCAGTTACGCTCACAGCCAGTAGTAGAACATGTATGGGAGAACACCTTGATTGCTATCCTCTTTAGGTGAGGTACATCAGTACCATATATCTCTCACCATTCAGCTGGATTAAAATGCAAAAAGTATTGTAAGGGCAAGAACAATTCATAAGATTAAATATCTGAATGAACAAAATATTAGTGAGAAGATAACCTGGATCCATCATAGTTCGAGAATTCCTGGCAAGTCTAGTTCCGAAGGATCCTATAGCATCCCTATACATAGCAAGCTAAAACAAATATATTACGTTTTAGTGGATTATTCTTCACAAATATAACAACTCAATGAAATTCTTACCTTTGTTAGCATTAAGAATTGCCGCCATCTATTTTTTTACATTACTAGGGATACTAGTGCATGTAAAAACATCTCCTTTAACCCCTGCCAAGTGTTACTTGAACCTATGTACCCCACTACTTATCACTCTTTGACAGTAATTACAAATAATTTTGTCTTTTTTGTTGGGATCAAGTCTGACCCCATGTTGCCATGCAA
>NW_006497930.1:1069217-1092970 GCF_000471905.2 Amborella trichopoda
ATAATGTGTTGGAAAATGCACTATTTTTAAGACTTAAAATCTTTTTTATTATACATTCATACATCTCGATGTCAAGATGATCAATTAGAAGGTCTTTCAATATTAAAACGACCTTTTTCGATTTATTTTTGGGGTGCATCTGTAATTCTACATTTTAAGGTTGCAATCTTATATAAACTTTTCCCATATCTAAATAAACAATTGAGATAGTTTTAGTTAGTGTTTCAAAATATTGAATGGTGGTGCGAATCGTTCACCCACTTATCTGTATTAGATTGTTAGATCCACATTTAAGATTGAGTCTGGATCAGTCTGAATCGGTGATATAGAAAATATTGAAAACAAACAAAATAAAGTTAAAATTGAAATAGGAATTTATGGGGTGGGGATTTAAAAGAGACCTAAAAACGTATCAAATAAATTTAAAATAAAATAAGGAAAATACATTTAAGTGGACTTTTAAATAGGAGCTTGGGACCAATACCATTCTAAAACCAAATTGATCTCAACCGATTCCCATCTAGATTGGCCATCCGGAAAGGAAATAAGCAGGTTTTAAACCAGTATAGGAAAAATCAAACGGTTCAAATTCTATCTTCTCCGTTAGATCGGAACCGATCGAGTATTTGAAAACAAATTAAAAAAATTATATAAAAACCTAAAAAAAAAAGGGATTTGTTTGTAATGCATTTTTTAATGTCTTTCATCATTTTTGGCAAAGATTTCGGCCATTTATCCTTATTTTAATTTTTCTCATCATTTTTGAAAATTTTAAAAAATACCTTTGTGCACAAATCGATTACTCAAAGTCCATGTTTTCATAAATTTTCAACTTCATTTGGATGCGATTTGTTTAATCATGCTTTAAATATACTTTTCATATTTTATTTTTATCTTTTGTATTTTTTTAATATTTTTTTGACCGCTCCAGAATTTCCCGATTAAGCCGGTTGAATAAGCCAGTTTACTGGTTAAGATGGTTGAACCGCTTCCTGCCCGATGCCTGGTTAATTGTTCCGGTTTGATTTTTCCTACATTGTTTTAAATGCTCAAGCTTTAGTAATAATGTCACATCAATAATTTTATACAAAATCTGCGTGTGCCTACTCCCTGTAGGAACACATGTAAGAAAAAATGAAATAATATTTTTGATAAAATAAATAACCAAAATACAAATTATAAGAATATTTTGGTCCTTTATTTTTATAAAAAAGTACTGTTTATTTTCATTAGATGCGCCCTGTGAGATTCAAAGACACCCCAAATATGATATCAAAATGTTATTTATAAACGATAGATAAAAATCAAATATGATAAACAAATTACGCCACTGGAAACATGTAAGTCTATTCGTAGGTCATATGATCTACAAAAAAGGAATTAGCATTACTGCACTGGCGCAAGTGCATTACTCCAAAAGTGAAACTCTACCTACCAAGAACATATATTTGTCAAAATTCTTAATTTTAATCTGAAAATTAATTTAAATATAATTCAATGGGGATGACAAGCCCCTAACCGTTTTTTTAAATCGTCAGTGGTTTTTAAATGCATTAAGTGAGAATGAAAGCCTAGACCTTAGCTGGGGCACAAGTGCTGTTACTACCACAACCCTAACCCCATTCTCAATAATTAGGGATTTTGACAAATATATGTTATTGTTTATCTCAATATAAGAATATATTTTCTTTTCGATTTTCTTGTAGTTATACTTAATTCTATGTCATGAATTTATAACTATCACGAGAAAAAAAACTTGTATTTTTCAATTTTATAGTAAATATTTTTTAATACAATAAAATGTACATTCTTGATAGATAATTAAATTATTCTTGATTGGGATATTTGTAAAAACGTGATGTTCCATGCTTACTTCATAGTATCTTATTCTTATCCTACAATTTGATTTTATATTATGTTGAAAATATTTAGAGTTGGACCATGCTGGCGTATTACTCTAGTTTGATTTATATGAGAGTATTTAGTTTTTTATAACAACTAACTTAGAATGCACATTTAGAATTATATTGATGTATGGACATCCGACTGAAAAACATACATGATCTTTCTGACTCCTTAGAGCAAGAACTAGTGGTGAAAGAATCATCTAGAACTTGAGAATGGAACTCAACATAGATCATTGGTTGTAATGAGAACATAACATTTTAAGGAAAAATATATTCTAGGTTTGATGCCCAAAGCACGAATGTCATTTGATTAGAGTGACATTAGTGGGTCATGTAAATTCCATGATTTTTTCTCAAAAACAAAAAAAAATAGTACAATAGTTTTCACAGTTCAATTGAATATTCATTGTGATTTTCAAACCATTTACATGCTCAACAGTTATCATGATGTGCAAATCTAAGGATGACCCAGCATTGCAGTATGAGATTAGAGTTGAACTAAACAAGAAAGATAAAGTAATTTGTAATTATTATCAGAAGGTCATAACTATTGGCATAAACTGGTTCAAGTAGCATTTGGCAGGCGTTCTTGGGACGTCGCTCCGTGCAACCATGTACCTGCCAATGTCAGTAGATAGATGGCGGCGCTCTTTAAAGCTTATAAAGGTAAGAAGACAGTCAAAGAAAAAATGAATAAGGAGATCACCAGCTTGCATGTATCATAAAGTGGAGTGGATCCAAACCAACAATTCAACCACGACATAGAGATTACAATGAGAGTCAGCTTGGAAAAAGTGTACCAGCTGGAGAGGGGGATGGGTATGTATGGAGGCCTTGGTCCAAGCACGTATAGAGGGTCCGGACTGAGCATGTATGGAAGGCCCGCCTCAAGCACGTATGGAGGGCCTGGCTAGAGCATGTGTAGAGGGCTTGACCCGAGCATGAATGGAGGACCTGACCCGAGCATGTATGATGGGCCCGCCTCGAGCATGTATGGAGGGCTTAGCAGAGGGGCACCTGGTGCCAGTTCAACAGCTGAGGGGTCGTATAGGGCAACCGCGTCCTATGATATAGATGATGTTACTCCTAGCCTGTCTAGCATAAGAGGAGCACGCAATAGATTGATAAAAGCAATGAGGCCAATGGTTGAAGGTGATCCATTTGCCTCGAAGTATAAATCTCAACAAATGACCTAAAAACCATGATCAAAGGTGCACGTAATTTAATGGTAAGGGACATAGTAAAAATAATCGTATGATAATGTTATCCCCTTTAATTCAGCCAATAGCCTATTTTACCACTCTCTTATCACTGAAATTCAGAAAGCAAAGCTTGAAGTAAAGCCTCTTACAACATATGAGCTTAGTGGGGGAATATTAGATGTATAGGTAGAATATACTAAGAAATAGATTGCGGTTCTTAAGGATAGTTGGCCAGGAACATGCACCATTATGAGTGACGGTTGGTAGGACAAAGTCAATCAGAGAGACTACTTAAACTTTCTGGTTTATTACCACGTGGTACGACCTTCTTGTCCAGTAGAGATGTCTTTGCACTGACGAAGAAAGAGAAATTTGTTGCACAACTATTGGACAAGATAGTCGAGGAGGTGAGAGAGAAGCATGTGGTCCAGGTTGTTATAGATAATGCCATGGCTTGTGTTTCAACATGGTCAAAATTGATGGAAAAAATGAAACATTTAGTATAGACCCTTGTGCTTCCCTTTGTATTGATCTCATATTAGAGAAGCTTGACGAGCTCAAAACTGTGAAGGAGACTCTCGCATCGGCAAGGTCGATCACAAAATTTATCTACAACCACTCTAGGATCCTTTATTTGATGAGATAGTATACCGATAGGAAGTTAATCAAACTCGCTATCACCTGCTTCACGAGAAGCTACCTAGCCATAAACTTTATTATACAATCGCAAACCACATTGAAGAGGATGGTCACCAATAAGGAGTGGACAAAGTCTTGTGAGGAATGAAATGTTGATGCCATAATCTTCAATAAGAGATTTTAGACCAGGTGTGCCCACAATGATTTCGCAAGTGCTCATTTAGTAATACTATTAAGAATAATGGATTGTGACAAGAAATCCACCATGGGCATCATCTATAAAAGGATAGAGAAGGCGAAAGATCTATTAAAGAGAAGTGCAGTTTTGCCCCTACAGTAGTAGATATTATAGAAAAAGGTGGAAAAATCAACTGGGCTGCCTGATCCTCTATACATATGAAATATCTATTTATATGTTTAGAAAGTTTAGATTAAAATATTTTATCAATGTTAATTCAAATGGTTTCTTCATCTTTATTTTATCGGTTTCTACTTCAACCCTAGTTGTTTCTATGCATGCTTATTATTCTTGAGGATGCCATTGAGGGGGTGAAACATATTATCGAGACATTGGAGAGGAATTGTAGATCCCAATTAGCGACAATAAGTGGGGTAACATTTAATAGTTGTTGTAGCTTATAAAATTCCACTAACCTAATGCACGTCATGCATAATTAAAGCATTATAACATAATGTCTTTTGCTGATGTTTATATATAGGAACGCAAAAGGCTCGTTTGTAAGAAGGCTTGCGTGGCTCCTCGAAGTACGATGGATCTAGGTAATCTAATGTATAATTATATATTCTTTTGCACCATTTTCGTTATGAAGTATTTCGCCTCTTTCTTACAATGCATTTTACATCTCATTTCAGCTAAATTGTGGGGGTGTCATGGTGGAGACGTACTTCACTTAAAGATGATAGCAATCAGGGTTTTCTCCCAAACATGTTCAGCTACTAGATGTAAGCGGAACTAGAGTACCTTCCAGTAGATATTGGACTATAATATACTTTAAAAAAATGAGAGAAATTTTGCAAAGATATTGTTGGAAAGGTCACCTTCATTTCCACGAGAACTCAATCGTAAGCAACCTCCTGAACCATTATGGTGATTCTCCTCATGTAGATTACGAGATTCAGTTGGGCTATCATGGGAAGAGCTCTCAGGTGAAATAGAGTTTCCATTAGAGATAGAGTCATGAGCTTGCATATCACCTGGATTTTGTTCAGTAGAGGACACATGGGTTCCTGAACATGATGATGTGGCCTTCCCTGCAAAAATTCCTTATGATTTAGTCAAAAAGTAATCTTGATTGACTTGGTTGTGATATTTATCGTAGATACAGTCGAACCGTGATTGTTGGAGGAAAAGTCTCGAGTTTGGGCAAGAGAACATTCCTTGAGGCAATTGGTGAAGAGTATGAAAAACAAAATGATGATGAGCAGGGATGAGGAGAGGAGTAAAAACAAGATCCTCGTTGCTATTTGAGCAATTTGTTGGAGATGTAGGAGGCACTGCACATGTTGAATGACAGAGGGAATGGGTCATGGGAGGAAATAAAGGAGATTATGATTCTAAGACAACCCGATCCCAATCAAGATATACGCAACTTCAAATCCAGCAGCAAGAGGGTGGGGGCAAGCAAGAGGATAGGGTTGAACAAGCCTTAAAGACTTTGGACAAGGATAACAATAGTTCTCCAACTGTGAGGGATGTGAGTATAGTCAAGTCGGCATTGATGATCTTGAGACGTACATGAATTGACTCAATGAATTATCAAGAGAATTAAATGAGAAGTATCAGTGCGATGGCGACGAAGAACATAATCACCTTTTGTTTTGGTATTAAGTTGTATTTTAGTTGTTGTATGCTCCATTTTGGACTTTGTATTTATATAATTGATTATTGTAGCTTATGACTCATTTTAGGGGACATGAATGGATATCCAACTTTCTTTGCCAATACTAAAAAAGTGTATTGTCTTTTTTTGTCAATATTGGCAAAACATGTTTTCTCTTTTGTGAAGGGAGGTAGCAAGGTTTAAAAAAAAAAACGGATTGGTGACCCAGATTGGCCTCTCCAAAATTCGTGTCGGATTAGTGGATTATTGTGTCGAATAGGAGAATCGACCGATTTGGCAAGTTTCGCGCCAAATTTTTTTCAAAAAATCTCTAAAAATAGTGTTCTTTAATTTTCTAAAGTAATTAGGAATGAAGCATTATGTCTTTGTAAAAATATGTAAATATTGATACGTTGTTTTTCTGTCTGGATGTCTGTTAATCATTCATTCACATCACTAAAACACTATGGTCTAACATCCTCACTTGCAAATAATTCATGGAACCATTTATTCTATACAAGGAGGTATATAAAAAGACTATTGAAAAGACTCAAGGTTAAAAAAAATAAAAAATTATCAGATTTCACAACTAGCCTAAGCCACCTAATTTGACATCTAATAAGTACGAATGATTGATACCTCATTGTAATAAAAAAAGGGTGACGTGTGTGTAAGGTTGCCTCCTTATACTGTAGAAATAAGGTGCACCTATAAAATTTACTTAGAGATATTGTTTCGTTGTCGAAATCTATACGAAGACTCGAAAATCTCTTTTTATTGTCAGTTAGAAAATTTAAAGTTTAAAAAATTGTACAAATCTAGAAAATCAAGAAATGCTTGAAAAATAAACGGTTCAGATAACTTATTACAATATGCACTATTTTTTGGACTTGGAATCCTTTTTTTCTTCGTGTTTATTCATCTGGATGTCAAGATGATCACGTAGAGTGTTCTCCAATGCTGGAACACTCTCCTCTATAGGATTGCACCTTACTTCATAAATATAAGTATGCAACCTTATATAAAAATTTTATAAAGATAAATAGTCTCATTGTATACAGTCCCCTACTTTTAGTGCTTAATATCCCAATTTGTTTTTAGAACAATTGTTTCATGCGGGCTGGACTACAATTCTACAATATGCGGTCCAAAGGTATAAATCATCCATCTTGAAGATGGATGCAAATAGGTGGTCCATCTAAAAACAATTGTAACTAACGGTTCAAATATTTTTTTAATATAATTATTATTTCTAATTTTCAATTTTGTTTTCATATTCATGATAGTAAAGATAATATATTCTCTAAAGGGAAAAGTTTAAATAGAGCCAAAGCTCTAAACAATCAAATTAGAGCTTACCTCAAAATTTTCATTAGAAGAGGTTGTTTTGATGATCAAATATCCTCAAATTGATCATCTCGACATCAAGATGTACATGAGAAAAAAATGATTTCAACTTGTGGAAATAGTGCATCTTATAATACATTTTTGGGCCGTCAATTTTAATGATTTTCAAATTTTCATAGATCTTCTCGATCTACACTATTTTTTAAGATCTAAGTTTTTTACTTAGAAATGAAAATATATTTTAACGCTATCACAAAGATTTGCATGATTGAAACCATATTTCTCAACACTATTTGGAGGTGTGCTCTACTTGGATTGTTTAGAGCCTGAGCTCTATACCAACGTCACGCTTCTCTAAAAGATAAAATTATATTTTAAAAAATATTTATTGCCAAGCCCACATTTCTGCAATATGCGGGCTGGGCGCATGCTAACCGCGTCCTCGATTTATAACTACGAAGGTCAATATGGAGATGATCGATTTGAAAGTTTTCCGATAGTACTGCAATTTTTTTTTTGCAAGCTTTGAGGTGAGGGTTTAACTGTTAAAATATTTTCGATTGAAGATTAATAAGAGGAAACGAGAGCAACAGAACCAGTGTCGTCATCATCTATACTCGTAACAACCAATTAGGTACTTGACTTTGCTTCTACTTCTGAAACCCTAGATTTGGTAGGTCATGACAGTGCCCAATTCGCCATTAATCAAGTAAGCAAGACCAGATAATGGGGTTTTGCCTGGCTTGCTTTACTGGTCAAAGCAAGAAGGAGAGAGAGGAGGAAGATCGTGTACAATCCTCTCAAGCCCGAGCCATGGCTGCCGAAGCAGCTCAAAAAAGGCATGTTATCCCACTATTGCCTTATTCTCTGAAGCATATGCTTTTCTTTTCTCATGTCTCTTTTTTGTGAATGGATTTCTCTATGGAAATTGTACACCGAAACCCTAATTACAGTGGAGGAATAAGAAGCCATGGAGAAATTTCTAAGTTACCTTTTACTTTCTTCGCTCGTATTTTCTTCTTGGGATGAATTCTGTAGCTTCTTGTATATATCCATTGTAAGTTTCTTCTTTTGGTCGATGAATTTCTTTGGAGACATTCTATTGATAAAATGTTCTGCTGCTTCAGGCAAGAGCAATTCGAGAAATCCGCTGCAGGAAGAGCTGCCCGTGCCCAAATGGCGGCAGCTGCAAAGCAGTCTAATGTTCCTAACAACAAAGGTGGACCTGTACTCCAGGTAATTTTCATACGTATATTTTTTTTTCTTGTTTTTCTCAGAAAATGGGGTTCTAGCATATCATATGGTGATTGCTTATGGACTTCATCTGGTTATGAAAGCAGTGGCAGATGGGATGATGAGCTCTGTCACTTTCTCCAGGTAATTAACATGTAAGTTCACATCTTTCTAGTTTGAAATCTTTATTGTTTATTGGAATGTTCTGAAACTTGGCTCAAGCCTCCGACCAAGCCCTGGGAAGGATGTAACTTTGACCAAAACCCAAGAAAACCGAAAAAAAAAAAACAGACCACTAGAAATCTAGAAGTGATGAAAAAAATATGAAAGATGGAATTTGGAAAAAAAAAATATTTGTAGCTGGAAATAATTCAGTTAATTCGAAAAAAGAAAAATTTTGTTTAGAGCCGATGCTCTAAACAATCAAATTAGAGTCCATCTCAAAAATTTCACTAGAAGAGGTTGTTTTGATGCCCAAATATCCTCAAATTGATCATCTTGACATCAAGATGCATGGACATGAAAAAAATTGGATTTCAAGTTTTGGAAATAGTGCATCTTGTAATGCTTCAAATTGATTTTTATGCATTGATTTGCTAAAGAAAAAATGTAATTTTTATGAATTTATTCTATTTTTTTAAGGGCCAAGTTTGTACACTAGTACTCAGCTTGGCTAGGTGCCTAGTCCAAGTTTCTGAATATTGCTTTTGCCAATTTCAAGTGATTGTTATCATGGTATGAAATTAATGAGTAATTCATCGAATACAAGTTGGTTTTTGTACTTTTCGAGCAAATACTTTTGCATGTGTTGATTCTGTTGTTGTGTGGGCTAAATTTCTCATTGAGAGAAGTACCCCATGGGACCGTTTACCTGTTGTGAATATGGCCTGAAACTTTTCAGAGGCATCAAGCTCTATTGATTGTGGTTTGGTATGTTTTGAGGCAATTTTTATTAAAAGCTAGAGTAGGACCATGGATTAAGTATGAGACATAAAACCAGACGTAGACATATGCAAGAGAACGTGAGTGGTAGACTATCCCAAGTACACTGATGTTTTGCCAAGTCCCATTCTGTCAATTTTATCACCAAAAGACAGACTATCCCCTTGCCAGTTTTCCTTGGAGCATAGCGGAATAATACTCCCACAATATAGCTAATGTCGAAAACTTCATTTTATAACATCCACAATCTCCATGTTACTGTATCTGTGTTCTATTCTGATAATATTGAGTGAGTTGTCTTCGGCTTGGTTCTAATGAAATCTCCTAGAGTGTTTTCATTTCAGCCTCAATGGAGTTGTGTGTGCCCCTAAGCATCTCAAGGAGTTTAGGACTCATCTTTAGCAAAGAACTTGTCTTTAGCCATCCTATGTTAGGCTCCCACTCTGGACAGCAATATATTCCTATTAGGGCAATCATTGGAGTTGAGTTTCAGAAATCCTCCTCCTGTTTCCTGTATTGCAGTCTGCATTTGAACCTTGTAATCTCGCTAAGTGCTACCATCATCCATTTTTGGATCAGGTCACCCACTCTAGTCCCAGAAACTCCTTTGAAGCAAGAGTGGATGAGATAACTGTCCTTAATCTACTCTTTCAACTTATTGCAATTTTGTTTTATGCATTGAGAAGTTCAATTTTCTTTCCATTTCCAATATCAGTAGTGATGGTAACATATAAGTCACTTGCCATCCTCTAGGAATAAATTGTGCAAATAGCTCCCATACCATGACATTGGTTTCATGCTTGCACCACTGCAGCTATTTCTGTCATGATAAAAGGGCCTCTTTAGGAAAAATTTCGTGGTTCAAGGCTTGAGGATCATTTGCATCTTGGTATTTCATGGTAGGGAAGGTTTCAAATGAGGAAAAGAACATAGTCACATTGAACTTGATGAGAATCCAAAGTAATGTGAAGTAAAGGTTGCGGTTAGAGTAATGGAGATCTGATATACATTTGGCATTGTTAATGCATCTGGAGAATACTTTGGTCATTGTTGGAGGGAACAAGATGGAAAATAAAATTGTGGAAATGGAAGATGATATTATTCCCTAAATTGAATTTTCCACTTGAGGCTTATGTGGTTCACATAATGTCATGGATGGCAAGTTGGAAGAGTTCTGCGGGATATTTGGCTTCTTATATTGCTTTTGTTCCACTTTGTGGGATGGATCAGATGGCTTGCAGATGGGAATCGAATGGATTTTCCTCAGTTAAATACTTTTTGAAAGCCCTTCAGTCTATTGTAGGAATTTATCTTTGACTGAAAGTTTGGGACATTCCTTTGCTGCCTAGAGCTTTATATTTTGGTTGGGTTGTTGACCTATACAAAACTCTCGTTGGAGATCACCTTCAGCAGATGTGTTCATCTTTCATGTGAGGCTTTTAATGCTAAGAAAAATTTCAACCACTTGTTCCTGCATTGCCTTTTCCCCAGGACCATGTAGATGTTAAACTTAATGGCCTCTTTGGCATAGAATTAGTTCTGTTGTCCTCAGTTTTGGATCTCATTAGGAACAGTTTGAGTCCTTCATCAAATTGGAAGCACTCTATGGAGACTTTGACCTCTATCAAGTTCTCTGGAACATTTGGAAAGGGAGGAATAGCAGCATCTCTAAGGTTGCCCTCTTCCCTGGGCTCAGTTTGTGAGAGGATCATGCTAGTAACCCTTGAACCTTTTATACTGTCTTAGGACCATTGGAGGTAGAGGATGATTCCCGTAATGTGAATAGATGGACTGGGAGGGGGTCACCTTTTCTGTTGTAGTAGTTCATGAACATCATTGATGAAATCTCTGAGATTAGAGTGTCTTCCATGTTTCCCCACGCTATGAGACTGCCAAAGAGGACAATCATTCTGATTCTAGCAGTATCTAGCAAAGACCCTCTGTTAGTGAGGAAGGAGGCCTCTGTTTCCAATCCTCTCTTCTTTCTCTGTTCTCTGATCTAAGTATTACTTTGTCTGCCCCAATTGTGGTGTGACTTTGTATAGAGGTCATCTACAAAAAGATCATGAAAGAGGGAGCTCACGGACTTGATAGACACAGAAATTTGGGCTTGTCATAGAAATTTGCATGGGGAACTTGGTCTGCTGTGGGACTTGTTTCTGGAATGTTAAGTGGTACTGTGGATGAGCCTTTAGGGTAATAATGGTTTCTAGGATAAAGATGGTTGTTAGATGCTTGAAGCTAAAAGTAAATCGAGACCATGAACGAGGATGAGTCAGGTAAATCCCTCCTAAAGCTTTCCTTTAAACATGAGCAAATGGAGTCAAAGCCTTTGGTCAGAATGTCAAATAATTTGTGATAGGGGAAGAGAAGATAGATTATCTTCGAACATGATGCCCCTGAATCTTTATTAATTGCATCTTTTAAGTTGTGATCAGATGGAAGGTTTCCCACATCGTGAGATACTGAAGGTATGTTGTCTACTGCTTCTTGAGTGCTGGCTTTGATTAATCATTAACTCATCTTTTAGAGTGAGTTCTTTTTATCATCCTAAAATTTTCATTTACATGATACTGGGGGTGCTGCCATTGATCCCTACTGATATCCATTTCAGTTCTACTTGGAGGAGGTTGGGTGCTTATTTAAAGCCCAGGTTGGGCCAAAGTGGGAGTGTTGGAGAAGGAAACTAATCTAGTAGAGACTATTGAGCTTATGGTTAGCTTGTGTTCCACCAGTCTTATAAAGGGGCTTAGTACTGCAGCAACTGTATCTTTTAGAAGCATATCTTTTAGAAGCATGGGCATGGGTGAGATAGCATGTCAAACCTTGAGCCCCTAACCCAGAAAGTCTTGAGAGTTATTTGGCTTGTTCGGACTCTCTCTGTCTCTCGCACAGACACGCACATGCTCACATGCACACAAGAGACATGCGCCTGCACTGACATGCTCACATACAGATTGGTTTTATATACTCTTATGTTTCACCTTCATGTTTCTGATGTTATGCATATATCTTCTAACAAATAATTATTGTAAACTGTATTTATTGTACAGAGTGCGGGAATTGGGGAATCCTGGACGTCGGTTGTCAAAGGCAAAGTTGATTGAATCAATAATGGTTTCTGTTTTGGTGAACCGTAGCCATCGTTACAAGGCTGTATAGTGGTCCTTTGATTATTGTAATCTAAAGCACAATAGACTGTCATACACCTGTACAGATTTGATTCCTATAATAATTTAGAAGATCCCTTCTTGTGTGTGTTAGTGCTTAGATGCCTGTAACGAGGCTACTCGGGCAAGTGATGCATCTAGACTTAAGATGGTGATCCCTGGTTTGGCAAACAATCGATATTTTTCCACTAATTAGCCGTCAATGTTGGCTGGCAAATTCAATTCAATTCATAGTCATGTAACCCTAAAATATTATTTTGGGCTCAAAAAACCTCTTACAAAAATCATTAAGGGGTTAAAATATGCAATTAACATAAGAGGGTTATTTTTAAAAATTTTTATTAGGAAAAAGTTTATACAAAGCTGAGGCTCTACACAATCAAATTAGAGCCCACCTCAAAATTTTTATTAGAAGAGGATGTTTTGATATCCCAATATCCTCGAATTGATCATCTCAACATCAAGATGGATTTCAAGATTTGGAAATACTGCATCTTAGAAGGCATTTTTGGACTATCGAATTTTCATAGCTATGCTCGATCTGCACTAATTTTTAAACTTTAAATTTTATAATTAAAGATGAAACTACATTTTAACGCTATCACAAAGATTTTCAATATTGAAACCACATTTCTTAACAATATTTGAATGTGCGTTTTACTTTGATATCGTAGAGCCTTGGCTCTATATAAAATTATACCTATTTTATTATTATTATTATTATTTTACTCAGTTATATTCACAAAAAATATCTTCAAAAATGCCCAAATGATCCTTATCAAGATTTGAACCCCAAAAAGCATAGGTATTTTAATAATTTGAACCACCTTAACCATCAGGGGTACTCCCATTATTTAGTTAAGGCCTATTAAGGCTAAGTTATTGAAATCTCTTTGGTTTTTTAGAATACCTTGTAGGGCAATTTGAACATTTTAGAAGATATTAAAGAAGTACTCAAGCTTTCTAATGTTAAATGCGATATTTTGCTCTATTAATGAATTTGTATAGTGTTTTAATGATTTTTACCACATAAACGATATTTTCTCTGATGCAATATGTATCCCAAATAGTATAGAACTTAAATTAAGTAAATATTAATCTCCTAAAGAAAAGGAGAAACAACTGAAGGCTTGGGCTTGCGGTGTGTACAGTTTGGGCAAGAGAGGCTCAAGGTTTCTCCTTAAATGTTACCTCTCATAGGTGTTGTTCAGAGAGAGATTCGGGCAGTACCATACTCAAGAGAGAGAGAGAGTAGGGCTGGCAACTGGTATGGCCTGTCATGGCCCTAGTGTGGTCATAGGACCAGGTGAGGTCTGCTCCTGCCTTGATCGGGCAAAAACGGCCCTGGCCCAAGCCGGGCCTCGGCCAAATAAAACTAAAAAAAGAATAGGCAAAAAGAAAAGAAAAAAGGGGAACATGCTGGCTATTGGCCGTCCTGGCCATACCCTTTGGCTGTTGCTGCCTGACCCTAGCGGCCCTCAGGTAACATTTTATGGCCCAAACCTTAGATTTTAAGGGCTGGGCTGACCGGGTCGGGATTGCCATCCCTGAAAGAGAGACCTATCTCTCTCTCTCGCGTTGTTTTCCAGTTTCTTTTTGGACTTTGTCTGTCTTGATTGTCTGTGATATATTGAAGCTTTCCCAATTACCCATGCCTCGCCAATTGACTCCAAAACAATGCCTTCATTTTCAAGTGAGCTGATTTTGAAATAGAGGCGGTGGAGATGTTGGCGGTTCAAGTATGCTTATCTCCGGCTGGTGATCTCAGCCGATACAAAGGTATATGATAGCACTCAAATTTTCCAATGCGACAGTTTGATCATTTAGGTTCTTACTTCGTCTCGACGGTTGTGCTATGTTGTCCCTTGATATTCATTGGATGTTTTATGTACCATTAACAAGAACATACGTGCCAAAATAGAGTCTTACCCCAAAAGAATACCTCTCTTATTTAAGTTGTTTTTTTGGGAAAATTTTGTATAGAACTTTAATTCATCGTATTATTTCACAGTAGACCCTCCTTCCGTTTTTGTTTCAAACTACCTAAAAAAACCCTTAAAGATTTCACCATACCCCCTCATCTCTTATCTCACTTTTGATGATAATACTTAGCCCCAACAAATCTTTTTATACTATTTCACCTCAAAAACTTTTTTTTAATAACTGGAAATGAAAAAAGATGGTGGAAATGAAAAAAGATGGTTAAAAAAGTTTTTAAGATGAAATGGTATAAAAAAATTTATTGGGGTTAATTTTTATCTTCAAAAGTCAATAAATGAGGGTGATAGAGATGAGGGGGTACGTGAAATACTTATGGCTTTCCTTACGCTACTTGAAAGAAAAACGGAAAGTTGGTCAACCATGAAATAATATGAGTAATTAAGGTTCTATACGATTTTTTTCCTTTTTTTTTTTCTGTACAAGCAATGCTTCCATTTGTAGAATGCCAAAAGATATCCATTTACTCACTTTGGCAAAACTCTACCTAGAATTAATAATAGGACCTCAAATTTTGGGGACATAACCTCTTCATCCAATAAATTAACTTTAATAAAAAAAAAAAATCTAATGCAGATAAGAAAATAATGTATGGAGATTGAACAGTGACCATCCAATTTTTAGATTTTGAGCTCTAAGTGTTAGAAAACTCAAATTTCACAATTTTTCTTTGAGATATGATTACTAGTAATTCTTAAATGGTTCCCAAAATTTCAAATTGAAAAATTCCTCCTATGTAGGTCTTTTGACCCAAAGAATGATGCCAAAATACTAAAAAATAAATAGAGAAATTTTTTCAAAATAAAATCCCTATTCTCTATTTATTTTTAAATATTTTGGCATCATTCTTTTTAAAAATAAATTTTATTACTTTTTAAAATAAATTTCAATTTAAAAAAACTTTGTACCTTTTAAAAATAAATTCTCTATTTATAAATAGAATAGAGAATTTATTTCTAAAATATTTAATTTAAACAATACTTATATTTAAAATTAGAGTACATATTTTAAAAACAAATTATCTATTTATCAAAATCTCTATTTGATAATCTTTGGGCGTTTTAAAAAATAAAATTTTCTATTTATAAATAGAAAATAGCAAAAAAATGGTGAACCTCCCATTTGTTAACTCCGGATCGGACACTCCAAAAACCCATCAGGATAGGTGAATTGACATTTTGGATTGAGAATTGACTAAATCGGTGGGAATCAGCGTTAAAAAGAATACAAAAAATTATTAAAAATCATTATAAATGTTGTTTTTAGGAATCCAATAAGACATGCAGATACTACATTAATAACTTTTATTTTTGTGCATCAATATGTCAATATTGTGATGTTCTTTCCCTGTATGAAGATTCTCATCAAAAATTTATTAAAACATAATTAAATACAATATTTACATTGAAATTCGAATTATTGGTTTTTATTTTATTACTTTATCATCAATTACTATATAAAGTGAAATTAGTATCCCACCAAAGTATCAAACATGTATTAATTCACTTTATGCATCTAAAATTATCACAATCTAACTAACTATAATATTATATACTGAAATTGAAATTGTTGATTTATATTTTATAATTATTCTACTATACAAATAATTGTATAAAAAAAAATCTAAAATATGTTATAGTATCATATAATTTAAAAAATCTTATTTACAATTATAAGAAAATAATACATTATATAATTTATAATACAAATAAATTAATAAATAAAATACTAGATTTGGTTATCAATGTATAATATTAACTATAATATTATAAAAAATATAATTAAAAATTGATTGGAAAACGCTTTCATATCATATAATTAAAAAAAAGGAAAAATTTCGTATAGAACCCTAATTCATTGTATTATTTCATGGTAGACCTTCCTTCCGTTTTTTTTTTAAGCGGCATAAGAAAACCGCTAAAGATTTCACCTTACCCTCTCATCTCTTATCTCCATCTTTTATTGACTTTTAATTATAAAAATTGGCCTCAACAAATATTTTTATACTTCAACCCAAAAACGTTTTTAATGGGAGAAAAGAAAAAATATGGTTAAACTTTTTTTTGAGATGAAATGGTATAAAAAAATTTATTGGGGATGGTCAAAAGATGGAGATAAGAGATGAGGGGCATGGTAAAAGCCTTACGGATTTCCTTATACCAAAACTGAAAGAGGGTGAAATAATACAAGGAATTAAAGTTTTATACGAAATTGTTCCCTTAAAAAAATACAACCCTCTAAATTTTAATATTATGATATTAAAAAATTCAAACAAATATTTTACTCTAAAAATAAAATAAAAAATAAAAAAATACCTCTCGACAACACGCACAGCAGCTATATATATGTATATATAGATGGATGCCAAGGAGAGAGGGATTGTTAGGGAGAAAGAGAGGAGCGATGGGGAATTAATTTGTAGACAGAAATAGAGAGATATGGATGGCCTTAGGGAAGGGAGAGAGAGGGTTCTAAACGAAAACTTTGACATCTTTGATAAAAAAAAACATGGGAATATTTTTTTAAAATAGACGTCAAACTATTTTCTTTCCCTTTTTACTATAGAGAGTATATTCCTCGGTAAATTACAGGTGAAGAATTAGGAAGGTTTAAACGACAATTTTGCATATCAAACAAACAGACGAAACGAGAGTTGCCCAGACTTCTCTTCACCAGCAGAGCATATGTTCAGGCAAACCGTGAAAACTCACGAGAATTCTTATGAATAAAACGTTGTGAGGTGGTACAGTGGGCGTGCGCCAATCAATCAGTGTGTAAGTTGAAAGGTTTTGATGGTGTACACGTGTTGGTGACCCTTGCTGATGGGTGAACTTCACCGGGAGTATCTGGAGGCCAAAAATGGAAAAGTGGATCCAGATGGGTGTCACTGATACCCGATTCGCAGATCGTACGATTTCAGATCGGGTCGTCGATTTTTCAAAAGTATATGACAGGAGGCCAAAAATGGAAAACCAAAACTGGACAAAGAAAAATCTCAGGAAGTATTTGACAGGAGACCAAAAATGGAAAAAGAACAAGAAAAATTGGCCCAGTGGCCGGGGTGGTCTCCATGTACATTTGGCAAAAATATAAACCAAAGGGTAATATTAAGAGGGAACCTGGTCCCTACGTAATTTTCTTTTTCGTGCAAGTCATGCTTCCATTTTTATAGAATTGGTTGTTTACAATTTCAAAAACTAGGAATTAATGCAATCATGATGGGGTTTGAATCAAATAAACATAAATAGGTATCAAAACCATGGACATAATTTATAGTGTGAACTCATGGACATAATTTACAGTGTGAACTCTCGATAGGAAGAATCTAACAGGGGGCCAAAAATGGAAAAGTGGATCCGGATGGGTGCCACCGATACTTGATCTGCGGATTGCCCAATTCAGTGAATGCAAAGATTTTGATGACAATGGGTCTTGACATCAGACCATTGTCATTGAGACACTAGCTCGAGCAAACCTTCAAATCCTGATTTTATAACTATTTCTTCTTAAAGACCAGTCCATAGTTTCTCACTAACTTGCAGTGAAGCATGGACCATGCTGTAAAGCCAATCATGGCCAACTAACATTTATGGTTCCTATGTAATGACTACAATACCCCAACATGTTTTCAAGAATAGATAGGCAATCAGGCGCATATACATAGTCCATGCAAGACTAGATCATGGCAGTAAAGACCATCTCCAGTTGTCTAATTAATTACAGGGAGACTCTTCACTCTCAATCTGCAAAATAATATTTATTAAAAATAAATCAGCAAATGGACTTCCTAACAAATCAAAATGACAAGGCACATAAAAAGGGCATGTTTTGAAACAGATAATGTTCATGAACTAAAAATCAAATTGTAAAAGAAAAAATTTACATCCAAGTTTCTTGTACACCATCAAGGCATGTAATCAGCAGTAAACTAAAACTACAAGAGTACATAAGAAATTTACTTTTCAAACACAACCAAAGATACTACTTTTGCAAAAGAAAATAGATTCGCTTAAGCAAATACTAAGAACATGTTATCTAGAATAATAAATAGTATTACAACAAAAATACAAAGGAGACCTTTTTATTTTTGCTATAATTATTTATTATTTTTATAATTCTATTTATTATTCTACATAAATACAAAGAAGACCAAAATGTGAAGAGCAGAAAGGGTAGAATGGATGGTGACCAAGCTTTAAAACCTCTCCCTAGAAGTGGGCATGGAATCAAAGGTTCTTTTTACATGCATGTATTGTCACTGGAAGTTCCCAAACCCTAAAAAACAAAATTGAAATTGGCCAATAAAGACCAAAATGGTGACCTGGTTCTCCGAGATAGAGGACCATGCACTCAAAATAGAAGAATCAAGGATCAAACTTCTTGCCACAGTACTTGCAATGTTAAAACCTTCGATCCCGGCCCACTCCTTAGGAGAGGTCAGAAGATTCGTCTCCACTCACCCCACCATTATTGGTGGCAGTATTGGTATTAGCATTATCTGGTGGGAGTGAAAGTGGGGGGGTTGATGGGATTTGCTGATTTGTGGGGGTAAAGGTGAGAAGTTGAGCATTCATTCGAAGATGAGGGTTCATTGGGAGAAGACTATGATAGTGATGATGAATTGGGTAGTACAATAATATTGGGGTAGAGAAAGGCTGGGAGGTGTGTGGAGTCATAAGGTGGAGGTTCATAGTTATATATGCTCTACAAAGAGAGGTGATATCACCAATAAAATCACATCTAAAATGTGTGCAATCCCCCTAGACTACATTGGGGCTATTAGGCGTGCAGAGTTGATAAGGTTGTAATTATATTTGCTCTATTGACATGGATTGTATGTATCACCAGTAAATAGCAGCTTAAATGTGTACAATCCCCCTAGACTACCTTCTCTTCTTTTATACAGGCATTTATGCATGCCCATCCAACATTTGTAATCCCATCTCAGGACACCCAAAAAGTTGCCCACTATTTCCCAATAATCCTAATCCAACCCTTATTCGCTATCTTCAGCTAGGTTCCTTCTCCCTTCTCTCTCTAAACCAGAGCTCTCTTCTCACTCTCTAAACCAGAGCTCTCTCTTTTATCACTTGGTTCCTCAGTCTGATGCTATTCCATCGCTCTCCATTGAGAGCTGTTAGTTTTCTGGTCTCTTGGATTTGCACACATGGAGGTGTTGGAAAGGCAGTGGAGGATTTATTATGTGAGATGGAGGTTTTCAATTGTGAGGTGTTGGATTTGAGTTGACAGCTGTGATTTTTCTGGTTTTTTAGATTTGTGCAGGATGTTTTCTGCTTTTTGCGACTTCGCAGCCCCCATTGAAACATTGGTTTAATCCTGATACCAATGTTCACGAAATCAAACCGGAACGGTAAACCAGTTTTGGGGCTGGGAGCAATTTGAACCGGAACCGGACTAACCGGGGCGGTTAACCGTTTTAACCGATCAAGTAGTTCTTTTTCTTTAAAAATAGGTAAAAATTGTCCAAAATAATTAATAAAATTTGAAAAAAATAGAAAAACTTAGATTAAGTGTACACTATTATATTACATACATTTATCTTACAAAAAAAAATTGACACAACTTTTTATATAAATTAATATTTGAATACTATAAAGATATGCAAGACGATTTGGAATTTGACACTAATTCAATTAATGAAGTTACAAAGTCCAACTAACAATGCTAGTAGTAATGAGAGTGGAGAGGAGAATCATGATATTGTTGTGTTTCAATATCAGAATTTACGGGGCGAAAAATTTGAGTAAGGCTTGGTCGAGTCTGTAATGCCGCAGTTGTACCCCCTCGTCAGTCAGAAATATTTTTTGTGGTACCCCCTTGGCCAAAGTCTCCTAGACTCATCCAGCCTTCATGCTCTCCCCCACCCTGTTCTGTGTTACCCCACCCTGTTCTGTGTTACCCTCGCCCTGTTTTGTGTTATGGCCCTCAACATCTTCAATATTGTCATCATCATGAATAACCAGGTTACGGTGGCGGCTACGACTTCGTCTCTCCCTTTTTGAGTAACTCCTATGCCTCAATGCATGGACTTCCTCCCGAGCCAATCTCATTAAATCTTTCTGTTCACCAGACACCGCATCATGTTGTGCCCCTTCACATACCTGGATGACTGGTTCTTGCCAATTGTTTTCCATTGTCCCATCTGTTTCATCATCATGTGCCTCATCTTCATCATGTGTATAATTGTCATTCATGTTCATTGTCATGTTTCCTTCATGGGATGCTACAACATTCACATTATCATCCATATCGGCAACTTCCCCACTAAGAAATTCATGGTCTAGTAGTGGGGTCCTTAGTGACACCCACTTATCGGTGAGATCCCTCCGGAATATGTAATTAAGGTTGATCGGCATGTAGTCTGTGGGGGTCCTCCTTATATGTTTCTCTCTCAATTTTAAATTATAATGAACGTACACCTAGTTGTGCAGCGTCTGTGTCTTTAACCTATTCCGCCTCGGGGCGTGTATCTACTAAAATGTACTTCAATTTCTCTCACAGCTCAAGGTAGCACAGGTTTGACTCAAAACTCTAACGACAATCTTTTGCAATTGCTTTGTTCGAATTTCGTGTATCGTCCACCATTGCGCTGACACAGACAAACATATAAATACTTAACAATAGAAAATAAATTGATTTAAAAAAAACCACAAATAGTAGTGCACTAAACTATTGCAAGTTTTAACTTAAAACTAACATGGATGTAATTTTGCAGCTGCTTTTTTGGCATTGTTGTATGCAAATTCCCCATTTTTTTCTATGTACATGATAAGCTAAAAATAACAAGACGCATTTACAAGAAATTAATACTACATAGAAATGCAATTCATTATTTTAAATTGAAATTTTATTACATATACGTTTTGATTAAGGTTTACTTATTGCATACACTCCATCTGAGTTTCAAGATCCGGTTCAAGCCTGTAGATGTAGTTTCTTACCCCCTCCATGTTATCTGCATCATCTAAAGTGGCATTGGAATACAAATTTCGTGGATTAAGAAAGAACCCTGCACATGGTTTGTTATATTATTAATTACGGTAACTTTTCTCGGAGTTGAGAAAGAGTCATGAATTGTGACAGTGAATCATAAATTACATGCTGCATGGATATCCTGCTGCAGTTGGTCTCTCCACCTACGATCAACAATCTCTAATATCTCTTCATTCCATATGTTATTCTCAAATATAGTTCCCTTGCACATCTCATTGTATCGAACAGAAACCCCATTGCGGGTTTATCATCAGAGTCACTTAACCTCAACACTCATACTAAAGGTTTAGTTACAGAAACAACATGGTTAAATTGAGCCCAGAACCTCCGATCGAGAAGGGTGGTTTCAACCTACCTTCCAAGTTAACTCATTGCTGCCCTATCAGTCTGCCATTCATTAGAGCGTATCATTGACCTCAATCCTGCCTTGTTTACCAATATCGATTGTATCGTGAGGAACGTTGTAGCGAATCTGGCAGTGGACTCGTTGACAATCTCTTGCATGTAATGCTCCCTCATCAAAGCATGAAGATACGTGTGATTGTATATAAACCTTGTAACCAACTTGCTCTTCAAAATACAATATTTAACCCTCTTCAGCTTCTCTATATCCTTGAGCATCAAATTAATACAATGGGCAGCACAAGGAGTCCAATAAAGAATGTGTCTTCTCTCCATTAGCAACAAGCCTGCTTTTTTGTAATTCAAAGCATTATCAGTTACTACTTGAACCACATTTTCAGGCCCAACCTCATCTACAATTTTGTCTAGGTGTGCGCATATCAGTCTCCCAGTATGTCTCTTTCTTGATAAATCAATGCTAGAGTGGTAAACAATGCCCTTAGGGCAACCTATTAAAAAATTGCCAAGATACCTATGAGATTTGTCCTTCCAACTGTCAATCATGATGGTCACTCCTGTACCTGGCCAGCAGACCTTGAACTGTGTAATATGCTTATCAACATCATGAACATCAGCTTCTAAACATGGCCCTGCAAGCTCCTTCGCAGTTGGACCTTTAACACCTAGCCCTGCCTCAGCTATAAAAACTACCATTTGTGGGTAGAAGTCTGAGCTTGCAGATTTAAATGGCAATGCATTAGCATACCAGAATATGCTAATCATCTTTCTCGCTTTTTCTATTAATACGCCTGCTAACGGAAATTTTAATTTTTTTTGATGATATTGTGACTTATGGGGATCAAGTCCAGAGGGTTCGCGGGTCATTGATGGCACATCTATGGGTTCATGTCGTTGAGTAGTAGATAGCCGACTATAAGAGAATGAGCGACTAGAGAAACTGCATCTTAATCTACTAGATGTGGATCTAAGCAATGAAGCCCATATCCTCCGCTTCCCGGTACTACATGTTCTTGAGGTTGACGGCTACTAGATGCACCATCCCTTCTCCTATACTTTTCTTGAATTTCCATTTGTCTAAAATTAAGCTCTTGAATACTGGCAATCCTAGCTCGTTCCATTTGAGTCTCAAATTCTGCCTCTTGGTCATCTTCCTCGTCTATTGGACTTTCGTATCCCGTCCTTATCTCCTCTGCATCCCTTTTTCTCTGCACTTTTTTTCCTTTTCCTTCTGTAATTATTTTTATCATTTGTTGTTTTACTTCTGGTGGCACTTCTTTACAACCGGTGACATTACCCTTTACCCAAGCAAGATGTTCTTTTAGGCGATAAATACCACCACCCATTTTCTTATTACAAAAATTACATCAAACTCTTCCTTTGTCATTCACTTTTATACCATATTGCCATGTCACGTCTCCCCTTATCATCTTATTATTTTCTTGTAAATTTCCCTGAACATAAAAGTTCATTAAAAAAATATTTATTTGGGAAAATCACTCTACCAAGGGGACCTTGTAAGCATGGATATTTAAGCCCTACTTTCTCATGAAAATGAACAAGTTACAATAACATCTAATGGAAAAAAAATTATTGTTAAGATGACCATGAATCACCATGCCATTCAATTAATATTTCTCAATAAAAAACATACATGTGTGCCTCTAGACCATGAAAGCTAAAAAAGCCATGCATGCGGGGAATGCATTAAGAAATGTGGTGAAATATATTTTCTAGAGGGCTAAGGTCAATTAAATCCTTCAATGGGGAATATGAACAAAAATTAAGTGCCCAAACATTTCCCAAAGCACATGGTACACCGTGAAATTGAATAAGAGCAGCAAACTATTAAACAAGAAGTAATCCATATGAAGATACCTCAATTCCTGATGAGCAGTTTGCATTTCATGTGATAGTGACCCTTGCCATGAATATATATTCAAGGTAAAAAGTATTTCTCAAAAGGTTCTAAATGGATGCAAAAATACATCCAATTTTCAAAAGTGGAATTTAATACACTCCTTGCTATAAGTTTAAACTATAAAGCATGCATTGCTCCAAGGAGTTCTACAAGCTAGTACAATAGATAAATTCTGTATG
>NW_006497930.1:1103894-1139846 GCF_000471905.2 Amborella trichopoda
ATCCAAATCACTTGAAATTTTAGACATGTATTGATAAAAAATAGGTGAATATTCAAAAAATATTAAAACATATTTTACATGAAAACAAATAATCAAAATACCCCTATAAATTTTTAGGGGTATTTTGGTCATTTTTAATCTTACGGATTATTTTTTTTATATTTTTATTAAGTGCGGCTTAAAGAGAAAAATATTTACCTAAAATTTCAAGTTATTTTAGATTTTTAGAAAAAAAATTTAAAATTCAAATACTCTCAGTCGTCAGATCGGTCCAGATTCAATCTGGACCATTGAGTTTATACTATTATGTGAGCTAATAAGCTCACCCTATAATTGACATAAAATTTCACAAAAAGATGACATAAAATTTCACAAAAGCTATAATTTGTGGCATTACAATCATCAAATTGCATCTTTAAGTAGTAGAGAACTAAGGGCAAAAAAATCTAACACATATGTTCTTGATATAATGCAACAAAATGCATGAATAACTGAAATCGTATTACAATGGTTGAAAATAGTTAACATTAATCAAATTTCATGAGCCAGTTCAGTTTCTAATATCCAAACTCAAAAGTATATATCATTTAGGTACCACATGAAGATAAAACGACAAAAGATAAATTTAAAACTTAAGGAATTAACTATAAAACTTTATCTAGCATAAATTGGCAACTGTAAACAACAAATCTATAGACAAACAAATTTCTCTGATCAAAATAAATTTTCAAAATAGTAAACAACAAAAAATAAATTTTATAATAAGTGGTAAACAACTAATTTTTTCCAAAAAAATTAAATTTAAATTTTAAAACGTTGTGATTTCAATAGTTTAACAAATTTCTTTGATAATTCATAGAAAAATTTACAAAATAAAAATTCACATTACCCGATTTTGATAAAATCTAAGCCGTTGGAGATTGAAACAGAAATTCAAAAATCGATCCTTTTACAGAGATCGATCGAAGCTTTTCCCAAACTACCGATGAAACAATATGAAAGTTAGGCCATGATTTGTGATTCCATGTTGCAAAACTGCAGAAATTGTGGACTTTAAATTGAAGCTTGTATCAATACGATCATTCAACAACAAATTTGGATCAAATCGATGCAAAATGTTCATGGGAATCACATTTTGGCAAAAGAACCCTAACGCGCTAAAAAACACCCGCAACTTCCGCTCAAAAACAAAATCATAAAAAAAAATACAGAACAAAAAATCTGATTACCTGGTTTTGATAGAAGCTAGTATTAACATGATCATTCAACAAAAAAATTGGATCAAATCGATGGAAAATGGCCATGGGAATCACATTTTAGCGGAAAAACCCTACCCGCTCAAAAAAAAGAAACTTTCCATAAAAAACAAACTCATACAAAAAAATACAAAATAAAAATTAGATTACTTGATTTTGATGGAAGCTAATATTAAAACAATTATTCAACAAAAAATTTGGATCAAATCGAAGCAAAATGGCCACAGGAATCACGTTTTGGTGGAAAACACTAAACCGCTCAAAAAACCCAATTTTTCAGTCAAAAAATGCATAAAAATGCCACCTTTTGGGTTCGATCCAACCCCAATCATTACCCTCAATTACTAATAAAAAGAACTCTAAAAATCAACTCAAAATCAAGGATTTCACTATTGGAGCAGCTTTTTTGGGTGAAAAAAGGGTAAAAATGGGATTTACTGTAGCAGTGTTGTTTTTTCTGTAGCAAAAGACGTTTTATTGTAGCAAAACGTCATTTAACTGTAGCAAATCGTTAGTTTTCTTATAAACCCGAGGGATTTTCAATATATTGCTTGAATTAGCACGGGATTATCGATTTTTGGGTCAAACTGGGTGATTCCGTGCTGACCCGCCATTTTTTAAATCACTTATTAACGTTATCGGAATCGGACGGACTCTTTCCACCAGGGAATCGGTGAACTACTTCTTGTTCGATCCAACCCAAGAATTGGTAAAACCCTTGAACCGGTGCTAGACCAGTCAATTGACCAGTCCACTGGTCCAGCAATGAACTAGCTGGTTCCAATAGTGGGTAGAAAAAACATTTTATGCGTTCTTCTTTTTGTTTTTTTTTAAATTTTTTTGGAAAAATATCTCCTCACCTCGTAATTTTAACTTCTCTCTCATTGGATCCAAGGATGAAAAATATTTTTAACTTCTCTTTCATTGGACCCAAGACGAAAAATATCATTTTGGAAGCAAAGACTTCTATTTTTCTATTTTGCAAGTCCCTTAATCTTTTTTTTAAATGAATTTTTTACCCCAATAAATTGAAATGACATCCCATCTTGGGAAGGCTCGGTTTTTTTAAAGAGTGGGGGAGGTTGCAAAAGGAGTGCTTGTAAATGGGCTGGAGAGGTGGAGAGAAGAAGGGGAAAGGGGGCAATACGAGACAAATTAAAATAGAGAGGTACGGATTGCTGTTGGATTCTAGAGAGAGAGAGAGAGCAACAAGGTGGGGCAGAGAAGTACAGGGACGTGGCTTGACAAGGTCGGGGCATCCAAGGAGGCTAAGGGAAAGAGGAGGAAAGGTGGTCTGAGATGGTGCCGGCGGTCTCAGGTTGCCACCTGTTTGGGGGTGGTGGGAAGGCCGAGAGAAGGAGAAAAAGCATGGCAGGTAGCTGCCGTGTGGGCAGAGGACGGGGAGAGGAAAGATGGATTAACCAGTTAGTTAGAGAGAGAGAGGGAGAGTACAAGAGGTTAAAGAGATGGATTAACCAGTGGGTTAGAGAGAGAGAGAGTACAAGAGGTTAAAGAGATAGATTAACCAGTGGGTTAGAGAGAGATGTTGTAGAGAGAGAGAGAGTAATCAAAATTTCATATTTCTCTCACCCCTAAATCCCCGTTTACTGATGCTCTGCTCTCAGAGATAGAAACCAACCGTGGAAAATTAATCTAGACCCTCCTCTCTCTAGAATTCCCACCATCACTCTCTCTCTCTGCCTCACCAGAGTCTCTAAAATCTCCTTCACCACCACCCTCTCCCTCTACACCGCTAGAGCCTTTGTCTCTCTCCTCAACAGGCATTCGATACTTGCAAACAGGGCAAGTGCTGTGGAGCTTCAACCATGGAAGAATACAAGCAGACATGGCATCTCTTTAGCCTCAACGCCAATTTCAAAATCCTCCAAACAAATGGAGCAAACCAACCCACTTTCCAAAATTCCACGAGAGGAGGTGCATAGGGATTTGTGTGTAAGTTATATTTATAGATTGGGTTAGTAACTTTAGAAATATAAATAGAATAATGTTAAATCCAAGGGATTTGTTTTTTCAACTTTGGAACATTTCGGATAAAACGTAGGTTGAGAGAGAAGATATCTTTTTAGTATGTGATGGTTAAGAGAGCACGTGAATTTAAGAAAGAAAAGCTAGGGAAGAGAGAAAATAGGTTAAAGGAGATTAAATAAGAAAGTTAATTTTTTTTTTGTTAAAGTTTATTTAAAAGAACGCTTCCTTTCATTATAGGAGGTGACTGAATTAATAAAATTTGGTATTGTGAAGAGATTTTTAAAGTGGATTCTCTTGCAGACTTTGAGAGAGGTATGTTCTCTCAATTTTGGGGTGAATTCTTTTATAGACCTTCAGAGATGGTATATTTTTTCAAACATTTTCTTTTTCTTTTTATTTTTATGGTGTTAGTATTTCTTTGCATCAATTTACATCAATTGGTATGAGCACAAGTCAGATCCAGATCAAGTTAGATCCTGAGAGCAAGTTAGATCTAAACAATCAAGCTAATCCTACTTCTGCTATGGATTATCGTTGAGTAGAAAATTTTACTAAAGCCTTAGAGGATTTTCGAACTGAAGTACTTGAGATGAATCAAGAGATAAATCAGAGGTTGCAACAGTTGAAGAACAATCTTCTTCGTGAAAAAGGTACTCACAACCACATTCATCTTGCACCAATAATTCCGAGACAAATCCAGGGTGTTGATTTCAAGTATATTGAAGAAATTTACAAGCCAGATCCACCGTGTTCTATAGAGAAGCCAGATCCATCACGTCCTATAGAACGACTATGAAATTTTGACATTAAAATCGATCTCCCAAAATTTCATGGTCAAGTGTGTTCATCAATTGAACTTGGTGTTTTTTTAGAGCTAATTCCTTCCTGGTTAGGAACAATCAGCCCAAGCTTGTATTCAACAATTACTCTCGGAATACAGTTGCAGACATTAAGTCTTGAAGAAAAAGTATCGAGGCTCATTGTGGGACTTCATCACCAACTTTTGAGCTCGAAGTCGAGCTTCTCTCAACCCAGGGAAAATGATGCAAATAATATTAGGGTTATTTAAATTTTTATTATTTTTTAATTTATCTTCATCAGGAATATGAGAGGAGGTGTCCAAGGATATTTGTAGGCATTGAGTTCGTGTGTAAATTGATATTTATGGATTGAGTTAGTTAATTTAAGAATATAAATGAGATATTTTTGGGCATTGAGTTTATGTGTGAGTTGATATTTATAGATTGTGTTCGTTAGTTTAAGAATATAAATAGGATAAGGTTAAATCTAAAGGGTTTTTTTTTTTAAGTCTATTTAAATAGACGTTTCTGTTTATTGTAGGTGGGGAATAAATTAATAAAATTTGGTTTCGTGAAGAGATATTTGAGGTAGATTCCTTAGCGAACCTTGAGAGAAAGTATATTCTCTCAACTTTGGGGTGAATTCCCTCTCAGACTTTGAGAGATGGTATATTCTCTCGACCTTTTATTTTTATTTTTATCTGATTTTATTTTCTCAATATGCATTATATACTTACTTGCTTCATTCTCGGCCAAGCTTTGCAAATATGAATCGAGGCTGCTCCCTTGTATTATCACAGCTTGCTCAAATGGGTTTATCAGAATGACCCATTCTTGATGGTTTTCTTTTTGGGTTTCTCTTATTGAATCCATGATATTGAAAAAAATAAGAGCCCAAAAGGAGAAAGCTCTGTTTGGGCCTGAAATAACAGTTGGGTTTTGCTCAAAAGTGGCTGAGTCTGTCATGGATGAGGTTTTACAGCTCTTTGAATAAGAGGAGAGGAAAAAAAAAAAAGGATGCTGGGAATTTGGAAGAGAGCGGTTTAGCCAGAGTGTGTGTGCGTTGAGAGAGATTGCGGTATCATGTGGTTGACGGTGAAGGGGAGGGGTATAAAAACCGCATACGCCCACAGGAAGGTTATGCAACCTCCTCACTCTCTAAAAGAAACCCACAAACGAAAGATATGATGTCATTGTAATTTTTATTGGGGCAAAAGGTTCATCTCAAAAGGGATTAAGGAGGTAACAAGATAGGAAAAATAGAGGTCATTTGCTTCCGAGTAATATTTTTCGTCTTTAGATTCAAAGAGATAAAAAAGTTAAAATTCGGGGATAAAGAGATATTTTTTCAATTTTTTTTATTTTTTTTTTTTTAAAAAAAAATAAGTTGCTCCAGGGTATTTGGTCTTATCGAATTCAAAAAATTTAGGGTTTTATAAAAGAGAGATTAACAGGGAGAAAGAATGCGTTATTCTATCTTACAAGAGAAAGCCTATACTGAAGGGTTTACGAAAAGATTTCCAGCATTAACATAGCGAGATTCTGATTTTCAACATCAAGAAAGCGAGATTCTGGTCAAGAATCAACCAGCGTAGGAAAAATCGAACTTGAACGGTTGACAGACATTACCCCAACTGGTCTAACCGGTAAATCGTCCGGTTTTTCTAACTAGGCAAGTCTTGGGCAATCAAAAAAATGTTAAAAAAATAAAATACAAAAAAATCTAATAAAATATAAAAAATATATTTAAAGAATGAATAAACAAAACACTTCCCAATGAAGTTGAAAATTAATGAAAATAAATAAATTTTAAAGAATTGATTTGTGTGTAGGGGTATTTTTGAAATTTTTAAAAAAGATGAAAAAAAAAGTAAAAATATGTATTAATGGCCAAAAAAATTTCCAATATTTTCTGGATGAAAAAAATTAAAAAATACAGTAGAAAATCCCTTATTTTTAGGTATTTTGCATAATTTTCTTGATTTTTTTTAAAAATACTTAGGGGGTTACCAAAACCGACCGAAATTGGAGTTGGCCAGTGGCCAGTTCTGATCTCATTGGGTGGTTACCGGTTAAACTGCCTGATTTTTCCTTCATTGGATTCAACACTGGGTAACTTTTTCTATTTACTTTAATATTAAATTTAGAATATGCAAAAATAAATGAGAAATATTTTTTTTTTCCATGTTGGTTCAGGAATCTAGGTTTTTACAATTTGAATTTTTTTAATTTTAGTTTATTTTGAAAATATTACAATTTGTAAAAAAACCCCTGAAAATAAAACCCAAAAATGTAAAAAATAGAAAAATAATATTTTTGGAGCTCTTTTATTACTATTATTATTATTTTACATTCTCTGTTTTATAATATTGTAACTTTTAAGGGCGTTTACAATTAAATTTTGTCAAATATTTAAAAGGTAAATCCAAATATAAAAAAATTATTTGGTGCAAAATTTATTTTTGTACTTCAGATTTTTAAATTTAACTTGTACGGGTTTTAATATTTTGTAAATGCCATTAAAACAATAATATATGAACCAGGCATGCAAAAACTTTTTTTTTATTATTTTAATTCTTTGAGCCCCAGAGAGTTGCTTGAGTCTCAAAGAATGCAGTTATTGATGCTTAATGTTGATGGGTTACTTCTTTCTTGGAATTATTTTTTTTAATTTCCCATATTTTTGTTCTTTTGAAATACGCTTCGTGCTGTGATTTTGGTGTAGGATTTTGTGGTATGGTTTGTAGGATAATGTTATTAGCTGTTTGAGACTCTAATATTGGAACTTTGGTGTCTGAATTGGGCAAAAAAAGACCTCAAAGGAAAAACATAATCGACATGGGGCTAGATGAGAAGAAAACTAAAAGGAAGACAAGTGAGAAAACATTTGTATTTATTATTTAAAACATATAAAAGGAAGGGGAATACATCAAGTTAATGAGCATTTGGTTCACGTCTTTGGAATGTAGCCAATTGTGCCAAAGTTCCCCCTTCTATATATATATATATAGTATGAGATGCTAAAAAGCATCAAACATCAGATGAGGAAAAAGCAAAGAGGCAAATAAGTGAAAATGAGATCAAGATGTTGATATTGAAGAGGAGTTTGAGTACTCCCTCAGACAAGAAGGAGATTTTGGAAAGAGCCTGTCACCTCAGTATCTAGCAAGCCAAAGAGGCAAGGTCCTAGAACAACACCAGGCTCCTGTGTTGGCTGGGGAGCAAGCAATAGAGCGACCATATTTGTCTGCAGTTCGTGTTCGCCCTGTTACAACAGATCTTTTAGTTTTCGAAACACAAATGGGTTATATATTAGCATAAAAATTCTATTTCAACACAAAATGGATTTTCAACAAATAATTGGCATGCAGGCTTTCCATCAATCTAAAAAGTCAGTCACTTTAGCTTGTTATAAATTTTATTAACACTCTATAAATGATGCATTAAGATCACAACTTTTTCATGCATAAAAAAATCAAAACCCAAAATCAAGTATGATTGTCGTGAACCTCGTCTAAGCAAACCAGAGCAAATTTCCAACCAACATATTTAAATCAAAACTCAATATACATCACTCTAACCAACTAAAATGATGCCCTATAATTTTCTGATTTACTCCTTGCTCGTGCAAATCTTTTCTCAACTTCAAGTAGTATCTTAGATACAAATTATGAGCAAAACCATCAAACAAATTCACCAAATTTGTAGACTTGTAGGCCTTATTTTGTTAATTGTCTAAAGAGAAAAACTTGTTGAGCTTTTCATGAGTATATTGCAAGAGAGGGTAGAGATGTTGTTAGAAGCAATCTGGTGAGAGAAAGAGGTAAACAACACGGTGCCGCTGGTACAAGGTACTTTAACCCCTCCAAAACCCGTCTAATATATAGCTACTCAAAAGGAAAAAGAACTAATACACTGCTCCTTCAAATTTACTTTTGCCAAAATAAAAATAAAATTGGCCCAATTATTTTCAAATATTTTAGAAACACCCCTATTTTTCCTTCAACATTCCCCCCTTGTTTCAAATTATTGTACAATCATCATATAGAATTTTTGGTACCGATATATAAGTTGTTGAGCTTTACATCCTCAGACAACAAATCTATATATATACATATATGATCCATCCACTTTCACACCCTTTCCCACACTCAGTAATTATTGTGATGTAGTACATGCTCATGAACAAGATCATGAACTTCATCTATATGCTTTTAGATTAGTGCTCTCTCTCTTATCCTCCAAAGTGCATCTAGTACTCACACCATGAGATATATATTACATAAAGAAATGAGTCTCGGTTACCTAAAAAGGTGAATAACCATCGGAACAATGAATAATGCCATGATCTTAGAGGGATACAAAAATTGTCCAAACTGGCCATCACAAGATAGAAATTCGAGTTAATAAGACATGTTAGCATGCTCAATGAGGCATGTCATCTATAATTGTCCAAACTAGCCATCACAATGCGGATCATAGAGTCAAAAGACTGCTAGTTATAGGGCATACTTAATTGTCTATAATCCAAGCTAGCCATCACAATGCAGAATACAGAGTCAAAAGACTGCAAGCTGGAGCTAATGCTTGATGTACCATGCCAAATCTAAATGTCTAATCTAACCTCGCAATGCGGATAACAGAGTCAAAAGACTACTAATTGGCAGCAGTTCGCAACACTCACCCCTCTGAGGGATGTTGCCACATATATTAACCATTAAATATCCAAAGACATAACCTGCTACCCTCAGAGGGCGCTTATATATACGCACAAGCCTCATCTCAACAAAGGCGGATATGCTACACAGGCAAATGGTAATTACATAACGTTCCATATAGTCAATAGCTGCGCCACCAAGGTTCATTACTAGCTCGCCACAAGAAGCATGTGAATATTAATCCCGTACCCCCTTAAACACTTTTTATATGTGTTCATGTTGACACCCTTAGTCAATGGGTCAACTATCATGAAATTTGTATAGAGATATGTTATTTCTACATCCTTCTGTTCCTCAAACTCTCTCACAGAATGATACATTCTATCAATGTATTTTGCAGTATGGTACATAAGATATTTGAAAATAACAGTTAAAGTTTGTTTACACAACAAATAACCACTGGATTGCTCTCAAATTTAGCCAAATGGTATCTCACTGAATTCAAATAAATTGCTTCATTGGTCGCCTCATATAAGGCTACATACACTACCATCATAGTTGAATGTGACATGCTTTTTTGTATGTGGCTACCCCATGATATACATGCTCCTCCATAAGTGAAAGCCACCTAGATGTAGATTTGAACTCATCCTCTCCACCCCCTAGTTAGCATCATTGTAGCCTTACAATTCTAATTTATCATCTCTATAGCATAGGCTATAATTGGTGGTCCTTTTGAGGTATTTAAGGATTTTTTTTTTACAAGCTTTCAATATTCCATACTTAGGTTACTCATATAATAGCTAGCAACATCCACTGCATATGCTATATCAGGGCATGTGCACTTTATCATATGGTTTAGTGATCCTACTGCGTGTATACAAGGGATCTTTGCATAACCTCCTTCTCCTTGTCAGTTTTAAAACACATCTTTAGATATTTTACACCTTTTCTCATATGGGTTTCCATTAGTTTAGATTTACCCATTCTAAACCTTTTTAATATCTTTATAATATATAACTCTTGGCTTAGGTAAAATAGTCTTCTCTTTCTTTCTCTATTAATTTTCATGCCAAAAACTTATTTGAGCTCTCCCAAGCCTCTTATCCCATTGCGAGGATAACAATTATTTTGTATTTTTATAACCTTAGGCTCACTACCTGTAATGATAGGGTCATCCACATATAACACCAAATAAGTTTACCCTTACAACTTTGGGTGTATACACAATAATCAATACTTGTATTAACAAAAGGATATATCTTTAGCGCATCATTAAATTTCAAGTGCCAGACTGTTTAAGTCTATAAAGGGATTTATTTAACTTACACATTTTGTCCTATTGTTATTTAGACGTAAAGGTCCTAATTTTAAAATGGAATAGATAAAAAGAAAGGGAAAATGAAGGGGGCATGGCTACATGAGATGAGAGCCATGTGGCCATTAAGAAGCAGCATTTAACTATTTTCTCTCTACAAGTATCTTCTTTCTCTTTCTTTAATTGGCTATATTTTGAAATGGTTTTTTAGGGGTCAAGGTACCTTGCGCGAACTCATTCTCTCTCTAAATCATCTTTTTCTTTCTTATGCTTCTTTATGAGCTAGGTACAAGGACTTGCTTCTCAACACCATGGGAGCCAGTGTCATGGGATAAGATTATAATATTGTGTTGTCTCTTGCACCTCTTTTTCTCTATAGATTGTTTTTAACAACTATTTTGCAGCAAGCATATCTTCCCTCTCTTATAATATACTCATGGAAAGCTCCTTCTCCACATGTTTCTCTCTCTAGAAAAGCAACAAAACTGGGAGATAGGGAAAACACATGGACGTCAGTCGATGGGTAGAAAGACAAAAGAGATGGGCATTGATTAATTTTTTATGTACTATCACAGAGAAATAAATTTTTTGAGCCCTCTGGATGCCTCTGACATAGTCAAGACTAGGAAAACATTATTTGAGTTATATAGGGATGTTGAGGAAGTGGGGACAAAAAAATGTGTCCCAGTTTATTTGGACAATGCAGCCAATTACTACCCTTGGGGCCAATTACTGCAAGCTCGTTATCCCACTGTCTTTTGGACATTTTGTGCAACCTATAGTACAGATTTGATGCTAGAGGATATAGGGAAGATGGACTATGTCTCTAAAGTTGTAGAGAATGCAAAAAGTATTACAAAATTTATTTACAACCATTCCTTTGTCATCAATTTTATGATGAAGTATACAAATGGAGGGAGGTATTGAGGTCGGTGATAACTAAATTTGCTATCAACTTCCCATATTGCATATCATGTCCAACCATGGTTACATCAGCTGCCTAGAAGGCTAAGAAGACTAGTCAGAAGGAGATGGTGGATTTGATTTTGAGTAGTCACTTTTAGGCTGGAGTTTGTAATGTAATTCGAATTATAGAGCCCTTGCTCAAGATTTTGAGAATTGTATATAACCACCTTATGCCGACCATGGGTTACATATATGAGGCCATAGATAGGGCCAAAGAAGCTCTAACAAAAAAACATTTGAGCAGAGGAAAACCCAATATGAAGAATACTATTAATGAAATATTAGGAGGACAGTTACATCGCCCTATACATGAAGTTGGGTATTGTCTCAACCTCTAAATACTTCTACAACAATGACATATTTTCAACTCATTTTACAATTTTGGAGGATTGCTTATCATGGTGGAGAAATTATACCCTACGATACATATACAAGCGAAGTCTGATTGAGAGTTGTGCGAATATTAGAATGCATCATGAGCATTTGGCAACTTTTAGCAATTGCCTTGTGGGGTAAGATCCTCTTAGGTAATTCATTTTGGTGGAGAAGTGGCGAGTTGGGAATTATAATCAAGCTCAATATGAAGAAGGTTTATGATCGGGTTGAATGGAAGGTGTTGGATGAAATCTTGCACGTATGAGTTTTGGGGATATGTGGAGGAAGTAGATTTATGGGTGTTTGTCATTAGCTCACTTTTCTATACTAGTGAATACGAGTCCTAAGGATTTCTTTAATGCATTGAGGGGTATTAGGCAATGAGATCCTCTTTCTCATTTCTTATTTACACTCGTTGGGGAAACTTTTAGTCTTATATTAAAGAGTGTGGAGGCAAGGCAATGGTTTCGAGGTTTTCAAGTTTCCTTGAAGGCCCCAGTTTTTTCTCACCTTAAATATGATGATGACACAAACATTTTTTATTGTGCGTATTCTGATCATCTAACATATATTAGAAAAATTTTAAAACGTTGTCCGTTGGCTCTTGGCTTAAAGGTTAACTTTGGTAAGACCTCAATTATTGGGGTGGTGTGTGATGCATCTTCGGCTAATCAAATGGTTGGGATTATGAATTGCATAGTGCAATCTTTTTCAATTACATATTTAGCAATGCCTATTTCAAATTCAAGATTACTAAAGGAGGTATGGGACCCAATTGTGAAGAGAGCCAATGTGAAGTTAAGACTTATGGAAGGTCAAGAATTTATCTCTGAGTGGCAGAATCATGCTTATAAAATCTTCTCCCTCTAATATTCCAATATACCAAACATATTTATTGATTATGCCTTCAAACATTATTAAAAATGTTGAACAGTTAATGCGAAACTGTTTATGAGGATCTATTGGTGACAAAAAAAAAAATTCATTTAGTGAGTTGGGAGAGGGTATGTGCACCAAAAAGGGTTGGTAGTTTGGCATTCAAAAGCTTAAGAACATGAATCGAGCCTTAACTGCTAAATAGCGGTGACGATCTTTAGATCAGGAGGATTATCTTTGGAAGTAAATATTGATTACCAAATATGGAGAGGACCCATTAAATCAGTTTATTCCCAGGGAGAGAGGTGGATTGAGACAATCCCATCTTTGGAAATCCGTCATCTACATGTTATCTTTTATGGTGAGACCTATCAGATGGTGCGTGGGTAGAGGTGAGGATGTTCTTTTTCGCAATAAAAAATGGGTCTCTAAGATGGCGTTTTATTTCAAAGATGCATAAACCCGATTGCAAAGGTGAGTTGAATTTTGCTTTTGTTTTTGGGATATTACCTGTCGCTATAACCGGGTTCCTGCTCTAGTGTATAACCAACTCACTCAGTTGCTTCATATGCTAGTTAATGTACACATTTCAAATGTGGCAAGAGATGAGGCAACATGCGAACTTGAGTATGATGGTAGCTTCTCGGTCAAATCAGCTTATTCCTTGCTCTTCATGATCGCATTAGATGGAATCAGCTGGAATTAAAGGACATATGGAGATGGAGGATACTTTTGAAAGTGTAAGGATTCATTTGGGTAATGATTCAAGGTAAGGCTTCTATTGTTGATAATATTAGAAAGAATGGGAAGGTTCTAGTCAATGTTTGTCTATTTTGTAAAAATGATGAAGAAACTTGTGCACATCTTTTCTTCTTTTGTCCCCTCTCTTATCACATATGGCAATGGCCGATGCAAAAAATTAGGGTGATGATGGCTATGCCAGGGTCTTTTCTCCCATGTATTGATGCATCTTAAATTGGCAGGATTTTTAAGATTGTCTATAAAGTGACCACTTATCTTTTGTACATGAAAGTCACTATCAAACTTGTCCCTTAAATTTTAGAATGGGTGGTTGTAAGAGTGACATTGAATAGACACAGTTTTAAAAATAAATAAATAAATAAATAAAATAAAATTCTCGGACTTCGTGACTCATCCCAAGCCATCCAATTTGACATCCAATAAATGAGAATGATTGTGACCTTCATGTACAAAAAATAAATGGTCTCTTTATGGACAGTCTCATTTCTAGAAGGAAGGGGTATGATTTGGAATATTTTCAGATGAGCTATTATATGGGAGCTATGGTTAGAAGGAACAAAAGAATTTTTGATGGTATATTGTTGGAGTTCCAAGAGCTTAATAATAAGATTTTGCGTACTATCTGGAGTTAGTTCAATGTTACTAAGGGAAGCCATGGGATTTCTAAGGTCGATATCTTGCTTAATTTGGAAAATCTTATTTCTTATCACTTTCAAAAGTTTAGACCAAACTCTCGATGGATGTCGTCGATAGAAGGATGTTTGAAGCTTAATTTTTAGAAATCCTCCTTAAGAAATAGAAGGATGTTTGAAGCTTAATTTTTATAGATCCTCCTTTAGAAACCCAAGGAACGCTGGAGTATGTAGAGTATGTAGAAATAGTTTGGGTTCAATTTTATTTTGTTATGCTGGGACATGTAGAGTTGTGTCCACAAATCGTGCTGAATTAGCTGCTCTTTTACAAGGAATTTTGATATGGAAAGAGAGAAGTTTGGAGAATATTTTGATTATTGAAAGAGATTCCCTTAATATTATCAATTGGTGCTCTTATGTTCCTAAACCTGATTGGCTTAATATTATCAATTAGTGCTCTTATGTTTCAAAACCTCATTGGCTTAATTTTATCAATTGGTGCTCTTCTGTTTCAAAACCTCATTGGCAACTTAGATCTATATGGTTACAAGTGATAGGAATCATTATCTTCAAGGTAGTTCCTTTCCAACACATGTTTATAGGGAGGCAAATGAGCTTGGAGATGGCTTGGTGAAGAAAGTGGTAAATCTGGATTAATAAGTTATATATTCTGTTTTATTTTAAATGATGTAATATTTCCCTTCCGTTATTAATAAAAAAATAAGTGCCCTTGTCAAAAAAAAAATTTATTAAAATTTCGAATTTACATCAAATTTTCTAATCAATACATTTGTTTTCCCCCAGACCTTACCATAATTCAAATTTCATATTTACATAAGAGATAAATTAGAGAGAAGAGAGCTCCTTTTTATGGATGTGGATAGAGTGAGAGAGAGAGAGAGAGAGCTCCTTTCAAAGGATTTTTGTGTATGGATGTTACGGGAGAAACCTGATGAAAGAGAAAACTAGAAGAGCTTTTGGAGAGCAATCTGCTACCCTCAAAATAATTTTAGCTCTAAGGAGGTGCGCTTTTTGTTGAACCGTGAACTTGATCCGAGGATTTGAATGTCTTAAAATTTTGGAGTTTTAGAACATTGGCTGGATGTGTTCTGTGAGTAAATTCCTTAATAATAATAATAACAGCTTCGGCCACCACCACCACCAGTACCACTACTATCGGTAACAATAACAATAACAATAACAATAACAATAATAATAATAATTAGAATTAGAATTGTCCCCATTTATCTTTTCTACATGAAGACCACAATCATTCTTGTCCCGCAACTTTCTAAACAGATGGTTGTAAACGTATCATTGAATAAACACAGTTCTAAAAATAAAAATTCTCAGACTTAAAGACTCCAATTTGATATCTAATGAGTAAGAATGATTATGACCTCCATGTATAAAAAATAAATTCTCTTTGTAGACAATCCCATAATTTATCAAACTGCATATAAAACTATAATAAACTATTTAATATTAGAGCCAATTGTGACTATATTCATACACATGATCACATATTTTCTGATGGGTATTTTGAAATTATATGAAAAGATACGAGGCAGAAAATTAAATTTTAAACAGTTCATCTCTTATGAGTATTTGGACAAATTTTCCTAATAATTATAAACCTCATTTGATTCTTACTACCTTTCAAAGAAGAGACTATACAATTAAAAAGGAGGACTAATAATGCAACCCAAGTTGTTCGTTTCAAACCAATAAACACGCATAATTTACAGCATGGATTGAGTACAATTGGCATCTTTCATTTCTCCCTCCTTCCATCGCTCTAGTATCTCAGATGCTGAGGGCAACTCAGAACCTTCAAAAGCATGCTCAAAACTTCCATAATCATCAAGCCCACTTTCATCTATCCTAAAGCGTGATAATTCAGGTAAAGGATCAAATATATCCTCCACATTTTCCTCGAGGGAAAAGCATTCATCTCCATTAAAGCTTACATCTCTATCCTCTTCACTGAAGGTAGACAACTTAGTTGTAACATCACATAAAGCATATTCTGTCGGAATGTTCGATCCACACAAATAACACAAGGATTTTGATAAGTTTGTGACAATGGGTTCAGACATCAAACCCTTGTCATTGAGACACTGCCGTAGCTTCTGGAGTTCTTCAATACTGATTTTATCACTGTTTCTTTTGAAAAGATTGGTCCATTGCTTCTCACTAACTTGCAGTGAAACATGGGCCATGCTATTAACCAGAGTAATGGCCCTTTTGAAGTCATGGCAAATTAAAGTTTGACATATCATTTCGGTGAAGATGGACCAATGGGGTAATTCACCTGCTTCCAAAGCAGAATCAAATGCATGTTCCAACAAATGCATCTGCAAATGGCAGAAAGGGAAGTTAATGTTAGATCAACTCATATAGAAAGTCTCTATTAGCTCATACTAATGGTAAAAAAGTTGGCTTTCATGCAGTATATGGTTGGATGCTGTATACGACAGGACATCACTAGCAGCTCTTAGCACAAGAATATAATTAGTATGTTCCTTTATTCTACAAAGTATTGTGATTCTCATGTACTTTCTCCCATTGAACACAATGTTGCTTCTTAAAGGATGTGCTCTAAAACTTAGCTAGCATAAGTCTCTTTGTTTCAATTCCTAGGTAGTCCCATGCTAGCCTATCAAATAACAACAACAGCAGCAGCAGCAATAATAATAAGAAAGTTAAAAAGGACCAATTTTTGTTTCCTGAGCTGCAAAATAAAAAGTAAGTACAACCACAGATAGAGAGAGAGGAGGGGGGGGTGGGGATTGCCCATGTGACCATTAAAATGCCAGAATATGCCCAACTTGTCAAAATAGACAGAATCTAATATTTAAATCCAAGGAAATACAGAAGCTTCAAGCAACACATGCTGCTTTAGTGCTTGCATGCTGGGGAAACCACAACAAGGTTTACCCCCTTTAAACTCCTATAACCAAAGTGTTGAAGTCAGGCTCAGAGTTAAAAATCAACATATTCATATTGAAGAGTTAAAACAAATCATTAATTATCAAAAGAACTGCAAATTTTAAAGGTGTGGGTGTGGAAACAAAACAAAAAGAGGATAAGACCTCAGCTTAGTAAGCAAATAAAATTTCAACAAAGAGTGCATTTGTGGCAATCATGGAAAGGGTTTACCATTCCAGCCCTGGATGCTTCAACAAGTAGCCAAGCATGTTTGTTTTGATCTAATTGAAAGCCAGAAAGAGCCATTTCCTTGTACACATGTTCAAAGTATTCCCACTGGAGTGAAATAGCAGAGGCCTCTAGCATTAGACTGTAAGTGTATGCATCAGGAGAATTAACACCATGACAATCAAGATTCATATCATATCTGGCTTCAGGCATCTTTATCCCTTCAAACAATTCTTTAGCTTTGGTGAACATATCATTACACCCGTATAGCTTCAGCATAACATTTATAGTTCCTATGTTAAGAGTGCAATACTCCTGCATGTTTTCAAAAATAGATATGCCATCACGCACATATCCACCGTCCATGCAAGACTGAATCATGCCAGTAAATGCCACCTCCAATGGTCTACTAAGAGGAAGACTCTTCAGTTTCTCAATCTACAAAATATTAATTATTTAAGAAATATAAATCAGCAAGGGACTTCCAAAAAGAAAAAACAGATGATAAGACAGAAAAAGGCATGTTTTGAAACAGATAATGTCCATGAACCATAAATTAGAAAAAAAAGAAAAAAGATCATATCCAAGTTTCTCAAATCAGCAGTACAGTAAGATTACAAGGAAGATATATTTCCCAAACAGATTCAAATTTACTATTTTCTGATGAAAGTTAATTAGACTGACCCACTCATATACTCTCGAACGCTGAAGAGAAAACTCATTACATAATGTCATAAATTGCAATATGACAAAAAATAGAAAGGGAGCCCAAAGTGAAAAGACCAAAATGGTGGATTGAATGGTGACCAAGCTTCAAAACCTTTTCCAATAAGTATGAAATCAAAAGTTTTTAAGTGCCTGTACTGTGGGCAGAAGTTCCCTAAACCTTAAACCAACAAACTAAAACCAATCAATGAAGACCAAAGTGGCAAACAGGTTCTCCGGAAGTAAAAAAAACAACCGCAATCATAACATAAATGATCCATAATCCCGTTCTTAAATAAGCCAGTTGGTTTGTAGAATAAGAGTTGAAAGGTAAGGCTGTGCAGGCTGGTGGCTTTCATAAAGGTTGTCTTGCATTCATATTTGTCTCCTCCATCCTCTTTGGAAGGCAAGAAGCTCCTTTCCTAGCATCTTGGGAACCCCAAAAGGCTTGGGAGTCCCCGAACTTCTTGCCACAATACATGCATTATTTGAACCTCTGATCAGAATGCACTCCTAGGAGAGGGGTCCGAAGATTGGTCACCACAAACCCCACCATTATTAGAACTACTAACGCTATTATCAATTGAGCAATGGTAATGGTGGGGGTTAATGGGATTTGCTGATTTTGAGTGGTAAGTCTAAGAGGGTGATCATTCATTGGGAAAAAAGGGTTCATTGGGAGAGGCCATTGTTTTTGCAGGTTGCAACAGGGAGGTTCTAACTGTGATTGGTACTATAGCAATGTTTGTTTACCTAGGCATTTAATAAAGGGAAGAAAAGTGCACTATCATATAGTCCTGCCTGTTCTATTTGCATTAATCGTGGCCGAGGCAAAAAACAAAGAGGTAGAGAGAGAAACTAGAAAAGGGGACAGGGAGTTCGAGGGGAGGGCTGTGGGGTGTGGAATCAATAGGGTTGTAATTACATATGCTCTATCATAGGTTATATCAGCAAGCACAAAAAAAAAAGGGAAGAGCATATACCCTCTTTCTGGGTCCGCAGGGAAGTCCATCCCAAAAGAAAGATATATTCACAAGACCCAGATTTCAATTCTTATTCTTCTCTTTTATCTTCCCTTTGTCCAAAAATTACATATTTATAGAAGAAATCTTCAAAACCCAAGCTTGCACAATAAGAACCTTATTCGCTATTAAATCCTACCCCCTCATCTTTTCATAATTAAAGTCCAACAAGATAACTAAAAACCCTAACATTATCTAAGGGTTGGGAGAAGGTCAACTTCGAGCTACTTGTGTTCAACGTTCCCTTTATAGGCCTTTTCAATAGTTGGTGATAGAGTCTCACCATTTGCCTGAGTACCTTTTCCACTTTATAAAGCTAATTAATAGAACACTTTATGTGCATGTTCTTGATGTAGGATTTCAAGCATACCCTTGATTTCTCCTCCAAGCTCAAGGGCTTATATTTCACATGACGGTTGGTGTGCCATCTTCTTCATAATGGCTTATCCAAACTTGTAGAGGTTCATGGTTCTTAGCATTTTTTGCATTCGGATTACCTTTTCATAGTAGCCAATATAATCCGCTTTATTCTTTGTCTGATGTCAAATGTTAAGATTTGATGCCGAATCCACTAGATTACAAGCACCCTCTTCTCGGCAATTGGTATTTTCCAATCATCAAAAACATCGATTCATTTCACTAATCTCACCTTTACGGTCTCAAATCTCTACATTGAGGCCTCCAATCTCTTCTCGAAGTTTATCGATCTGGACTCAAAAATCTTCCATCCTATCTTTAATTTGCTGATTTACAACCTCCATGATTTGTGGCAGTATATCCTCGGTCACAAGAGAGGGCTTTGGCGGCATGGTAATAGATGGGTCTCTTAAGTTTTGATGTATGGATCTCATGGCTCTGATACTAATTGATGTAGGGAAGAGGGACAAGAAAATAAAACAAACAAGACGAATACACACAAAGAAAAGGTGCTAGAATGTACCCTCACTCTGGTTTTGCATTGAAGTCAACCCAAAAGAAAGATCTTTTCACATGACCCAAAATTCAGTTCTTTTTTATATCTTCCGCTTGTCCAAGACGCACAAATTCTAGAAGAAACAATCAAAACCCTAACTTACATAAAAAGAACCCTAATCACCATTAAATCCTAGCCATTCATCTTTTCATGATTAGATTCCAACTAGACCCTTCCAATCTCTACAATAAAAAAGGAGCAAAAAAACTCCCAAGTGAACGAAAAATAAATAAAATGCTAAATACCCCAAGCCCAATTCCAGTCTTCTTAAAATATTTAAACAATAAAGATATCTAATTACATTACTGACTAACCGAATCCTTCCGCTTTGAGAAACTTGTAAGAAAATTACATTGGCGTACAAAAATGCAGGAAGTTGTCTAATAAAAGAATCACATGCTACAATTCAGCAAGAACTAGGCATTATTACCTTGTTTGCATATCTCTTCATTGTAAAGGTGGAGAGTGCGAGAGAGGAGGAAAGAAATCTGGGAGAAGGAGAGGGGGGGAATGCAACTCAAGAGTTAGTGAAGCAATAATGTCATGCACTCATGACATCAAATAAGTCCCATTCAGGAGAACATTTTTTTCAATATATCAGTAGCACTATTTTTCTCTTACACCATTGTTTATTTTTCGATCAAATTCCAACCTTGTGGTAGATTCTCTGCCATCATAATTGCCTCCTGTTAGTATGAATAATATCAAAAACACATATATTTGAGAATATGCCATCAAGTTTCAAGAATGGTAATCTTTGATTTCCTCACTTTCGGCCAGTTTTGGTGAACCGGCCAGGTATTTTAAAAATAATTCAAAAACATTTACATAAAATCCCAAAAAATAAGCGATTTTGTTTGTAATGCATTTTTTGATGTCTTTCATCATTTTTTAAAGATTGGAAATTGCTTTTGGCCATTAATACCCAAAAAATAAGGGATTTTGTTTGTAATGCATTTTTTAATTTTATTCATCATTTTTGTAAAGATTGGAAATTGTAAAAATAACGGATTTTGTTCGTAATGCATTTTTAAATTTTTTTTCATCATTTTTGTAAAGATTGGAAATTGTTGTGGCCATTAATAGTTATTTTTATATTTTCCCTTTTTTTGGAAAATTTCAAAAAAAAAAAATTCAAAAATACCTTTGGGCACAAACCAGTTCTTTAAAATCCATTTTTTTCATTAATTTTAAATTTTATTTGGATGTGCCTTGTTTAATCATACTTTAAATATATTTTTTAAAATCCATTTCTTTGTTTTTTTTTGTATTTTTTAATGCTTTTTTGACCGTCCGAGACTTACCCGGTTAGTACGGTTGAACCACTTCGGGCCCCATGTCCGATTAACCATTCTAGTTCGATTTTTCCTAAACTAAGTCCAATAGATTCAAATTTAAACCCTCTAAGCCCTCTCGCTCTCCCCTATGAGTCTACCCAACCAGCCAATCAAATTAAATTTTGAGCAAACCAGAGACCCTGCAATTTTGGGGGATCTTTAGAGATTATGATGGTAATACGCATTCCTCTTTATCAGCTTCCTTGGCACAAGTGACTCCACTTAGGCTAAGGCCAATGCTTTCTTAAAGGACTTTAAGTTTGACCCTAATTGGGGGAAATCTTTTCATGGAAGGGGATAATGCTAGTGTTATATTTTGGGCCAACGAGAGGAATCACTGCCCTTGGCATCTTGCTCCCAATTTTTATAGTATTTTTTATTTGTGCGTGCGAATTTAAGTTGGCTTCCATCATATTTGGCATGAGCCTAACATGGAGGCCAACGCGCAAAGGAGGGTCCTTCCATCTCAGGGCTGCCACCTGTCTCATGAGTTTTTGGTTTTAGGATCTTGGTCTGGTTGTTTATTCTCTCCTAGTCCTTTACATCTCTTCCTACCTTCTTATCTCTACTTCTCATCCCATATCTCCGCCCCCCCACCCTCACAAAAACAAAAAATGAAGAAAACAAGCCCCCGTCTTACTTTCTCCCTCTGCTCACTTGTCTACCTTCCTCGCCCTTCCTTTAGCTTTGGCTTTTCTCTATAACTTTTGTAGGAACAACTTTCTCGGGACTAGGATATTTGTCACACTTTGGCCTATTTCTGAGCACCCAATCTATGGGCTGCGTTTCTCTACCTCCCTCTTAACCAAGTCATCCTTACCCTTTTTTTGCCCTGGTCCCCCTTTTTTTTCTTTACGTCTACATCTACCAGTCAGTGGACCACGCCAAATTCCCTCCCTTACCCATAGTGGCTTAGCACCAAGCTTGTGGGTGACCTCCAAACCTCCACCCATTTTTGACACATGCACTCATCAATAGGTACCTTCTCTCCTCTCTCTCTTTCTTTAACTTGCTTGTGGCTTTTATATTTTGTATAGAGTACCCAAGTATGGGGGTTGCCTTCTTTCTCCTCTCTCCACCTCTATCACTTTCTCTCCTCTCTTAATCTCTCCTCTCTCCCATCTTTCTTTCACCCTTACCTCATCTCTGATCTGTCAAATTCTCGTAGTTCCTATCCGCCTCCCCACCAACTAATATTAACTGGAATGGCTGAGTACGCGTCGCTTGGGTTGCCAACCACTCACTTTGTGCCTTCATTTTCTATCACCTCTCTCCCTCTCTTAATCTATCTCCCTGCATATTTCTCTCACCCGTAAGTCACCTCTCTTCTGCCTTTTTCTCTCTATTTTTCTCTCGCTCATCCAATCATAATAGCTCAAGTGGCTGAGCACCCGACATGTGGGTGGCCAACCACCCCCCTCCATACTAAAGCATTGCTTTTATAAGAACACCCAACATGTTGGCAAGCCTCCATACTAAAGCATTGTTTGTATAAGAACACCTGGCTTGGGTGCTGCCTTTCTCTCATTACTCATGAGAACCTTTGTATTTTATTTCTACTTAGTAATACACATTTAACAAGTTAAAAAAAAAGAAAGGGAGTGCTAGTCTGACCCTGAATATGGATGTTTGAGGAATGATATTATCTTCCTTACCTTTGTGTGGGGGGAAATATTATCCTAAACTAGCTGCCAATTTCTAATGTTGATAGGACCCTTGAGGGCAAGGCACAAAGCCTACGTCAGGCAGACCTAATTCCAAAGAACAGTTACGAATATAAAGGGAGACAAAAGAAATGAAAAACAAAAACCCTAGCTCCCGAGTCGGTCCCTTAAAGGTATTCCTACTTTACTTCTTACTTTAAGTGTGAATAGGGAGGTTGGGATGTGGAAAGATGAGGTGGAATAGGGGGGTTGGAACGTGAATTGTTTGAACAAGAGGCGAAGGTTGGCAGTGCTACATGGGATTGGGTGATTAGAGCAACATCAATGGATTAAACAAAATAAACATCATAAAGTTTTAGCAAAGGAGAGCTTTCCTTTGGAATAGATTTTTGTTTTGGATGCTGTTAACTATGGTATAAAAGAAGAAAAGAATTACAGTGGTCTGTCGAGATGGCCCACAGGCCGAACCTTTTGGCAAAAACAAGGCTTTCTCATAGATAGTAGCCAGCTTTCCTCTAGAATAGAACGCAAGGAAAGATGGGGTGGAATAGCGGGGTTGGGACATGGATTGTTTCAACAAGAGGGGAACGTTAGCATTGATACATGGGATTGGTGGATTAAAGCAACATCAATGGATTGAACAAAATAAACATCATAAAGTTTTAGCAAAGGAGAGCTTTCCTCTGGAATAGACTGCAAGGCGCTAGTTCCCAGTCCACTGTTGTTCAACACTAGCTGGGGGGAGGGGGGCGGGGTAGAGGAGGGGCCAGAGGGGTGGGCAGATGGTGGTGGGGGGTAGGGGGGAGGAGGGGAAGAGAGAGAGAGAGAGAGAGAGGATGAAGCCATGGAATATTGGTAGCGGATGGAGGCCTGGGATATTGGTATGGAAGGAAGAGATGCGATGGTTTACCATGGTCAAGGGCAAGGTGAGATCTTGGGATACTAGGGACAAGGTTGGGGAGGGATGGGAAAGGGAAGGGCAAGGTGGTTGTTTCCTGTCGATGACAGTCATAAATAGGATAGTTCATAAACAATAAGCATTGTTTGGCATGTTCTTCCAGAAAATCTTAGATGGGGCTTTGAACGAGCATGAGTTCATAGGTTCCAGCCACAGGCTTCTTAAGATGGGCCCTGATCAGTAAACCATATGAAAGCTGATGATAGGTGGATTTGGGTTCAGCAAGAAGTGGAGGACCCAGCAAATGTGTTTCATAAGGTCCTTATTGTCAATTTATATCAAAGCCCAAAGAACTACAAAACTATGATAAGCCAAGTAGTGTGCATTTTACTCCCAATACAAAAGCAAACTTAAACAATTCACATATAGGTCATAGGTAATTAATAACAGAAGCGTTTAAAATAATGCCAGGTGCTCCCTAGGGCAGCCAGGGGGGTCTAGGCCATTGAACGACTAGGCAGGCAGCCAGGGGCCTGGGCTGGGCGGCCTGAGTTCAAATGGGAACAAGGGGTGTCCAGGATCCTGCTTTAGGTCCAGATTTTGTATAAAAAATGCACGAATAAAAAATTGCATATTCATGCATCTTTTATAATCCAAACAAAAAACAGCAAAAATAACCCACCCAACACGCATTTTTGCACCTTAGAGGGCACAATCCCTGAGTGCCCGCCTGGGGTCCCTAGGCAGGCGCACATGGATAGCTTGTCTAGTTGGCATTGGCACTGGGCACACTGCTTTTTGAAACTATAACAGTGTGTGCTCCAATTATCACGCTTTGTATGTAGTTAACAGTGCAATGGATTGATTTACTATTACTCCCTCCAATAAAAATTAATTAAAGAATGCATAGACATAAAAATCAGCCTTTTATTACACAATCAGAGAAAAGTTTAAAGTGAAATTATTCATTGTTTAAGAAGCATCGAACATAGAAAGCAAAGAACGCAAATGGTTTGATTACAAAAGCATGCCCCTTAATTTGGATCATACGCAGGAAACAAACCTGAGTCATTGCCTCTTTCCACCTCCCATTGTTGCAAAGGCAACATGCTAATTCATAGTAAACACTGGCAGTTCCAACTACTCCTCGTCGCTCCATGTCTTCAACAGCTTCAACAGCCTCATTAACTTTGCCCTCTGCCCATAAGCAACTGACAAGAACTGCCATATTCAAAGCAACAAAAATAAGATAGCATAGAGAAAGAAAAGTATTTGTCATTAAAAGAATTTCCAGTTTCCTAACAGTACCCTTGTATGTGAGAGCTTTCGGAGCTAGACCACCTCTTCTCATAGTTCCAAAGAACTTGTGAACCAGATCATATTTACCTGATTTCAACATCACCTTACAACAAGTACTTTTTGTAAGACCACCAAATATAAATTGAGGCTACATATGTGCAAGTAGGAATATATGCAAGGGGAATGATGAAACGAGGAAATTACAAGACTGTTATTTCCTACTAACTATTCATTAAAATTTCAAGAGCTTGGACCAACTAGATTTGAACACAAAACTCAAATTTGGCCTAGAGTTCCGATTTGAGGCATCTAAGGAAGCTTTGACAAGGATTGGAGGCATCGATTCGCATTGAGTGCAAAGATTTGAGAATCCGCAAATTTCATATTTTCAATATAATTCATATAATTGATTCATTTTCTTATTGATATTACTAGATCTAGTGCTATTCCATTTATTGTTGCAGTTTTGTTGCATTCTATCAGAAACACGAGCAAGAAATTTTTTCTTTTTTCCATTTTCAAGTATAGAGACTTCTTTCATCTATACAGAGATAATATTTTATGTATTTAATGTTTCATCTATACAGAGATAATATTTTATGTATTTAATGTTGCCTTTTTTAATTTGATGATACCAGATAGATATTTTTATGGTACTTTTTTGCATCTAGTGTGCTTCTATTGTTTTGACAGTAGAATTTTCTCTTAATGTTTTATTAAATCAAATTTTTTCATAATTTGATGCATAAAAATAATATTTTATTTCTAATGGTTATTGTTATTTAATAATACCCATTAGATATTTTTATGGTTTTTCATATATCTAGCATGCCTCGATTATTTGAAAGTAGTATTTTCCCTTGAAATTTTTGTTCAAAGGGACGGGCCACAATGTGACGTCAAGAGTTCCAAACCTACCCCATTAGAATGTCAAAAAAAAAAAAAAAAGATGTTTTTATGGATGTATTAGAATGAAGTTGCCATTCTTTCTTTTTTTTTTCCTTTTTCTTTTTAACTTAATGTTGTTACCGTGATATATGTCAAATGCCTCTCGTAGGCATAGATTGTTTCCAAATTCCAACGTAACATTTCCTCTCTATAAACATATTTTTTATTTACATAAAAATATCTTTAACTCAATATTTAATTTTTTTTTATATTTTGTAGTATATAAAAATATCATGGTTGGGTGTCATGCTTTCTTTTGTAGGCTTAAGAGATGTCGATTAAGCATGGTAACACAGGGTGAAGCTATTGGAAATGAGTACGGGATGGGTGAGGTGTTGATATAGTGGGAAGGAGATGGCATGTACTATTAATTGCCTAAAACATCACCTCACAAATTTTCTGAGTGATGTGTAGCCTTGTCTGGATGCATCTTCACGAGTGAGGCAACAAATTCAATGAGCTACCTAAGTTGCAAAGGGAAAGAAAGTCCAAAGACATATGTTAGTCGAGGCAATGAGGAGTGAGTATTGTGCACCTTCTAAACAGGAGGGGCTGGAAATTTTGAGGCCCAAATAGAGCTTACAGTAGAAGATATGTTAGTTAAACAGTTCTGTATAGAAGAGAAGGATGCAAGAGGGTAGAAGCTTCCAATAGTAATCCATTGCCTGCCAAGCTATCAGTACCTGGCATGGAGGGGTGGGCGTATGCACCAGGAACTCTTCAAGTCTTACACCATGCTAAGATCTTCTACTACTTCGTGGTCTTCCTAACCCCAACTGCAGGCCCACTGAACCTATTAAAGGTCAAATTAACCAATTTCTTTGTCAACCCCAAGCTGAGCATAAGGCCCTTCAGCCCAAGAGGGAAGTCAATCAAGAACAAGAAATAGAAAGCAAATACAAGTTGGTTCTCTGATACGACCATTCCATTCAAAGCAGCAAATAATCATTTTTTTGTTTTTTTATGAAATATCATCGACCAAATCAGTTCATTATAGCACAAGAAGGACTAAGATTTCGGAACCCGTCTGCAAAAAAGCACGCAGGCCCTTGGTTGGATGAGGAACTGGCTGAGGAAGAATTATTCCTCTAGAAGTACAAGCAGATATGGCATAAGATTGGAATTATGATTATGTTTAATGGCTGATAGGATGGGACAAGGTGATCTATTGTTTATTTTTTTATGTTGTACCCAAGTGGGGCAGTCTTCCATGCCAATACAGATCTCTTCCACAACAAGAAGATGGGAAGCTTATGTTTAAGATTAGTGCCAGAGTTTGGGGAGGACAAAGTCGTTCAGATCATCGCTAATAATACAAAGAGCTATATTGAAGTAGTAGGGAGTTTGATAATGAAGAAGAGAAAGCATTTTGTTTGGAGCCCTTGCGCTCCCTGTAGAAACCTCATGTTAGAAGCAATCAGTGAAGTTGAAGTGAAGGACCGGGTTAAGAAAGCCATATACAATCACTTCATCCTAAGCTTAACGGGGCAGCATTTTGAGGAGCTCATAAAGCCTACTATAAGTAGGTATGCAACATTATACTTGATTACAATTAATCGTAGGGCATCAACTGCAATAAAAGAAAGTGACAAAAGAGGAATGGGTTTCAGCAACTGTCAAGGAATCAGATTGGAAGAGAGGCCTAAGAAATCATTAAATGACCGTAGAATTTGGGATAAACTCAAGCAGATTATTGGTTTGACAACCATGCCTGTACTTGTCCTACAGTTGGTTGATAAGTGTTAAGCCTGCCATGTGATTCTCGTATGACACACTGGACCAAGCAAAGTAGGCCTTAGAAGCCAACTAAAGATTTCACACTAGAAGTGTCGACTATCATTGATGAGAATTGGTCTAGCATATTGAAACATCAAACCCATGCAATAGGTAACCTTTCATTTCAATTTGCAAGTTATATTAATATCTTAATTTGTAACTATTTGAACCAGCCATTGATATTATCAATGTATTGAGGTTTTTTCTTCAGCCCTACATATCACCAACAACTATGTAAGAACGGGCACCATAAGGCAATGGGAAGAACAATAGACAAGAAAAAAGCAATCCAACACCACTAGATCTATCTTTTTCAACTCCTTTCATTTTTATCTTTTCAACTCCTTTCATTGTTCAAATGTCCCAAAATGAAGATGGGAATGCTACAATTGCACCCCAAAAGGAGTTAAAGACGTATGTTAAAAAAAGGAATTTCATACAACCTGAATTCCAGAACAATCATGACTCGAGTGTCAACTTAGAACCATCTACTAACTATTCTCATCCCACTATTTCCTCACATCCAAGTTCAACCCTGGTATTAGACCTTGACTTACGCATTGCAGTATGCGTAAGCGATCCTGTCAACGATATCCTTTAGGCAACTTTGTTTATTACAACACCGTATCACCTTCTTATGGCGCTTTCTTATCATTTTTATTTATCATATGTAACAGAAGCTCTATCACCACCTCAATGGAAGTCTACGATGTAGGAGGAAATGCAAGCTCAAAATAACATGTGAGTGTTTGTAGTGAAATACAAGGCGGATGGCACAATTGAAGGATACAAGGCGACATTGGTTACAAAAAGTTTTTCTCATACTCATGGTATAGATTACACGATACTCCCCCCCCCTGTAGCGAAGTAAATACTGGTAAAATCACTCACCCTTAGCTGCAAATAAATCTTGGTCCCTACATCAGCCACATGTCAAAAGCGCCTTTTTACATGGAGATCTTCATGAGGAAGTGCATAAGATCATGCCTCTAAGTTTTCAACATCATGGGGAAAGGGGAAAGAGGAAAGACGCGCAAATTACCAAAAGATGACATATGGACGTAAATAATGGTCAAAAGCCTAGTTTGAAAAATTCGGTGAAACCCTGCTAAAATTTGGGTTTAGATGGAGAAGTTGATGTACGTGAAAAAAAAATGGTACCAAGTTTATAACAATCATTTTGTATGCCAGTGATAATGTAGTGACAAGGGAAAGTTTAGCAAATATTGAAGATCACAAATGTCACCTACGCGGTTAACATAAAGGATTTGGGTCACATGACAAGGTCAAAGAAGGGAATCTCTATTTCTCAGAGGAATTATGTGTTGAACATGTTACAATAAACCAGAATGTTGGGAGCCAACCGATGGATACACCTACGAAGCATAAACTTTGATAGTGTATAAAACCTAGTCCAAGTGACAACTTATAAAAAAATTCTTAATTCAATACAACAATGTTACATCAACATATAAAATTCCAGCCACCAAACTTAGCTTCAAATACAGAAAATTACAACTCTAATTGGTCCTCTGTCCAAGTCCAAGACACAATACACTTAAAAAAGGAAAATTACAACTCTAATTGGTCCTTTGTCCAAGTCCTAGATACAAGATACACCAAGGAGAATGATTTAACTCATGACAATACACTTGGACTTAAAAATGCAATAACATACAAAACACATTACCAAATAATACATGACTTTGGAATTACATCATACACTTCAAATTTAATCTCCTCCTCCACCAAATACAAACATTATATGTGTATAATTGATTTGATCATGAGAAGCCATACATTAAGCTTATATTTGCCCAGTTTACAGCAAGAAGACTTAGCTATGTACCATGGGATGACTTCTAGATGGCAATAAGATATCTACTAATCTCGCATCATCAGATTGAGAAACAATTAAGCATCATATTTTTTTTGAGTGAGGTTAATGATTGTATTTCTAGAAGGGTATCAGGAATACAAGGGGGGCACTATAGAGCATCCACAGGCAGGGTGTCTCGAAAAAAAAATAGGTCACTGCACAGTGACCCTATACAGAAAATTGGGGCTTATAGGCTTGCCCAGTTACAATCAATATGCACTAGAAAGACAAAAAACTATGCGCCCACAGTGGTCCAGAGCAAAAAAGGAGACGGACCGGCAACTTAAGTTTGAATAATACAACATCCCAAAAAGTCGCATTTTATGCGGATGCATCTGCTTGGGCTCTAGCTCCATCCTTAGTCAAAAGATCTGTGAACTCGTTGGACGTCCTCCAAATATGCTTCTAGGAGACGACCATATCCCTGCAAGTGTAAGCAATATCATCATAAATAGAGGATAGGTACCACAAAAGTGGTGTGTTTCCAGCAGCCCAGGAAATGATATTTTGGGCATCCCCCTCGACAAACAACTGTGATCCCCAAGAAGAGTCGAATCTTTTCAGTCCCAAAACTAGAGCCATGGATTCAGCATACTGAGAATCTGCATGGCCTAAATGCTCGAAATAGGTTGCCAGAACATTGCCACAGTGGTCTCGAAAAACTCCTCTAGCTCCAGCTGGTCCAAGGTTCCCCAGAGATCATCCGTTGAAGTTAAGCTTGATGGTGCCTTCTGGTGGTGGCAACCAATTGTTGGGTCTTGATACCCTATGTGGTTGGAGCTCAAGGATGTTTTCCCATTGGCTAAGGAAAGTATTAGCCGATATCTCAGCAAAGGCTCTGTGGTTGGAGGCCCAAAAGATTACTAAGGAAGTAACCTTATGAAAGAGAGCTGGAACTTCGTTCTTTAGGCCTTGAAAGATTCTGGAGTTCCTTTCTAGCCAAATGACTCAGAAAGTGACTACTATAGAAGCCTTCCACAGAAATCTTCCGGCCTTTGGCCAATGAGAGACAAGAGAAGAAGAGATGAGAGCCGGGACAGAGGGTGGAATGACCCATGAGAGGCCAAACAGCTAGATTAGAAGGCTCCACAGGTCGTGGGCCATGCTACAGTGAATGAACAAGTGAGAATTTAATTCCTCCTCACATAGACACATATCGCACCTGTTGGGGATCGGGATCCCTTTCCTTTGAAGCTGGTCTACTATGAGGACTCTTGGGAACAACCAATCCAATTGAATGCCTGCACCTTAGGCGGAGCAATGGTGGACCAGACCATTGAAAGGACCGAGCTGGGTTCAGAGGAAAGGTGGGTGGCTGAATAAGTTTTCTATAGAAGGAGGCCACCGAAAAAAAGGCAGAAGGGGAGAGAGTCCACACGAGAGAATTCCCCCCCTGAGAAAGCAATGAAGTTGGAATGAAGAGAGGCCAAAAGGGTAATGAAATGGCATGTTTCCTCCTTTGTTAAACGTCGTTCGAAGGAGGGATTCCAGACACCGCGGTCCCCAGAGGCGACCATTTCCTTTGTGATGGTGGAGGCTTTATTGGAGGCAAGAGAGTAAAGAGAGGGGTAGAGGTCCCTTAGAGGAGAGTGGCTTATCCAAAGGTCTGACCAGAACCTTACTCTTGTGCCTTCTCTAGGATGGAGGCAGATGAATTGCTGAAATGAGGAGAGGGAAGACAAGAAATACATCCACGTTCCTGAGGCCCTATTTGTCGATCTCCCCTTGGGCACCCAGGAGTCTTCCGGAATACTATATTTGCTGTGAAGGACCTGTGCCACAGAGAGTTGTTCGGGGTAGCCAATCTTGACCACCATTTATCTAGGAGAGTTAGGTGCATATTTTGATTTATGAGAGGACTTAATAAATAGGATCCAATAATGAGGGGAAAACACGGGAAAAGAGAATGCTCAAATCACTCTCAATTTGGTGAGTAATGGAATGATATGAGCATGGAGATTAGGGCATAGTTTCCTCTTTCAAAATCTCACCAAAATAATCAATAAGAAAGTCAATTAATTGGCTGATTTGGATCCAAAAATTGCAGAGAAAATTGGACAATTAAATCTTAAGAAAACACTATAAAATCTCCTCAAATTTAGATCAATCAATTAGAAATCAAATCATCAACCTCAAGAAACAATCTAAACTCAAGATCACATGAATCAAGATGAAAATGTACCATCATACCTTGCAGTAAATGTGAATTTACAGCCATCAAAAAGTTTCATGAAAGGGCTTGATGACAATCTCGTCAAATAATCAAATATTCATGGAGCTAAGATTTCATCTAAGTTTGAGATCAAGTTTCAATAGAGTGGAGTTTTCTCTCACAAGATCTTCACACCCCTCTTTCTCTCACAAGGATCTTTCTCAAATGAAAAAACAGAAAAAAGAAGATAAAAGCTAGATGGCCCGCCACTTTCTTGGAGAGTTTCTCTCACTAAATTATAGAAGTGATGAGAGAGAGAGCAGAGAGCACGAGATATGAAGGATGTACCTCTTTCTTGTAGGTATTTCTCTCCCTAAAACTTTTAATATGGAAGAGAGAGAAAAAATAAGTTGTATCAAAAATGAGAGATTGAGGGGGTATATATAGTTTTGAGAACAAAGATGCTTTAGAATATTCTAGATGTGCCAATCTAGACTATTAAAGTACATCATCCATAGCTACAAAAAGAGGTTTGATCCTAGCCTTCCACCATCCATCATACCATCTCAATGTGTGGATGGAATTAAAATACCATTATCTTTCATTTAATCCATAAAAATGCCCATGCTCAAATCACTTAATAAATTTAAAATCCAAAGTTAAGGCCTGTCCATTGTCATTTCTTAAAACAATTCGGGAAAATCCAATTTCTTGCTCGGAAAAATTTTGAAAAATCTCCAAAAATTCCCAAAACGTCACTAAGCATTTTCCATCAAATTAACACATTTTTGCACAACTTGAAAAATATTTAAAAGCGAAATTTGGATCCTATGGAGTTGAATTAGGTATCGAAGCACTCCATTCAACTAGACTCGGAATCCAAAGTCGTCTTCTCAGTATTACCCAACAAACCCATGACCTCAATGTTAATCAGGGTCTCATGATTCGGTTTATCAAAGTCAACCAAATTGAGTGGCTCGGGATTCTCAAGTTGTAGTGGATTATAGGTGCACCCCCAAGGACATGCACTCTTATGGATGCAAGTATCTCTTCACAGTGGAGACTTGGAAGAGAGGTTTCGCATTAGCGATTGTATATGCACATATTATGAGAAAGTCTAATAGCTTTACCATGTTGAGGTCTAGGCTCATGTCCTCTCAAAGCCTTAACCTTCTCATACAAGGCTAAATCACACAAAATATTTGAGCTCATATCATCATCAGTCAATCAAATACACAATACCCTGGATTGAAGTACATTATACATGGTTACAAAGAGAGGTTTAATCCTAGCCTTCCATCATCTATCATGCCATCTTGATATGTGGATGGGATTAAAACACCTTTAACCTCCATTTATTTCATAACTCACTTCAAATTCCCTTTTTATAAAAAGCCCATGCTCTTTTCAGATGATCAAACTAGAAATCAACCTTAAGGGTATAACCTTGAGGTAATTAGGCACATTTTTTAGCAAAATTCAAATTTGAAACTTTTCCTCCATTTTGAGAGAGCATGTGCAGCCCATAGTTGTTGGATACAGGAACAGGAATGGTTCCGGGATCAAGGGCACGATCGGTGGATCGAAGCTATACTGAAGATCCTTGTGTTAAGGATCAATGCCCGTACAGCCTCAAAGGTAGGGATCGAGGTCCATGTGTGTTGGGGATCGAGCTCCTTTTTTACATAGGATCAAGAATTATTATATAAAGGTGCGAAATCTTATACGTAAGAAGCGAAATTCCCGAGGGCATCTTTTTGAGTTTCTTAACTCAATGAGCGCATCAGTAAAAGTGATCCAACATATTATGGAGCGAAGAATAACTTTTATAGGAGCGAGCTACATTTTCTTGGAACATGGGTTCCTTGCGTCGGTTTGAATAAGGATCCACGGCTTTAAAATGTAGCTCCAGCATTGTTGACCAATAACATGCAGGCTTAGTCTTCTATGAAATAAATAAGGAACTTCAAACTAATCCATTGTTCATTATATTAATATAATAGATAGATCATTTCATTAAACAAATTATGACATTCTAAATAGTGTAACGAAATACAACCCAACACCATATATACATGGAATAATTGTGTTGCTAGTATTACTCTCTAAATAAATAAATAAAGGTGAGTACTCATTATTGAGGATCACGAACAATTATTTATTGATGTAAAATTGCCATACAATATTGTAACTATTGATGTAAAATTATCAAAAAATATTAGTGGGCGAGAATTTGTGGTGTTGTGTGGTGGGCGGTAGGTTTTGGGGGGGTTGTATACAAGGAGCGAGGGAGGAAGGGAGGGAGCGAGAGCATTGTATAACCTTGCAAGAATGGAGGGGGGAGAGCAAGCAACGTCCAAACCTTAGCATTGCAATTTACCATCCAATATCAAGATTTTACAACCACTTGAAGGGGGAAGAGATATTCCATCATTTCTCACTGACAATCCCATATTGGTGGGATCTGGATGCAATATATGGTGATCCTTGTGTTCCATTATTTTGGAATCCAAATCCCAATACACTCTGGAATGTGAACCATAAGACTAGGGAAATAGATATTGTAATGTTTAGGAACGTGAAATTAAATTGTAAGGAACTCGTTCCCTTACAAGATGGAACGAGATCTCCAAAATACTAAATTGAGTTTCAGATGAGATCCGCTTCGAGATCGAGAAAATTGTGGTTTTGCAAATGATCGTCAAGCAAACCCGGTAACTATGGTGCAACCAATCATATGGTGCCACATGTGTAAGTTAGTTAAGTACACTTTTACAATTGTTCATAGGGTTTTAATTGAATATCAAACCTTATACCCCATCTAGAAGGGTTTACATTTTCCGAAAAAAATTTCCTCAAAATGGCCATGCCATTGTGTATATGATTGATTAGTGATGATATGAACTAGAGTATTTTGTGTGATTTAGCCCCTATATCAAAAGTTTAAAGCTTAAGAGAGGACATTAACCTAAATCCCCATTTTACAGGCATTCTCATAGCATGTACATGAACAGTCGCAAATGGAAAGTTGCTCTTCTAGATTATCCACTGTGAAGAGATATGCACATATGCCAAGAGAGGAACCCCCACACCATGCATGTGCATCTCCTCTTAGGGTGCACCTGTAATCTACTAAAGCGTGGGGATTCAGAGTTAATCATAAGTTTGACTTTGCTAAACTATATCATAAGCCCCTGATTAGCATTGTGAGTGAGTTTTTAAATGGTGCCAAAATGATTTATTTTTATGGAAAATGATTAAATGAAATTTTGAAAATTTTTTAAAATTTCGGGGGATTTTTTAGAGCAATAAAAATGAATTTTTAAAAATATTATGTATAATGCCAATTAAGGACAGACACCCTGAGGTCTGCATGAGACATCTAAATGGCTTGTGGGTGTCCACGTGGCCATGGGAGGCCTCCATGGTGACGTGCGGGTGACATCAACCCCCATGGACCCCTTTGTCATTGTAACAATCCTAAACTTTCAAAAAAAAATATATATATATATACATATATAATAATAATATTAATGGTGTTAACAGAAATAAATACAAAAATAAAAATAAAAATAAATAAATAAATAAATAAAATAATAAATATATATTAGTAATGATAATAATAATAATAATACTAATATACCGTTAAGCTATTGTTGCTTTTATATTAACAATAATATATATTAACAATAAATAAATGATATTATTGTTAATATACTTGAGGGTTCAATTCTACTTGAGTGGACCTTAGGTCCACCACTTAAAGTTTTATAAAAACACCTCTTTAAGGTACACCTTGCATATGAGGTGTATCGTTTTTATTAGCCTGTCTCTCTCTTTCTCTCTCTCTCTGCGTTTTAGGGTCAAGGGGCTTCTCTTTTTTTCTCTCATTAAGAGCTCATCGACCCTCCCTCAAGAAGCATCCTCTGCTTCAACAAGAAAGGAGATTCTTTCGCTTATATCCTCTACCCAACCACAACTCTCTGTACTGGACCTTCTCCATTTATAACCTCTCTCTAACCATGGTCTATGAACCATACACACGATAACACATATGATAAGCCCACATCCAAAACGGATGCTCCCTCAATTTCAGAATTAAAGTAAGTGACATCGTCTTTCTGAAACATAGTATGTTTTTAATAAATAGTGATATTTCCGTCCAGGATCTTTATTTTATAAGTTTTGTCTGTAAGTAACTTCATTGTCTCGAAAAATAATCCATTCTTTTTAAAAATAAAATGAAATAATTATTTCTGCTTATTATCATGAATTTTAAGAGCGATAAATTTTATGCGCACATGACCTCATTATCTTGAAAAATAATCTTTTTAATTAAAATTGTGATATTTTATCTATGTTAGAAATTTTAAATGCTGTAAATTCTTAGAAAAATAAATTTATTTATTTTTCTTGTCTATTGTTAGAAAATTTTAGATACTATCAAATTATAAGAAATAAATGTGATATTTCTGTACTTTTAGTAAAATTGTGTAGTATTTCTTTCT